>CM053615.1:64316517-64381581 GCA_028646535.1 Procyon lotor
GCTGTATTTTTAATTTTTTGAGAAATCTCCATACTGTTTTCCAAAGTGGCTGCACCAACTTGCATTCCCACCAACAGTGGAAGAGTGTTCCCCTTTCTCCACACCCTCTCCAACATTTGTTGTTTGCTGTCTTGTTAATATTTGCCATTCTAACGTGTATAAGGTGGTATCTCAATGTGATTTTGATTTGAATCTCCTTGATGGCTAATGATGATGAACATTTTTTCATATGTCTGCTAGCCATTTGTATGTTGTCACTGGAGAAGTGTCTGTTCATGTCTTCTGCCCATTTTTTGACATGATTATCTGTTTTTTGGGTGTTGAGTTTGAGGAGTTTTTTATGGATCATGGATATCAGCCTTTGTAGTATCATTTGCAAATATTTTCTCCCATTCCATGGGTTGCCTCTTTGTTTTGTTGACTGTTTCTTTTGCTGTGCAGAAGCTTTTTATTTTGATGAAGTCCCAAAAGTTCATTTTTGCTTTTGTTTCCTTTGCCTTTGGAGACATTTCTTTTTTAAATATTTTATTTATTTATTTGACAGAGAGAGATCACAAGTAGGCAGAGAGACAGGTGGGGCTGGGGGAGCAGGCTCCGTGCTGAGTAGAGAGCCTGATGTGAGGCTCAATCCCAGGACCCTGAGATCATGACCTGAGCTGAAGACAGAGGCTTTAACCCATTGAGCCACCCAGGCACCCCTAGAGACATTTCTTGAAAGAAGTTGCTATTGCCAATTTTGAAGAGGTTACTGCCTATGTTCTCCTCTAGGATTTTGATGGATTCCTATCTCACATTGATGTCTTTCATCCATTTTCAGTCTATTTTTGTGTGTGGTGTAAGGAAATGGTCCAGTTTCATTCTTCTGCATGTGGCTGTCCAATCTTCCCAACACCATTTATTGAAGAGACTGTCTTTTCCACTGGATATTTTTTCCTGCTTTGTTGAAGGTTATTTGACCATAGACTTGAGGGTCCCTATCTGGGCTCTCTACTCTTTTCCATTGGTCTATGTGTCTGTTTTTGTACCAGTACCGTACTGTCTTGGTGATCACAGCTTTGGCTTGAAATCAGGCAATGTGATGCCCCAGCTTTGTTTTTCTTTTTCAACATTTCCTTAGCGATTTGGGGTCTTTTCTGGTTCCATACAAGTTTTAGAATTGTTTGTTCCAGCACTTTGGATGCCGGTAGTATTTTGATTGGGATGGTATTGAAAGTATAGATTGCTTTGTGCAGTATAGACATTTTTAATAATGTTTATTCTTCCGATTCATGAGTGTGGAATGTTTTCCATCTTTTTGTGTCTTCAGTTTCTCTCATTAGTGTTCTGTAGTTCCTCGAGTATAGATCCTTTACTTCTTTGGTTAGGTTTATTCCAAGGTATCTAATGGTTTTTGGTGCTATAGTAAATGGAATCAATTTTCTAATTTCCCCTTCTGTAGTTTCATTGTTAGTATATCAGAAAGCAACTGATTTCTGTGCATTGATTTTGTATCCTGCCACATTACTGAATTGTTGTATGAGTTCTAGTAATTTGGGGGTGGAGTCTTTTGAGTTTTCCATATAAAATATCATGTCCTCTGTGAAGAGAGAGAGTTTGACTTCTTCTTTGCCAATTTGAATACATTTTATTTCTTTTTGTTGTCTGATTGCTGTTGCTGGGACTTCTAGTACTATGTTGAACAACAGTGGTGAGAGTGGGCATCCTTGTTGTGTTCCTGATCTCAATGGGAAGGCATTGAGCTTTTCCCCATTGAGAATGATATTTGTTGTGGATCATTCACATTTTATACTGTAAACCTTTAATAAGTAATTGTTAACAAAATTATTAAATGTAGGAATAAGAATTTAGTTTATAACAAATTCACTTATTAAATCATTTAATGCACGATGATGACATGTAAAGGTGTAAGAAATTGCTTGGAAGGACACTCCTACTCTTCATAGGGAGTTCCCCCATATTGTCATCTGATTGGTGGGGTAGTAGTCAGGGTAAGAGTTAAGTACATTTTCCTTTTTTTGTTTTTTGTTTTGTTTTTCTATTTTTGTTGTGGAAATTTTCAAATATACATGAAAGTACATTTGAACCTTAATATACATAAAGTATATTAAGTTAACGAACCTTAACATACATATAATTAACTTTCAATAATTATCATTGGTTTACTAATCTTGTGTCCTCTAAATTCTAATTTCTTTTTTCTAGATTAGTTTAAGCCAAACTTCAGACATCAAGTTATTTCGTTGACAAATACTCTGCTATATTTTTCTAAATAACAAAGATACTTTCTTAGTATCATCAAATATTATCCAGCACCCAATGAATGTTCAAATGTTCTAACTGTTGGTATATTTGACTCAATATATAAGTAAGGTCTGCATATTACATGTTAGGTCTTTTAAACCTTTTATTCTATAATTGGTGTGTCCATTTAAAAATTGTCTTTTGATTTATTTGTCTGGTAGAATGTCACACCTTCCAAATTCAAGTAACTTCTTCCTTTATGGGGGTTCTACACTGTGTTGTATTTGCTCTTGGACTTTTAGGTAGACAGAACTGAGAATACTTTAAGTAAAAAAGTATCACAAATTCATATATTATTTCTAATTCAAGCTTAAAATTGAGAGTTTTTACACAACTTCTTTGATTTTATATTTAAATCATGTATCTATTATTTGATAATCTTAGTTCTTAAGAAAATTTTGATTATTACTTGTATGTTTATATAGCATGCATTTGTGTATGTACGGATAAGATCACTTTTAAAATAACATTATTGCTAATAGGACTACAGACAGTGGTTTAAAGATTACTATGGATGGAGGGAGGGATAGGGTGGCTGGGTTGTGGACACTGGGGAGGGTATGTGCTATGGTAAGTGCTGTGAATTGTGAAAGACTGATAATTCACAGACCTGAACCCCTGAAGCAAATAATACATTATGTGTTAATAAAAAAAGAGATTCCTTTGTAGTGCTTTGTCCTTAGAATATATGCCATTAGGAATACAATAAACCAAAATTTTGTGTTATAAAATTACTGAAGTTTACTTCTGTTTTTATGTTGCAATGTAATCAACAGGATAAGCAGTTTGGTTCATTTGTTCAAATATGTTTTTTCTTTCTTTTTATAAAAAAGATTTTATTTATTTATTTGAGAGAGAGAGGTAAAGAGAGAACATGCACAAGTCAGGGGGCGGGGGAGCAGAAGGAGAGAGAGAGAGAACCTCAAACAGCCTGTGTTCTGAGCATGGAGCCCAACACAGGGCTCTATCACATGACTCTGAGATCATGACCTAAGCTGAAGTTAATAGTCAGATGCTTAACTGACTGAGCCAGGGACCCCATGTTTTTCTTTCCTTTTTAAATTCAGTTTTGTTTTTAATTTGTAAAATATTTACATGGTTCCAAATTAAAAGCTATAAAACAGTATATATTTGGGAAAGTATTGTTTTCTTCCCTATCCCTTCTTCACCATCTTCCCTCTTTGCACTGATAGGTAACTATATTTATTCAGTTTGACTTATCCTTCTTTCTGTGTATGTGGATAGGTTGGTAAACATGCATGTGTGTGTTTCCCTGTTAGATATAAAGAAAGTAGCATGCTTAAAACACTCACCTGAACCCCCAACTCACTCCTCTACCTAGCAATGTATGTTGGAGATATTCTATAATCTCTTTAAGGATATCTTATTTATTCTTTTTGCATACTTTTATAGTATTCCATTTTTGGAACTATATCACAGTTTATTCAAAGAGTTCATCAATGAAGGGTATGTGTATGTTTGTAATTACAAAAAAATACAATTGCATTGTAATCCTACAAAATTAGGCATGGTAAAAAACATGTGCACATGTCATTTCATATTTTGACAGTTTAACTTTTGGTGGAGCTGCTGTGAATGGTAACAAGCCTTACTGATTCTTCTCTCCCCCTGCCTTTCCAAATACACCTTTTCTCTCCAGGGGAAGAATGTTTACCTGCTATGCTGTGTGAACTCTATGTCAAGCCCCACTTCAGAATCTTTAATACCTACAGAAATTACTTTCTCTCACACTTCTATCTAGTCATATTTTATTCATTATTCTGGTCACATATTGAACTCCAACTTTTCCATATATTGTTCCATGCCCATCTCATCTACTACTGCTTTCTTTCTGCTTTGAAATTGCATAACAGGATTTCTCCTCTTGGAACATAATTAGTAACCATCCTATAGTTTTATTGAGATGTGGCATATGTCAGTATCATATTATTACAGTGAAATATTACATTCATGTAAGGCAAAAAACATCACATTTTTTTCTGTATCTCTCATAAACTCTATCACAGGATTGATTACAATATAAGCACGCAATAAAAGTACTTACTGAATTGAATTAAATCAAATTGGATTGATTCTCCTGGATCATCAGTATTTTCTGAGGCATGATATAGAGTTATTTTATTGTAAGCAAACATACCTTTGTGAAGCACAAAGTAGAATGGAGCTTTTTAAAAAAAAAAATTGGTTTCAGGATCTATTTTATTCAACAAAGAAAACAGTGGAGATATAGACAGAAAGATGGGTTACAACAGAACCAGAGAGGGGTATTATCGTGGGTCTGATTTAAAGGTACTGATACCAGGTTGCAGGGGTGATATAATTCAATAAATACATATTTAAAAGTTGCTGGGAAACCTATGGTATCCATAAAAAAAGTGCTTTACTGAACAGAATGTGTATATAAAGACAAAAGGGAAGCATAAGATTTTTGATCAGTAGAACTGGCTCTAAATCAGTTTTGTCACTTTCTAATTATGTTCCATTGGACAAATTACTGAACCTCATTGAGATGAAGGGGATCGTAATGGAAGTCTCAAATATCTGATAATAGGATTGAATATCAAAGTATTAAAATGTGATTTTTGATTCTATTTTTGCTAGTTATTATATATATAATATATACATTATTAGTTTTGATGCAGTGTTCCAACATTAATTGTTTTATGTATAACACCCAGTGCAAAAAATATATATAAATATACATATATAACACAAATATATATGTATTTATTTACATATATATAACATATATATAAATTTATATATATGTGTGTGTGTGTGTGTGTGTGTATATATATATATTTGAAATAAAACCAAGAATGGGTGAGATGACTTACATAAAATTACAAAAGAGTTGGTGTCAGTTTGGGAACTTGAACTCATTGTCTTTATCTCTAATCCAGTCGTAGTTGTACATCTGTCAGGTATTCAATGTTTCACTGTACTTCTTTTTAACATTGATGGAGTACTCTTGCATTGCCTTTTTTCTACTAGTTTCAATAAATCAGATAAATGAACACACCTCATTTAACTACTTTCAACTTGTCTGCTACATTTTCATTTAGAATTATCATAATATTTTCAGTTTTCAGCTACTTGACATGGAATTTTTTTCCTATTAAAATCTGAGCTTTGACCTACCAGTTCATTGATTATGGACCAGAAATTATCACTTCCAGAGTCATGATTTGCAATCACTTCAAGCTGTCAACCCAAAGTGAAAAGCTCTGAATTTCATAGTGTATTATCAGAGCCAAGTGGTCTTTCCAAATAAGATTTTTTTTTTATTATGTTTAAGAAAACCAGTATAGCATTCCCTAGCTCCTAAGTCTTCCAGGTCTCCAGTGTCAGTTCCTAAAGTAACTAGAAAATCTGCCAAATCTGACCTTCTTTAAACAACATCTCTCTTTTTTCAAGAAGAAAACTGTAAAGATCAAGTCACAGCTGCACGTAGTACCTAATTAAACAAGTGTAAGAAAGCAGAGAAAGGTCAGGTTGTCAAAAATCATTGCTGTATCTTTACTGGATTGTATTTAAAGACTGATTGCAGCAAGGAAAATAACTCAATAAAGTGTATGAGACTGGAATAACAAGTGAACTCAAGGGGTAGCCACCTTTCTGGCATATAACTAAAGATTTCAAGATAAAACCTAGGTAGCAAACCAAGGGAAATGAAAGGGAGAGAATATGTGGTGAGTAAAACAAACAGCTGATATTAATATGGAAAGAGGTTCCCTTGGCCAAGTTCAAAGAAGGAAACAGGACAAAATTACTGATGATAGTTAATCAGCTTGATTTTTTTTTCTTTTTTAAATCAAGCAGTACAAAGAATAGGTTTGTGGGAGATGATACAAGAAGAGGCAACTGTGATTACATGATCAAGATAAAAGAGAAAAAGGGAGAAATTAAATATTTTAAACTACTAAAACATATTTAGTCAGATGTCGAGAATATTTTTAATTACCTATAATGATTCAGAACTTCCTAGGTTAGACATCATTTTTCTGGCGAGCCATGTGGGCATCTTGTTTCTCTTCTATACTTCCTTTCAATGTGAGTCAAAGTCAGACCTCTAAAGAGCCCACCCTCAGGGAACCAAAGTACACAAGCATTGTTCCAAATTAGCAGCTTCTGCCTTGAGAGGGGTGGAAGGGGAAACGTTATTTTCTTCCTCAAGTCTACTTTATTTTTGAAATATTGTAGACATAGACCCATGGGAAATTCGGTGGGGTGCTAGTTAGCATCTGAGTGTAATTTTCAGTTCAGTACACTTTGGTCTGTTTTTCAAGTTTCCTAAGTCTCTGAGGACATGGTATAATCTGAAGGATAGGCTTTGTGGCCTGTGGGAATGATCTATTTGTGTTTTTTACAAGTGAGCTGGAATACACATTTTGCATGTTGTTTGAGAAGACCTATCATTTCAAGGGAGAAAATACAGAAAGGGTAACTACCTAAAACAAATAGGTGTAGTTGCAGGGGTGTGTGTGTGTAATTAAAGGAGTTCTTTATTCATTCTGTCAGAAGTCCTTGGGTCTTTTTTCCAGTGACATCATTTAAATATTTATGAACTAAGCTATAATAGAATATATATAAAAAAAGGCAACAACAGGAGAAAGTACGTTTTTATTACTGTGACAGATGAGAATTCTACCTTTTCCCTGAACCCTCAGAATGGCATGGGTGCCATCTTGCCATGAATCACCGACAATGCATTTAAATAGTGTGCCATTGCAAGTATAATTGCAATTTGTTGTAATTTCTGCTCAAATTCCTCCCTGACACAGTTGATTTATTTTGCAAATCAGTGCATCTAGAGGGTGTACTGTGTCGCATTATGGGCCTTTGATATAGAACCTTTGTTTTATAACAGGGAAAATAATTAGCTTTTGGATAAGCTTGAGTTGTGATGTCAGGCGCTATCCGTGGTGCTGAAAGAAGTTATTAGCGCTGAGCTAATGAAGGCACTCAGCCAGGCTCTGCCACCTTACTAATTTGTCTCTTTGGGATTTTAGTAAAATTAAAAATGAGATAAGCACAAAATAGGATGATTTTTATAGGAAAAAATTAGTAAACTCGTTGATAGAAACTATAGAGACCCCTGATAAGCTAAATTTAAGGGAAATTTTCATTTATCCATAGTTTGTTATCCAAACATTATTTCCCTTAGCATTGGTGATGGGATTGGTTAGGCATATTCTAATTAACTTTTATAGAGGTTTCTCTATTTGGGATTTCAAAGATTTTCTGGAAATTATCAGCAAGTTGCATTGTCAGCATTTGCCCTATGCCACATAAGGGTCTAATTTCAGGGTACTCCCTTCCAGGCTACAAAGTAAACTTGCATTAAAGTAACTATTAGACAAGAGGTGGGGTGCCTGGATAGCTCAGTGGGTTAAGCCTCTGCCCTCAGCTCAGGTCATGATCTCAGGGTCTTGGGATCGAGCCCCACATCAGGCTCTTTGCTCAGTGGGAAGTCTGCTTCCTCCTGCCTCTCTGCCTACTTGTGATCTCTCTCTCTCTCTCTGTCAAATAAATATATAAAAATCTTTAAAAAAAAAAAGCCTGAATATAAAAGTTTCTTTACAAGTGGCTTTTTATTAAAAAAAAAAAAAGTAAATTTTATACAAGAGGTCGAGGTAAAAGAGTGAAAGTTGGTTTTGAAAAAATAATATTTCACCAAAGAGTAACTCATACTTGTCTGTCTTTCTCTTTGAATTACTAAAACACAATATAATTGTTAAATGCCTTGTATTCCTTTTGACTTTTGGGACATTGGAACGTGTTTGCATTGCAGCCAGTAGCATGTGTAACTTTATGCCAGTTAGAGGGATCTTTGGCTCAGCTCTAAACAAAATCATCACCACCTGGTTATTTTATGCTCTTATTAGGTTATAAAATACCACTCAGGTATACAACAGTAATCACAAAGCTACAATCCTGGGGAAGAAAAAATAATCACATTAAATTGACCTTCATGAATAACAAGTGAGGTTCTATTTTGCTTCATTTCTGTTCATTTTAAAACCAGCATTAGCTTTTCTGGCACATAATTTTTCATTGTTTGCTGAACACAGCTCTATTAGAATGATTCACTGTCTTTAATATTAGTGATTATGGTCCATTTCAATTACATAGTGTGTTATATAGTTTGTTGTATTACTCTCCGTATCTCTGCTATTTTACTCTGCTGGAAAAGATTAAATGTAACGGGGGGGTAAGAAGTTGGGGTTCTGTGGGTGGGAAGGAACCCCATAAACATTTATATGATAATGTGAGAAAACTTTTACAAGCTTTACAAAGTGTCAAGATAGCAAGATGGGATTAAGTCATATTATGTCATTTGACACCAATACTTTAATATCATTTCTATCTTCAGTTCATGTTTTTTAAAAATAATTCACAAGATATAATTTACATACAATTAAACCATCCATTTAAATGTACATTCTGAAGAATTTGATAAAAGTATACACCCATAAGTCTACCCTACCAATTGAATGCAGTGCTTCTACCATTCAAGCATGTGTCCTCATATTCTTTTCCAATCTGCTCTGCCATATTCTACTACAGTTAATTAATTTTGACATTTTATAACTGCATAGAAATGAAAGAATAGAGAATATACCCTATATGTCTGGTGTAGTTGCAGGATTCACTCATGTTGTAGTTTTGAGTAATCTGTTTTATGGTTTAGTTGTATGCCACTGTATACATTTGCCATAAATTTAATAATTCGCTTATGTATTCATGGATGATAGACATTGGGCTGTTTCAATTTTGTGGCTATTTTTAGTAAAGAGGCTATAACCATTTGTGCACTTTTAGTGTGTGGATATATGTTTTCATTTGTTGTGGCTAAATACCTAGGAATACAATTGCTGGGTCATACAGCATGCTTAACTTTATGAGAAATTACCAGATGTTCTCCAAAATACCATTTTTAATCATCAGTTTTATGATACTTATAGTTTCTGTATATCTAAATCAACAATTTGTATTGCCAAACTTTTGAATTTTATTTATGCTAGGATTATAATGGTACTTTATTGTGACTTAAAATTAATATCCCTTATAATTATTATGGTTGAAAAATTTCATGTGCTTGTCATACATTATCTTAGTTTCCTTTTTTAAAGTGTAAATTTATATTGTTTGCCCACCTTTTGAAATTCTTGTACTCTTATTATTGAGTTATAAAAATGTTTGTAATATTCTCTGGGTAAAAAACCTTTGTTAGATATATGTATTTACATTATTTTCTCTACATAACCAAGTTTAAAAAAATTAGTAGTTTCTTTAGATGAAGTCTAATTTAATATCTTATTTATTGTTCTTTTTGTGTTCTTAAGAAATGTTTGCCCATCCCAAAGCTGCAAGGATTTTCTTCTATATCTTGTTCTAAGTTTTGACAAATGTTTATTATACCCATCACGTCAAGACAGGGAACCACAAATTCCCTCATGCCTTTTTGTATTCTCTGCTTCTGCTCCTTCTGAAACCCACGTACTTATCCACAAAGAACCAATGATATGCTCATTATCATTATAGATTAGTTTGTATTTTCTAGGAACTTAAATAAATGGAACTATAAAGCAAGTATTATTTTTGTCTGATTTATTTTACTCAGTGTAATCACTTGAAATTCTTTCATGTTATTGTGTGTTCAAAGGTTTATTCTTGAAGATTAGCTTCTTTTATTGCTGAGTATATTACTTTGAATGAACCGCATTTTGCTTATCCATTCACATGTTGATAAACATTTGGGTTATTTCTCATTTAGGACTATTATAACCAAAAGGGTGTGTTTTATACAAATCTTTCAAAAAATGCCTTGTGTTTACTGGGTAAACATCAGAGTAAAATGGTGGGATCATATGATAGATGTATATTTAACATTCTAAAAAAAAGAAAACCTACCAACCTGGAAAAACAAACAAACAGATACTACCAACCTGTTTTCCAAAGTGGTTGCACCATTTTACTTCTGTTCAACCATAGATGAGAATTCCAATTTCCCTGCATCTTTGCTACACTTGGTAAGAGTAGTCTTTTAATTTTTATTATTCTAATAAGTGTGTAGTGATATCACTTTGAAGTTTTAACATGTAATCTCCTAATAACCAATGACATAAAGCATCTTTTCTTATGTTTACTTATCATCTGTAGATCTTCTCTCAAATATCTTTTTTTTTTTCCCCCAAAGTGCTGTGATCTTTAGGTTTTCCAGTCTAGCTGGCTATAAACATTCCTATTCCCATGTGAATTACTAGTTCCTTCTAATCTTTTGGATGATTCTTTTCCTGGCTTCAGTTAATCACACACATGCTCCAATCAACACTCTTCCATTACTTATTCTCTATGGTTAAGAATGTGTTTCTTGGTTTTATTCCCCCCCCCCCATGCTCATTTGTTTTAACTGTAGAAAACAAGCTGATGGTTACCAGAGGGGAGGTGAGGGTGGTGGATTATATAGGTGATGGGGATTAAGGAGTACACTTGTTGTGATGAGTACTGGATATTGTATGTCAGTGTCGAATCACTAAATTCTGCAGCTGAAACTAAGTTAATACTACATGTTAACTAACTGGAATTTAAATAAAAGCTTGGGAAGAAAACAACAACAACAAAAAAACACTTTTTCAAATACTCAAGGACAACTTTCTATAAATTTATACAACTCTGGATGTGGCTGTGTCCTCTATGCTTCTGTATCTTTTAAACTGGCGTCTCTTATTCTCTTTGGACTTTCAGCTCCATCCTCTAAACTCAAAGTTCACTGGACTCCACTTGTGTTACTACTGATTGCATCATGCCTTGGAATCTCTCAAGACTGTAAACTGGGAAATGGTGGGGCACACTTTATTTCCTGTCTCTTAGAAATCACTCTCCTTGGGGCGCCTGGGTGGCTCAGTGGGTTAAAGCCTCTGCCTTCGGCTCAGGTCATGATCTCAGGGTCCTGGGATCGAGCCCCGCATAGGGCTCTCTGCTCAGCGGGGAGCCTGCTTCCCCCTCTCTCTCTGCCTGCCTCTCTGCCTACTTGTGATCTCTCTCTGTCAAATAAATAAATAAAATCTTAAAAAAAAAAAAAAAAAGAAATCACTCTCCTTTGTTGCCTGCTGTCTTGAAAAGCATTGTTTCCAATATTTTTTTGTTCATTTGTTTGTTGCTCTTGTTTCAGGGTAGAAGGGCAGGTAAATCCAATTTCTATTATGCCATCTTAACTCAAAACAGAACTCATATCCTTTTTATTTTCTTGCTTTTTTTTTTCCTGGCTAGAAGCCCTACTACGAAGTTGAATTGAAGTAATAATAGTGGAAATTCTTTTTTTTTTAATAGTGTAAATTCTTGCATTATTTTGGTTTTAGAGGAAAATCTTTATTTTTCTCCATTGAGATATATTCTTAACTGTAGGGTTTTTTTAAAAAGATTTTATTTAATTATTTGACAAAGAGAGAGAGATCACAAGTAGGCAGAGAGGCAGGCAGAGAGAGAGGGAAGCAGGCTCCCTGCCAAGCAGAGAACCTGATGCTGGGCTTGATCTCAGGACCCCGAGATTATGACCTGAGCCGAAGGCAGAGGCTTTAACCCACTGAGCCGCTCAGGCAACCCAACTGTAGGATTTTTGTGGATGCTGTTTGTCAAGTTAATTTTTTTGCTTAGTCTTTGGTTGCTGAGAGTTTTTCTTATTAATATTGACTTTTATTGAGTAATTTTTTTGCATCTTTAGGGAAGATCATTGATTTTACTCTGTTCTATAAAGTTATGGATTATGTTGATTGGTTTTTAAATGTTATTTCAAACCTTGAATTCCTAGGCAAACCACATATTATCATACTACGTCATCCTTTTTATACATTGCTGGGTTTGTTTTGCTATTATTTTGTTGATTATTTTTGCGTCTCTGTTTATGAAAGGCATGGGTGGATAGTTTTTTTGTATGTGTTTCTGTTTTTGTTTTAATAATCTTGTGTGTTTGGGTATCAGTGTTATGCTGGACTCATACAAAGGTTGGGAAAGGTCCTGTCTTCCATCATTTGCTAAGTTTGTGTAAGACTGATATGATTTCTACCTTATAAATTTGAAAGGATATACTTGTGAAATCATTAGAGTCATATAGTTTTCTTCTTGAAAATATTTGAAATACAACTTTTTCTTGTATTGGTTATGTAGCTATTAATATTTTCGTGTGTGTGTGTGTGTTAATTCTGGTAATTTCTAGCTCTCCTAAGGAGATAATCCATTTCACATAAATTGTCACTTTTTTGGGGGATAAAGTTATTCATCGTGTCCCTTTATTTTACTTTTAAAATTTGTGGAACTTTATAGTTAGCTTTCTCTTCTACATTGGATATTGGAAATTTGTATATTCTTCATTTTTTTCTTGGTCAAATTAATGTTTTTTTCCTATATTTAACTTTTCAAAAAATAATTTATATTTCGTTTTTCCATTTTTGTCTTTATTCTGTTTTATTAATTTTACTTTTATCTTTTTTATTCACTTTTATTTATTACATACACTTTAAATTGAGTTTATTCTCTTCTAGTTTCTTATGATGGATATTTAGATGACTTATTTTAAATCTTTGGTTTTCTCCTACTATAAGCATTTGAAGTTATAACAGTTCTTCTAAGAACTTGCTTTATCTACAACCCACGAATTTTTATGTGTTATATTTTCATTTCCATTGAGGTAAAGATGTTTTTCATTTCCCCTTGCACTTTTTTTTTAATCATGAGTTGTACAGAATTATCTATTTAATTGTGAGGTCTTTGGGAGGATTTTGTAGGTATTTTCATTATTGGTGTTTAATTCCATTATTGTCAGAAAACATACTCTTCATGATTTTAACCATTTGAAATATATTGAAAATTGTTTAGTAAGTCAGCATATGATCTATTTACTTCTTTTATTTTCCTCCTTTTTTTTTTTTTTAAAGATTCTATTTACTTGACGGGGGGGGGATATCACAGCAGGCAGAGGCGGGGGGGAAGCAGGCTCCCTGCTGAGCAGAGAGCCAGGTGTGGGGCTTGATCCCAGGACCCTGAGATCATGACCTAAGCCAAAGGCAGAGTCTTTAACCCACTGAGCCACCCAGGCGCTCTTGATCTATTTACTTCTTACTTAAATGTCTCATTTATGTGAAAAAATGTTATTCAGTTGTGAAGTTCTGTTATCAAGTAGATCAATTTGTTCTATGGTACTCTTTTATTATTCTATATTTTCCTGATTTTAAGCCTACCAATTACTGAAGAAAGAATGTTGGAATCTAACTATTATTTATTTTCTTCAGTTCTTCCATATTCCGTTTGATATCTTTGGAATATCCTTTGCCAGGAGTGTTCTTATATTCTCTTAATGAATTGACTTTTAATATTATGATATGCCCTCCATCTCTGATAATATTGCTTCATTTGCAATTTCTTTTATCCAATATTGACACATCTACTGCAGCTTCCTTAACATTTAAGGTTTTCATGATATATCTTTATATCATTTTACTTTTAAATGTCTGTCTGTCCAGAAAGCTTGTAGTTGAATATTTCTTATTTTTGATATTATCTGCTTTTTCTTTAATGTTTTAGTCCATTTACATTTAATGCAATTAAAGGTATTATTACGTTTATGTCTATCATCTTCCTTTTTTCTGGATGTCTTCTCTGATCTTTTTCCTCCCCTTTCCCTCTTTTCTTGCCTTCTTTTGTATTATTTCCTTTATTTTATTTTGTTTTTACTTAATTTACTAACTTATTTGCTATAAATAGGCTAGTAAAGACCTCAACATAACTCTTTGTTTAATTATTTTCATTGGTTGCTTTAGGGTTTAAAATGTGTATTTTTTCTCTCACAACTTATTTTCAGATAGTATTATGCCGATTAATATACTAGGACCTTAAAACCGTATATATTCCGTATCTCATAGTGTCATTTGTGCTATTAATTTTTATAAACTTACTTTTACATGTGATAAAAAATTATGTCCTTATTTTTGCTTTATGTAGTTAACTATCTTTTAGATATCAAAAAGGAAAAAAATCATTTTATACTTAGCAAAGTATTTATATGCTTGGTGTTCATCATTCCTTTGTTTTAATCTTTTGTTTCCATCTGGTGTCCTTTTCCTTTAGCCTGAAGGAGAATTTATTTTACATTTTTTTTTATACTTCAGTTCTTTTAGGAAAATATTCTCTCAGCTTTTGTTTGTCTGATAATGTCTAAAATCTTCAGTTTTAGAAAGTGATATTTTGAATTTTTTTTGAAGGCAATAGTTTCAAGGTATATTTTTGAAGATATTTGAATACCTTCAACATTTTTTAAATTTAAATTCAATTAGGCAACATATAGTACATCGTTAGTTTCAAATGTAGCTTCAATAATTCATCAGTGCATATAATACTCAGTACTCATCATCAGGTGCCCTTCTTAATGCCCATCACCCAGTTACCCCATACCCCCTGCCTAAAACTTTAAATATACTGTTTAATTAGGTATGGCTTTCCATTGCTTTTAATTAGGATTCTGTTATTTTACTTTTTTCTCACTGTAATATATCTTTTTTCTGCATTTATTTCATATCATCTTTTTATTATTTTAACAATTTGATTATCATATGATTGTGTGTGTTTATTTTACTTGACAACAATGCACTTCTTTATTCTAGGTATTGGTATTTTTTTAATCAGTTAGGCAATATTCAATTCCTTGTTTCTCCAAATAATTTTCTGTGAATCCCTTCTTGTAGTATTATAATTAAACTTCTCTAAGGCTACTTGATATTTTCCCATGGATCTCTAGAGTCTTATTCTCTTATTTCCAGACATTTTTCTCTCTGAGCTTACGTTTACATAGCTTCCCTGATATTTCCCTTTTTGGTTTGGTTAGACCTATATGTTGACATTTTCATAGTAGATCTTCTACTTTTATATTCCAGAACTCTCACCTGTTTCTCTTGAAAGTTTTTGTTTTTTTCTAATGATAGTCTTCATCTCTTTAACTCCTCATATCCATCTTTTCCTTTAAGTCCTTAACCATCTATATGATAGCTATGTTATATAGTCCTTGTCTCTAATTTCAACATCTCTATCACCTATGGATTTGTTTTTACTGACTGTATATTACTTCATTTTAGTTATTGTTTCCTGATTCTTTACATATCTACTTTTTTGTTGCATGAAAGACATAATAGATGCTACATTTTTGAGATCCTAGATTTTGTGATTTTCTTTTTGAGAGTATCAAGTTTCCTCTGGCAGACAATTTTCTGGTGTTTGCCTGAGCTTTATCCTTGGAGTCCTGATTATAGTCATTTTCTTGGGTCTAAAAAAGTTCATAGTCCAGGGTTAAATTACTTATTTCTCAGTTGTGGCCTTTTGATGTCTTAATTGAAAACCCAAAATATTCAGTGAGGTGTTTCCATTTTGGCTGATCAAAATGCCTATTTCCAAGCACTGTGTGACTTATGAACCTCTGGTCCCCTCACAACTTCCCAGTATTCATTCGCTGATGAAATTCATGGGAGTGTGACCCTTTGAATCCATAGCTTTGATTTCATGGTCACCTGTACAAATTTCTGCAACATCTTTTCTTTGGTGCTCTTTTCCTCCTGCTGTCCTTTCCCATAAATTCCTGCCACCTCAGCAACCTAACACCCTGCTCTTTTCCTCCTAACATTAGCAGGTCTGCAGTAGTCTAATTGCATTCTCCCTACCGACACCACAATCTGGGAATTTTGTTCAGTACAAAAGTTGAGGCTCTCGTGGGAACCTTCTCATGGATCACAGGCGTGTACAGCCTGTTAGCAACATCTGAAAACTATCACTTTATATAGTTTGTATGGCTTTATAGTTGTTTATGGCAAGAGGACTGACTGACTTACCATTTACTTCCATCAGAGCTTCAAGTGACCACATGAGTTTTTAAAATCTGCCAGCACTTTCCAGGGGGAAGACTGTGCTCTCAAAGGTATTCTTCCTTCTACCCACCCCCATCTTTCATGGCCTAAAATCCTATCCTCTTGTATATGATGGTGATTGCAAATTAGTTTTACTCTGGTAAAATGATGATTGGCTTTATGTAAACTAAATGTAGTAAGTACATAAAAGCTTGCTTTAACTCCTGAGTACAATGCTAAGATAGATTGTGAAGAACAAGAAATAGAAAATATTCTTATGTACTTTAATCATATTAATAGTTTTACTTATGTGTATATAGGTCTAAACTTATTGCTTTATAGATAATTAAATTTAGAAAGTGACATATTTAACAGGCCATTTATTTTAACTTATAGGAGGAGAAACTGAGAGCTGGAGTAGAGTTTCATTGTCCAAGATTCATAAAGCTGGTAAGTAATATATTGGTTTCATTTCAATATTGGTGCATCTTGCTTCAATGTTCTTTTTACTATTATTTGGTTTAGTAAGACACATAAATTCATGTAAACTTGGAGCTATCTGTTTTGGTTTGGATAAACAAACTATAGCAATTTGAAACCATGAAGTTTTGGAGCAATTTTGTTATTTAAACTGAGTGACCATTAAGTGATTTAAGTTGTTTGATCACGTGAGTCACTAAGAAGTTCAAAAGATCACACAAGCGTTATCCTAACTTTTTGGTGTGTGTAGACCTTAGTAGTAGGTCTTACTAGACCTACTAGTAGTAGTAGTAAATCTTACTAGAACAAATTGTCTTTTGAGCTTTCTACCTGATTCTGTTCCCATTTGTTTTAAAGATACAATATTTCTTGAGATAATTCAGTTATTCTCATTCCATGAGGAATGTGGAATTAATAACAGGATTTAGGATGAGAAGTGAAATCATATTAAATTGAAAGACTTAATTGACAACTTTTCTCATATATATATATTTATACAGACGTACACAATACGCATATACACACATCACACACATATATGAGTATATATATATATATATGTATACACATATGTACCTCATGGGCTTTCCCATTTGCTAGCAAAATTTGGGGGACATTTTCTTTTTTTTAAGAAATCTTATTTTTACTAGTTCTGCTAGACCCAGTATTAGGTATGAACTTATGTTGGGGAAAACTAAAAGCATCATTTCCAGTTTTTAACATAACCAGCTAATACTAGGACTATCTATATGAGACCTATTAATTATATGTAAGCACACTCGTATACATTTATTATATTACATTGTTACCATGCACATTAAGCTATAGAGAAGCTTTTTGTCTTCGGTGTTTGGTGTTTCATTCTTCCTTTCAACAATGTTGTGAATAATTCTGTCTATCCTTATAGGCTAGTTATATAGACAGTGACTTAAGTTGTAACACTAATGAATAACTGAAATGGAGGAAGGGACTAAGTATCTGATGCAAAAGCTATTGAGTTTGTAAACATATCCTAATTTGCTATTTTACTTTTAAAAGCTGTGGAACAAGATAGGATCAGAAGGGCACCATGAGATCTTAATCTAGGAAACAAACTGAGGGTTGCTGGGGGGGTGAGGGGAGAGAGAGGGTTATGGACATTGGGGACAGTATGTGCTTTGGTGAGTAAGCCCGATGATTCACAGACCTGTACCCCTGGGGCAAATAATACGTTGTATGTTAAAAAACAAAACAAAACAAAACTGTAAACTGACATCAGAGTTAATGATTGGGGTCCTTCATGGGTAATTCAATAATTATCTTAATAAATTTTATACCTTCAAATGAATTGGCGAGAGATTGAAGTGGAATTGGTAGTCGATTAGGTTTGGGTTTTGAATAAGTCAATCTACTTTTGCTGATGGTATTTAGAAAAGTTCTGGATTGCTATTGAATGGTGTATGGTTATGAAACTGAGAAATAGTTGCATTTTATTTTTATTTTATTTTATTTGCTTTCAGAGGTTACCCCCCAAAGATATGCAAAAGATAGATACATACATGCATATGAAAAGAACTGCTTTTAATTATTTGCAAGCCTGTGCCTAAAATGATTATTGCAATCTGTGGAGTGGCATGTAATTTAAACTAAATGCTTAAGATTTGAATTGTAGCTGACTCAAAGGACTTTCCTTAAGTTAAAATCCAAATATATACCTCTGAAAATCTGTCAACTGCTGGTACAGTGGAACAAAGACAAAAGAGTACATGAGCTTGTTCCTGAGAGGTTAATAGAGGACTGGTAAAGAAAAAAAAAACAACAACAACAAAAACAAAAACAGATCTCCATGGCATTTTACATATTTTGCTGGGCACAAAAACATAAAAAGACTACCCACTTGTGAATGACAAGTAGTGACTACTACACACGGCTGAATCTCTTTCTTGAAATATGAGAAAAACTATATTAACAGCTCTTCCTTCCTAGATTAGGGAAGGAGGTTAAAGTAAGGATTTGACTAACAAATGAAGAAGTTAAATCTGGTTTCCTCTTCTGCAGGCTTTTAGGGTTTGATTTGAAAAGGAGAATTAATGAAAACAATAGCATTCCCAAATGGAGTTTATAGAATTCACAAACGGTCAATAACTTTTATTAAATAATCAAAGAAAATACATACCAACTTAGATTTTCTACCTAGGTGTGGTAGAACAGTCAATCCAAATGTGAATATATCATCATATATCAAATATACAGTACATGAAATGTCAGCAGGGACTGTGTATCTTTAATTTTGTTTCTGGGATTATCTACTTTTATATGTATTACAATATAGATTATTTACTATAAAATATAATAGAAATAATATAAAATATATTTTATTACATATATTCTATATTTTCATATTTATACACATATAAATATATATATTTATAAATATATAAAAATAGAATTTAACTACACAGTTATATAAAATGTATTATGTATGTAATATATATGCACATATGTGTATCTTGCTGTTATATTAGGAAAAATAGAGTGTTGTGGACTGACTATTAACAGACTTGACTGCTTAGAATCTCCATAAGCTTTTTTTTTTTTTTTTTTAAGATTTTACTGATTTATTTGAAAGTGAGAGAGAGAGAGAGAGCAGGAGCAGAGGGAGGGGCAAAAGGAGAGGGAGAAGCAGACTCCCTGATGAGCAGGGAGCCCCATGTGAGACTCCACCCTAGGACTCCAAGATCATGACCCAAGCCAAATGCAGTCAAATGCAGTTACTTAACCAACTGAGCCACCCAGGCATCCTCAAACTTTTTTTTTTTTTCCTAATATAAGCAGTGTGCTTTCTGATTCTCATATTCCAGTTTTCCACAAATAAGACCAAATCTTTATTCTGATTATCAAAACACGTAAGAAATAGGAAAGAACTTTAAAAGCTAAATAAAGATGCTCTAAAGATGTTGACAATACAATGCTGTCAAATGGCATTTGATGTTGAATAAGAAAAAGAACAAAATCTAATGTAGTGGACACTGTCTGCCAAGATCTGTTTGGATCCTTTGCACATGTTCTGTGTGCCCTGTCTTGGCTTCTGTGTGATTCGTTTCTAACAGAGTGCACCTATGACTCACCTTGGAGGGTGGCCGTTGGGTTATTGCTGCAGTTGGCTGGTAAGTGCACTACTCAGAAAGATCTTGGGAGTTTCCATCTGCCTCTGATGGCTCTTAGCCAGTGAATGGTGCAGGAGTTTCAGAGCCCAGCTCCTTGGTCACAAGTGCAAAATTCTGATAATCACTTATACTACAGTTTTCCCCTGGGGGCTGCCCTCCATGGATTCTGGCCTGAAATTGCTCCATTGGGTGACATCGCTGCCCTGTCCTAATCTCTCATTTCCTTGCTGGGATTTTTTGGGACTATTTCCTTAGAAAATCAGTTATACCAAGATAGTTATCTCAGGGTCTGCTTCTGGGAAACCCAACTAAGACAGATCATGACCCCCCTCCCATTATATGACACTTTGTGGTTTTCTTTATTGTGTTACTTTATCTTCAATTCATCTTGTGAGACTTTCATTTCAACAATGAAAAAAGTGAATGAGGTTAAATACTTAACCTGAAATCATATAGCAGTTCAAATGGAAACGCAGAACTTAAGTTTGAATATACCTCAAAATGTTATATTTTTTTGAATGACTCCTATCAAAGTGTATATTGGAATACTTTGAGTTTTTAAGATTGTTTCCTTTTGTTTCGGGAAAAGTTTAGTTTAATTTCAAACATTGTGGAGATATAAGATAAAAACCACTGTAGAGAAAGATAAGCTTATTTTACTTGCCTATATAATTTTTGTAGACCTAAGACTATTGTGGGGGGAAGGTTTTTTTAGAAATCTAAATTATGTTACTTGAATAGCCATAAAACAAAATTTAAAAAAATGAATGCATTGATGGTCAAAATAAAAGGAATTATATGTTTTCTTCTCAGAGACTACTGAGAAAAAACATCCACTTTAAATCCATTTTAAATATCTCTCTATCCAATTTAATGGATACTTGAAATATCACCCCTCGTGATTGTATTTGAAAGCAAAATACTTGCACACTTTAATCTTTTACAAGCTTTTCAATAATCAACTGAAAAGCTGAAGTCATTGGTTAAATAAGTGCTATTTGGTTACAAAAAGAAATGTTAGTTTACATCAGTAGCCAGAAAACATGTATGCTAACTGTTTATCATTGGAAAATTAATCAGCTGTGCTTTATAGGATGGTTTCCTGAAATTAATAAACAGGACCATGACAACCTTAAAAAAATAAACAAAACAATAACAAAACAAAACCAAAAACACCTTTCTGTACAACAAAAGAAACAGTGAACAGAATGAAAAGGCAGCTATAAGAGAAAATATTTGCAAATTACATATCTGATGAAGGGTTAGTATTTAAAATATATTAGGAACACATACAACTCAATAGCAAAAAGCAAACAATCTGATTTTTTAAAAAAATGGCAGAGGAACAAAATAGACTTTTTTTTTCCCACAAAGAAGACTTCAAGGTAGCCACCAGGAACATGAAAAGGAGCTCTACATCACTTGTCATGAGGGAAATGCAATTTACAACCACAAGGAGAGCTCACTTCACACCTGTTAGAGTGGCTATCACCAAAAACAAAAGAATTGACAGGTGTTGGGGAGGATGTGGAGAAAAGGGAACTTTGTGCACTGCTGGGGGGAAAGGAAATTGGTACAGCCCACTGTGGAAAAGAGTGTGAAGGTTCCTCAAAAAAATTAAAAATAAAACTACTATATGCCCCAGTATTCCCACTTCTGGATATTTATCCAAAGGAAATGAAAAAAGGATCTCGAGTGTGTGTACTCTCATGTCAGCTGATACTGCAGTAAACAGTAAAGGAAGATCTTAAGTCAGAAGGGCAATGTTTCCAGATAGCAGCTCCTACCTACAGGATGGAACAGACAATAGTGAGAATGAGGAGAGTAAAGATATGCACATTTAGTATAGGAAACTATAGTCCAGAAGTATATGCACCTACATATGGCAAATTTTTGACAAAATTGTCAAACAATTCAATGAGGAAAAAGTATTTCTAACAAACTGCACTGTGGCAACTAGACATCTGTGTGAGGCTAATGAACCTTGATGTCGCTCTCATAACATACCAGTAATAATTGAGGGGGTAGAGATCTAAATATACACCTACAACTGTATAGAATATAGTGGGGAAAAAAGATTGTCTCTGAAAATGTGTGAAGGATAACTTTTAATGTAGCTCCCAGTAATCTCTACCCCCTGGTATTTACAACCCATATTATCCCCTCCCGTTGAGTGAGACTGGGACCAAGTAACTCATTAGAATAAATAGAATAGTTAAAAGTAATGGGTTGCCACTTCTAAGATGACGTGACTTTGAACAGTGGTTTGGGACCCAAGACTTGGCTAAAACCCCTACTCTGCTATTTTATAGCTGTGTTAACTTCAGTTTACTTAGGCTCTCTGAATCTCAGTTTTCTCATTTGCAGCTGGGACAATTATACCTACATCCTACATACACAGCAGGCCGTAATGTATTAAACAAAATAATGTATGTAAAGTGCTCAGTGAATTGTAGATATTATACAGCAAATCTCTTCACTTCAGTGATTCTCAGATTTCCCCTGAGCAATGGAGTAGTGCTAGTGGATATGAAAGTTAATTTTCAGCTACAGCTCCACAATGAAGATGTTGAGTGAATGGGCTTGGTAAAGGGAAAAGGAAGGAAATGGACAATTCAGGCATGAAAATGAAAAGGTTATTGACAAATGATATAAACAGAATACTCCTTACCACAAATAGTACCCAACTTATGATCATCTTTGGGACTATATCTGGGATACAGAGATAGAAAGTTGTAAGTAGTGCTTTCAAGAAATATTTATTGAACACATCCTGTGTTCCATGCACTTTTCTAGGCGCTGGGGGCTTCAACAGTCTGCACACTGGACAGAATTCCAACCAATGTGGTGCTTTTGTGCTGGTGGTGGTAAAGGAGAGTTACATAGACCCAACACTTACACACACACACACACACACACACACACACACACACACACACACAGGCATGCTCATCCACACTCACACACTAGGTAATAACAAGTTTTGAGATAATAATACAAGGAGATACTAAGAGTGAGAGAGGAGATCTAAAATAGTTTGTTTAGTGAGGCTTCTATAAAGAGGTAACATTTAAGGAGAGACTTTTGCAACATAAGTCAGCCATGTGAAGATTTTTAAGATTTAAAGTAGTCCTCATTGTTGGAACAAATAAATGTTAAAAAGTCAGGGGCTTAATAAAATAGAAATATCTCTGCCTCATGTAATGGCCCAACACAGTTATTCTTGGTGTCTTTCTGCCATGTGTTGATTCGGGGATCCAGGTTCCTTCTCTGTTCTGGCTACACCGTCCCTGAGGGCTTCAGAAGCCTCTAATTCCAGAAGATTGAAAGGAAACAAAAATCTTAAATATCCTCACCCCATTGTGGCCTTTATTACTTCTGTTCACATTTGGAGGCAATAACTGGTCAGTCATTTGGCTTAGAAAGTTTAGGTAAGTTAATATTTATAATGTACTTTTGACAGTTCTTGGAACAGGTTAAACAAGAGTTTTCAAATAAGTGAATCTTAGAAAAAGCAGGGAGGTGGGAAAGTGTGGTAAACTTGAGGAGCAGCAAGGAGGCCAGTGTGGAAGATCATGCCCATAAGAGAGGGTGGTCTAATGGAGAACGGAGAGGAAAGCCTGGGGTGAATCATGCAAGATTTCTCAGAGTATGATGTAGTTGGTCTTCAGCCCATGTTCCAGCAGCATCATGTGATTGTGTGTGTGTGTGTGTGTGTGTGTGCGCGTGTGTGCGCATACGAGTGCATGTGTGCTTGAAGTATCTGATTCCCACGGCAGAGGCACATTAGGGTCAGGGAGCATTTTCTGAAGCATCTTATGAAGTAAATTGTCTTTTGTAATCAACAATAATGGGAGCTCAGTGAGGCGCTGGTGTGGGCAATGACATGAGTCTGACTTGAGAGCCATTCCATCCCTGATGCAAGACATATATTGGGAACTGACATAATTCTCCAGAGTTGGTGGTTTCTTCCTTGGAGATGGGTTTTAATTATGAATACTCATGAGGTTAAGACAATAGCCTTAAGCACTTCTTTCCCCTAATCTTACCCATTAGTTCTTCATAAGCAACTGAATGTATTTCCAGAGGAACAGAGGCTGTTCTGCCTAGTGCAAAAATTGTGTTTAGTTCAGAACAATGGAAAATAGATGAAAGCATATAGGATCAGGGGTTATGGGTTTCATATTCATTTGAATCTTAAGAGTTATGCCATTTTAAGTTACCCTCAATACTTATTAGGAAAGCTTTTGCAATCCATGACTTCAGAGTTACAGTGGTATACCATACCACCATACCACCAAATTCTCCCAGCATTTTATTCCACACCTTTTATCCTAAACCTCCAACACCTCCTGTCCCATGCTCATTCTCAGGCAATGCTGGTTTTCCTATTTCCAAAGAAAAATAAGAGATTTTCACAAACTCCTATGCTTCATCTACCCATAGATTGATGTCGTTATCCATACATTAGCCTTCCCTCCAGTTACCTGGTGTGAAGGGTCTCTGTTCTATTTATGCCTACTGTATCCACAGTCTCCCTGTTTGAGGAAGAGGTGAATCCATTCTTCCATTGCTCAGAGCATGAACCTCAGAGCCATTTTGAATCCTTTTCTCATACCACACATCCAATTTGTTGGCAGCCTTCAAAATAGGTTGGCTTTATCTTCAGAATATATTGATTGCTGCTATTATGATCTTATCCTTATTTCTAGCTGGAATTATTACAATGAATTTTCAAAATTGTCTCTTAGCTTTTCTTCTGTAGTACCTACAACAGAGTTCTTTTTTTTTTTATAAAGATTTTGTTTATTTGACACACAGAGAGAGATGGAGAGATAGAGCACAAGCAGGGGAAGTGGCAGTCAGGCAAGCAGAGGAAGAGAGAGAAGCAGGCTCCCTGCAGAGCAAGGACCCTGATGTGGGGCCCCATCCCAGGACCCTGGGGTCATGACCTGAGCCAAAGGCAGCCACTTAACCAACTGAGCCACCCAGGTGCCCCTACAACAGAGTTCTTAATGAGGGCTAACTTTTCCTTCCCTAAGGAACATTTGGCAATGGTTAGAGACCTTTTCAGTTGTAACAGCTGGCAGGCAGGGGACTCTGGTTGCCTAGTGGGCAGAGGTAGGGGAGGCTACCGAACAGCCTGGAGAGCACAAGACAGGCTCATACTACAAAGAATTTTCTGGCCCAGAATGTCAGTAGTGCTGATCCTGAGAAACCCTAGTCTGTAGTCTGAGTGGAGGCTGAGTGAGTATGTGGAAGGGTGAGTCTTGACTAATCATTCCCCTGGTTCGACCTTCCAATGGCTCTCCAGTTCTCTGAGCAAAAGCCTAATTCCATTCAATTACTCATAAGGTCCTCAAAGGTACTGTGTGCCAGCTCTGTCACTGGGCACATCTCTTTTCTCTCTTGTGTCCACACTGACACTTGGACGTCCTCTTGGTCCTTTCTACCTCAGGGCCTTTGGATTGACTGTTCCTTGTAGTGAATTGCATTCCTCACAGATACCCACAACGCTAATTCCCCTTGCTCCTCAATTCTTGCAAATGTCACCATCTTAGTTTCCTTTGCCCTGAATATCCCCATCAATGTTAAATCACTTTTCAGCATTCCTTATTCTACTTAAAACTTTCTGTTATAGTAACTTTTTGTTATGTACTGTTTTTGCTCCCCTCTGCCCAAATTCATATGTTGAAGTCCTAATACCTAGTGCCTCAGAAGGTGTAGAGAAGGGTCTTTAAAAGAAATAATTCTGTTAAAATGAAGTCATCAGGGTGAGCCCTAAAACAACATGACTGGTGTCTTCATAAGAAAAGGAGGCTAGGACACAGAGAGGTACAGAGGAAAGACCATGTGAACACATGGGGAGAAGACCATCCATAGGCCACGGATCAAGGTCTTCCAAAGAAACCAACCCTGCTGAAGCTTTGACCTCAAACTTCTCACCTTCTTACAGAATTGCTAGGGGCGGAAAATTATTGTTTAATCCACTCAGCCTGGGGTCCTTTGTTACCGCAGTCCTAGAAAACTGATACAATTGTTACCTTTTGATATACAATATAATTCAATCTGGTGTTAGGTGTATTGCTTAACTGTTACATTGCTGCACTTGATTGTAATCTTACTGAAGGCAAGTATTTTTGTCCCTTTTGTTTGAGATGCCTGATTCTATTCTTGCCCAAGATCTAGCCTTTGCAAATGAGGAAGATATGACACAAGAGATTGAAGTGACTCGCCCAAGATTATAAATGGATGGCAGAGGCTGTGCATACTCCAGAATTTCTCATTCAGATTCCAGTTGGCTCCCTTGTGGCCCGTGTAGTTGCTTTGGCATAGAGGATAAAGAAATGGTAGAGCAGAGCTGTTTCACCAGAAAACCTCACATTCATCACCAACACACCTTATACACACATGAGCAATGAGGATGGACTGCCAGACCCATCCAACTGTTTAAGAAATGCACTTAACTTGTTTATGAGGAATAAAATATATAGACCTGCTCAGATTATAGTACTTTCTAGTGAGTGATGAGCGATAGAAAAGAAGAGGAAAAATGAAAATCCTAAAGAAAAGCTACAGTGTAGAAAAGCAAAAGCAACGAGTACAAGGTATTATGAATTGGAAGCAATATATGGGTTTCATGGTTGTTTCTATGCTTACAATCATGGAAGCATACAACCTTTAGCTATAAATAAAAATATTCGCTCCTTGTCCCTACCCAGGATAAAATTCCGGTGTAACACATCAGTCCCTTTCTCTGGCCTCCTGCCCGTGAGCTTACCAAACGAACCAACTTTTGTATAATTAACAGAGAGGTTTCCAATACAAGAAGAGCTTTGTTCTCATGGAAGAATATCTCTGTGTTCTCATCTCTCTCTTGTTTGTTTTTTTGTTTTGTTTTGTTTTGTTTTGTTTTTTACCAGAATCATCAGCCCAAATAAATAAACAAGCAAATGGGGAGGGGGGCATGTAAGGGAGGGAAGGAAAATCTATTTTCATCTCATGAAAAATATCTTAATTTTCACTTATATTCCATGTCCGTAGCTGAGGGCCATTAAAACTAATAAAACTAAATCATTTGTGACAGATCTGAGAAAACAGTTTCTGCAATCCACTGCGCTCTCAAATGCTCATTAGAAATAGCGGTTTTCTTTTCAGAAGAATGCTCGCTGAATGCTTAAGACGGGTTGCCTCCAACTTTTGACAAGTTGAACTGGCAGTGGAGTGTTTGAAGCAAAGCCTTGACATAAAAAAGATGTTGCACAGCTATACATCAAATATGACCGGGAACAGCACATCAAAGCAGAGAGTGTTAGGATGCAAGGCGGTTGGAGGAGAAAGAGAATCAACACATTTGTGTCTGCTTTCGACATTTTCTGGCATCAGAGTAAACAAGGAATCTGCATTGAGTGTAGGCAGAACATATCAATTCCACAAGACGTTAAATCCTTTCTTTCTGTAGCATCAAAGACCATTGGCTAAATGTCATGGATATAAGCCCCTGAAGATATTTTTACATTCACCTGTGAAATGGGAACAATTACAAAGGACAATAATAATACTATATATTCACCATAATGCTTACCTGTATCATCCATTTTTTATGAGGGGTAGAAACGTGAATGTATGGTAAGAGACTTTAGAGCTTTTAATTATTAAAGAGGCACTAATGTTTACTATTTATAATAACAATAGCTGCCATAATTGAGTACTTGGTACAGTACATTTCATATTTATGATTTCTGTTTTCATACCTAAAATTATCTCCATGTTACAGAACCGGATACTAAGAGTCAGAGTAATTATTATGTTAATATTAACTAATATTTTAATATTAGAAGATACAGTATCATTACTACTACCAAAGAAGTATTACATGAGAAACACAGAAACAAAGGATGTGGTTAAAAGTTAATTAAAAGGCCTGTATCTGTCAGGGCTCAATCAGAGAAGCAGAACAAATATTAAGGCATTTGTTTACAAGAATGTGACTTTATGCAATTGAAGGAGCAGGATAAACAGTCTCTCAAGGCAGTTTTCTTCACATAGAACACTGGAGCTTTAAGTCTGCAAGGCAGGCAGTTGGAAAGAAAGATGTAAAATCGGGGAGAGCAAGGTCAAGCCGAAAGTTGCCAACATGAGCTGGAACCGACTCCAACTGGAACCCATAGGCAAAAGCTGTAACCCGTTGTCAGTTTGTTGGTAAAGTGGGTGCTCTGCAGGAGAAACTATACCGTTCATCATGGTGCTAAACACTCGCTTGGCCCAGGAGTCCAAGAAGCTGGGAAAACATCCAAGATAAGGTAGAGCATTTCAGACCCATCTCTGCCTATGCCAAGTGAGGAGAGCCCACAGGGAAGCGACAAGGTGTGTGAACTACAATAGCACCTGCCCAGCCTTCCATCATAAAAAGCAAAATGGCTCCTGCTTCCCTTCTGCCCTCCAAATCTTCAGTGGAAATGTCTCTTATGGCCTACTCTACCTGGAAATACACAATTAAGGAAATTCTGGGAAAGAGTTCTGCTTAGCCACTTTGACGTATCATAGAGTTACTGTAGTCCTCTCTTATCAGATTAACACATCTGCAAAGTCATGTCACTGTCTAACATTAGATAACTGTACTCTATGTTAACATTTGCCAGCCTTTTCCCCAAAACAGGATAGGAGGTCTTCTTTTAGTCTTTGGATGATAGTCATTATTCTAGTTGATTCACACTCTCCCTTTGAAATTCTGTAACTTCTCATGTTACCTGGAAGAGGAATGGGAGAGAGAGAAAAAAATATCACACACACACAAATTATATATATACATATATATGTATACACACACACACACACACATACATATTCATAACTATTATAGTCCTCATCTTTATAACTGGTTATGGAATTATATCTGGTGTTTATTTTTTTTAAGATTTATTTATTAGAGAGAGCAGGGGAGGAGCAGAGGGTGAGGGAGAAAGAACCTCAAACACACTCTCTGCTGAGCACATGGCCCCATGTGGGGCTAGATCCCAGGATCCTGAGATCATGACCTGTCCCAAAATTAAGAGTCAGACGCTTAACCGACTGAGTCACCCAGGCGCCCCGTGTCTGAGCAGTGTTCATAACTACCTTCTTCCCTTCTCCATTCCGTATTTTCTTTTCTCAGTTTGTTGTGGCTCCAGGTCTCTTTTTGCAGTTGGGATTTTCACTCCTGAAGTGTCTGGGCCACTAACAGCTCTGCCTGAATTGAGTTGTTAAAGCTTCTGTTTGACTTTAGTCATGGACATGGTAATACTAAGGGGTAACTCAGGGGTCCTCCTAGCATGTTCCTTCTTAACGCCATTGTATAAGAGCCACTCAGTTCTCCCTGATAGTCAGAATTGATCACCCAGGCACTATAATTATCCCATCCTTTGCTTGTTGATTTACTGGTGTAAATAGCCCAAAGTGGCAAGGTGGTAGTTTCAACTTCCAGGTCAGTGGGATCATTGTTGGTAGGAATAGTGATTTGGTATGCATCATACCTGCACATAGGTCATACTTTGTTTCTCGCTCTTCAGGGTCTGCTGAAACTTGAGTAAATTTATAGATCTAGAAGCAAAGATAGGTGGTATGAGTAGTTCCTGAGTAGGACCAGCAGTTTCTTTAGACAAGGTGAAACTTATCTCTTATGACATGTGTGGAGGGGCTGTTTTTGCTGTCAAAGAAACTACAAGGGACACCTGGCTAGCTTAGTCAGTGGAGCTTGCAACTCTTGATCTTGGGGTTGTGGTTCCAAGCCCTACATTGGGTGTAGAGTACTGAAAAATAATAAAATCCTCAAAAAGACCACAAAATTTAGGGATCCAAAATCCTCAGCTTTACTGAAATATACTGTTACACCCCATTGCAAATTTCAGAGTCCTACTCCATCCCAATTAAGGTCCAAACTTTAATAATAGAGACCTCTAAGAAATTAGGAGATAATTTACCTTGTAACTTACCTCCTAAAGGATTCAGTTTTGCGTTTGTTTTTCAGAAAGCCCAGCCCTATGGTGAAAAGAGGTAATGGTTTCTTTTTAGGTCAGATACGGACAATTTCAGGTCTGTTATGCAGATTTTAGCTGGTAAACTAAAGCTGTATGTTCATTATTTTCTTCCCCCATATTTCTAGTACATTTAGAGGCAGCCAATCAACTCCACTAGATGCCTTATTTTGACTAAAATATTCTGCAGCACATACTTAGTCACTCGGAGGCTTGTTTTCTATGGGTATTTGATTGCAGGTATCTGCAGGTGATAATTTGCATAACACTTTTGCCACTGCATGACACGGACTACTGGTATCTCATTAGACACTAGAAATGGAAGTGATTGTGGTTTTTATTTAAATCTAATCATACCAGAACAAACCAGATAACCCCACACAGTCCAGAAAACCCATCCTTAAGATATTATTTGTCTAGAGTTTCTGTCACTGGCAAATTGTGTATCAGGTAGAGTTCAATCAGGGAAGCAAAATGAAGAGGATACATTTGTTGCAGGGATTTGACTTTATATGATTATGGTCCTGGATAAACAGTTTCTATCAGGCCATGTCTCAGGACAATAAAATAGACATAAAGTAAGGAAAGCTAGAAGAAGCTGGAATCCGTGAGATGGAATCCCTGAAAACAATCGATTCTTAATGCTTCCAGTAGTTACGAATGGGTGTCCTATGGGAGGAGAAACTGATGACCTTCATCATAAAGCTAAATACACACCTGGCCCTAAAGTGAAAGGAGCTAAAGAATTTGGGAAAGGTAGGATAATTGCAGGCAAGGCTGCTGCCTCACACGAGCAAGGTAAACTCACAGACCAGGAGCAGCCTGTGTGAAGTACAGAAGTACCTGCTCAGAGCATTGTGGAAGCATAAAACCCCAAAAGGCTACTGCTCTACTCTCTTCAGATCTCCAGTGACCATGTCTCTTACTGTCCATCCTACTGTGAAACATAGAGAAAAGAGAATTCTGGGAAAAGTAGTTCAGCCTGACCAAGGTGACATATTTCAAAGCTACCACAAGCCCCATTGTAGATGACAACCATATTTACATCTGAGTAAGCTTATAATTGTTTCAAATGTTAGCAACACTTTTCCTATTAATAACTCATGGCCAGGAATAACATTTTGCTGGGCATCCATACTAGGAAGAAATGGTACAATGCATTAATCCTGAATAGGTCCTGCATAGATTAGGTGAGGAAATGTTAATTTGGGTCCAAATTATGAAGCTTAAATAAAGTTAAAACTTATTAGATATTTATCAAGTTATTTGGCATTAAACATGTGCTCATAGAATGTTAGTTTCCTTCCACACTGCTAAAATTGTGCTCAGGCTCTTTCACTTTCAACTTCATGAGTTGTGTCAACTCATTCTTCTTATTTATAATTTGATTTTTTTATCCACTGGATTTATATGGCTTTGAAAAGCAAAGCAAAAAGACACTGTAAAATGAGTAACACTTTATAAATGAGAATGTGTTATAATTATACTGGTTATTTAACCAAAAGATGCAAACAAAGTGATTTGAAGGGGCACATGTACCGCAATGTTTTAGCAGCAATGTTCACAGTAGCCAAATATGGAAAGGGTCCAGATGTCCATTGACAGATGAATGGATAAAGCAGAACTTCAAGCAGACCCCCTGCTGAGTATGGGGCCCTTCATGGGGACTTGATCTCAGGACCCTGAGATCATGACCTAAGATGAAATCAAGAGTTGGATGGTTAACCAACTGAGTCAACCAAGTGCTCCGGAAATTCCCTGTTTTAATCTGGTGGGATGACACTGAAAGGATGCAGAAATGTTGTCATCATTTTCACATCTGTTAGGAAAACGGGAACACAGGAATTACCCACAATAACCTTACTATGAAGGTAACGGATGGAAATGAACAACTAAGCAGTTCTTTAATGTGTGAAAGGAAATGGAGGCCATGTGAATGAACAACTGCATTATGTTCCTATGGAGCTCTGTTTTTGTTTTTAATTTGTCAATGTATGTGAAGTTCCTATCTGCAAGATACATGGAGAGTATATTGTTTTTCATGCACCAAGAGATTAGTGGTGCCTATTAGAATTCAGCCTGGCCTGGAATACCTCTGTCATTCCTCTAACACTAAGGTGGTGTGGGTTGGACATTAGACAGAGTTTGAGCACCAGCCCTGTCGATGCTACAAAAATTGGCATTTAAAGAGATATAGGTATGTCTCACCTCTAAAGAGATATAGGTGAGATATAAGCACATCTGGTAGAATGAGTAACTCAGGCAGGTAAACTTGTTTAAGGGAGAGTATGGGGAGGGAAACTATGCCCAGCGCTTATTGAAAAAGAAGACTAGAGCAGGTTGTTGAAGAATAAGCCCTTATTCAGTACCAAGCTAGCATTAGAGGTCATGGAAATAGAGATGTTCTCCTTTCATGATGTTTATAGTTGATCTTGGAGATGAGTTTTATTCTCCAGGAAAAACAGGAAGTGGTAAAACAGGAATTCATGTCTGGCTTTAGATTCAATGGGGTGGGTGCAGAAAAATAAAGCTAAATTTCTGAGGAGGACTAAGAATTGCTATGAATTTATGGTCAAAAAGTGGGGTTTGATTGCTAGTTTTGCTGCAAATTAGAATATAATCACGAATTTCCTAACTTTAAAATGGCAGTAGTAAGCTCTCTATCACGAAGATTTTTGCAATTATGTAAATATTTGTATTTACATTATTATTGTAATTATTATGTAATTATTACATAATTACATTATGTATTACATTACATAAAAAATTATGTAAAATAATATATTTGGGGGCACCCGGCTGGCTCAGTCTCAAGAACATGAGACTCTTGATCTTGGGGTCACGAGTTTGAGCCTCACGTTCAGTGTAGAGATTGCCTAAATAAGTAACTAAATGAAAATAAAGTATCTGAACATTTGTATTTCTAGGCTACTTACTAGTTTACAAAATACTCTTGAAATCTTTAGCTGTGATGCCCCAGAGAAGTTGGTACACTTCCTCTGAAGGAAGAGTAGAGTTACATGCAAACATATATTTAATTTTATGCACGAGTATGTTTTTTAAATCTTGGAATTACATGCACAGTACATGTAGTATTTGCATGTCCATCCAGTAGGAGAAGTGGCTTCATAGAAGGTAAGGAACATTTCATTGATTCATTCAAAATAACTCTGCGAATTAGGTTTTGAGAAATTATTCTCCCCATTTCACTGATGAAGCAATTAAGATACAGAAACATTAAGTGGATCATCAGAATTTACACTGAGCCAGGGCTCTTAGCTCTAAGCCAGAGTCCCCATGCCTGTTGCACAGCCATTGTAGGTCATGTTGCAAAGGCTTCACACAAAAGTCTTGACAGGATTTCAGTGTAATGATAGCAACAGATAAAGGCATGGGTGGGTGGATGTTAGAAAAGGTGGGGAAAGTGAGAATTCATAGAGCTTATTCTGCAAAGGTATAGGAAAGGCATTGATGCATTTAATTTGTGCTTTTGTTGTTTTATTTTCATCCATTTTTAGTTGGATGGAAATTTGGAGAGACCTCTGAAAATGTATGCAAAGCCAGATGCTAGGAGTCCAAATAGGAAAGGAATCCAATCTCCATCTTTGCCACCTTTCATAGAAATTCATGGTTCAGCAAAGTACCATAATCAATATAAAGAATCAGGAAATCTTCTAGTGCCTCAATGACCACAGAACCGTGAGCCATAAACAGCCTGGCTCTATAGAGAATAAATCATTCAAGGGAAACTTGATTACTTTTTTGATAGAAGATTCATTGTCAGAGGAATGGTGTTGATGCAATATATCTTGATTTTTAAGAAATCATGTCCATCAGGGAATTTTACATGAAAAATTAACTTAGGTGTGATGAATATAAGTCTTGTTAAATAAGCAAAACCACATTGATGGGGCCCAAGTTGTATGTGATTTAGGGGAAAAAAAGGTGGAGGAGTGTGGGGAGAAAAGAATGAAAGGGAAGACAGATGAGGTAAAGAGAGTGATAGAGACCCTGAAAAAGTCAGGAATGTTTTAAGGAATGAGGGGATTTTTCAGAGAAAAGCAGCGTATCCTAGGGCTAAAGTCTTTTTACATCTTTCATAAAAAATGTAGTTCCTGAAGATAATAGGATTTAAAAACATACATTGAGCATTCCTGTCAGAAAGACCTTAGGAGATCATTATGACCAGATCTTTATCTTCAGTTGAGTGTCTGACCATACAGGTGAAGTGGACAAGTCTTCAGAGGATCTGGTAAAAGCGGGGCTAAGAGTAGATATTGAGTCAGGAAAACCTGAATTCAGACAACAAGGTAACTTGAACTCTTCTCTCATCAAGAAATGGAGCCTAATTCATTTCCCTTTAAGTATGGACTGATTTTAATGACTTGCTTCTAGCAAACAGAATATGACAGAAATGACACTATGTAACTTCTAAGCCTAGGTTATGGAATATGAGACATCTTCCACCCAGCTCTCCATCAGGAAATGTGCCTCTGGTGTTGTGACCCTCATGTGGGAAATACAGCTACCCTGAAGCTCTCATGCTAGGGAGACCACATGAAGAGATCACGTAAAAATAGAAAAAGATGCCCTAACTGTCCCATCTGTTCCAGTCCTCAGTGTATTGAGTCTGCCCATCCTAGGGGTGTGACTTGTGGGTGCAGAAGCCCTAAAGATGGTTACAGTCTCAGCCAGTGTCTGACTTTGCATTCAAGACCCTGGGTGAGAACCATCTCTGAGCCTAGTCAATCACCAGTGTCTGGAGACATAATAAATGCTCTGGTCATATGCCCTGAATTTGGCATGATTGGCTATGCAGCCGTAGAGAGCTGAGGCTGGGTGACTGAGGACAATTTTCATAAGCTTCATTTTTTTTATAATAACACCTACCCAATGAATTTTTGTAAGTATTAATTTAAATAATCTTAGAATAGTACCTACGTAATAGTTCTGAACATTTTTAGCTTGTAAAAATATTACTACTGGCCATATTATTAAAGGTAGTATTAAAATAGAAGCAGTTGTATAGTAGTACAGGTCAAATTAAAGCAGAAAACCCTTTTAGGGTTTTATTGTATTAGTCAGGGTTCTCCAGGGAAACTGAACCAGTAGGGGAAAGAGAGAAGAAGGAAAGGGAAGGGGAAGAGAGCATGGGAGGGAGAGATTGATTCATTGTGAGATATTGGCTCATATAATTGTGGAGGCTAAGCAGTTCCACAATATGTGATCAGCAAACTAGTAACTGAGGAAAGCCGATGGTATATAATTGAGTCCAAGTGTGAAGGTTTGAGAGCCAGGGAATCTAATGGGGTGAAATCCCAGTGTAAGAACAAAAGAAAGTGAGATGAGATGTTCCTCACTGTTCATCAGTGAGGCAGGAAAAAGAGGCACATTCTACCTTCCACCATGTTTCCTTAAATCCAGATCCCCAGTGGATTGGATGATGGCTACCCACATAGGGGAGAACAGTCTACTTCATTGAGTCCATTTATTCAAATGCCAATCTCATCCAAAAACACTTTCACAGACACACTCAGAAATAATGAGGGCACCTGGGTGGCTCAGTTGGTTGGGCGTTTGCCTTTGGCTTGGGTCGTGATCCCAGGACCCTGGGACTGAGCTCCACATTGGTCTCCCTGCTCACGGGGGAGCCTGATTCTCCCTCACCCTCTGCCTGCTGCTCTGTCTGCTTGTGTTCTCTCGCTCTCAAATGGATAAATCTTTAAAAAAAAAAAAAAAAAAAAAGGTTCATTTGGGCACTCTGTGGCCAGCCAAGTTGATATGTAAAATTAACCATTGCACAGGAGTTACTCTGCAAGGTAAGAAAGTCTCGTTAATTGACAAACTCGCTCTGATGTGACTAGAAACTATCTCATCCCAGCTGCTTCCAGTTTGAATTAATGTATCACCCCCATTTTCCAGTCCGTAGACTGTTCTCTGTACTCTTATAAGGCTTATTACGATGTACCCACTTTGATCTCTGAGGAAAAACACATGGGTAAGAGCCTGTAATGGTGATATTATGATCAGAGATTCAGAAATATCAAGTCATACCCCGTTAAACAGCATTTCCCAAAGGTTTCTGGAAGGGACTGTAGACAGAAGAGATTTATAAAAGTAAATAAAAATTCACCTTATTAATAGCCTTGCAAGTGCCTAATAACCCCTAACTAGTTATGGTCCAAATCAAATAAAGGCCTCTTTAATTGTGACAATACCATGCTTATTGCCTGTGGGAAGGAAAAACCTCTTAATCCACTTATATAACCAGTTTCTCTCCATGAAAGGGAAAGATGTAAGATGAGCAGTCTGCCCTGGGGCCTGACTATGCCACAGGCCCAAACAGAAAAGCAATAAAAGGAAACCGGGATTCTTCATTTAAGGAAGAATAAACCTGCCTGAAAATAAACCACAGCCCAGTGGATATCCTGGGCTCATTCTAAGGAAAAAAGCAACACCTCTTCCCTTAGCAGAGAGTTAAGTGAGGGGTGGAAAGAGCAGGGCCTGGTGTAGGAAGAGAAGGCAAAATGTACATTCTTACACGATGGAACCAGATGATTCTCTCTGAAATATGTTGAAGAGCCTTGTGTGATTTCTGTTGGATAAAATTAACTCTGTCTTCCTGCTCACAACTTAACTATCCAAGGGATCAATACTCCAGTGGAATACAGGTGTACACAAAAAAGCAAAAATACATGTAGGGGGACTTGTTCTGAAACCATGCCCCATGGTGGCCCTTCCAGTTAGATGTAGTAGACCAACCTAATATTAGAGCCCGCCTCCGCAGGTGGGGCAGACATGAAGCATGTAAGAAGAAAAGGAGCCTGTAAGCCCAAACCCCATTCTGGGACAATAACTTATTCTTCTCCGTTCCATAAAATTTACTACAATTTCTAATCTCCAGAGTGAATGTCCTTTATCTGGGAGATGCATCTAGAGTATCTCATGTTTTTATTTTGTTTGCTCTTTAACTTTTTTAAAGATTTTATTTATTCATTTGGGAGAGAGAGAGAGACAGAGAGTGAGAGAGCACAAGCAGTGGGAGAGGCAGAGGGAGAGGGAAAAATGGACTCCCCGCTGAGCTGGGAGCCCAACATGGGGCTGGACCCCAGGACCTGGAGATCATGACCTGAGCAGAAGATAGATGCTTCACCAACTGAGCTACACAGGCACCTTGCCTCTGTTTGAATCTGCAAAATAAAACTTCATAAGGTCATAAGCAAAGGCTTTTTAGGTCTGCCCCTGCATTGGTGCTTACAGATCTAAGCAATACATTCATGAGCTTATTTCTCTGCTCAAAGAATGAGTCACTTGCACTTTGGTATTTTGTTATTGTTTTTGTTTTTTTCTCCCAACTCTCCATGAACCATAACATCAGACTTCATGTTTTGCTTAGTATATGTTTTATACATTGGTTTGGAATACTCTTGTTCATTCTCCAAAGGTCTAAAGTTCACCCCCCCATCCCATTCAGATATGTAGTTTTCTTTCATATATTTTCTTATGCATGAAGGCTAGAGGTAAATAGCTCTTAAGTCTCTCTTACAGATTGATGTCTAAAATTTCTTTAACATTTTTTGTTTTTCTTTATGACTTTGGTCTTTTGCTTCTGGTCACCTGTACTCTCCTCTTGATCTCCTCTACTTAGTGATCATCCTTTTAAGAATGCCATGATAAAAAAGCAAAGCAAAACAAAACTATATATGATTATTTAATGAGTTATGACAGAGTTAAAACAAATGCCAAGGGTCATTTTTTATGCTTGAATGCCATATTCTTTTTTAATATATTTTAGTATCACTTAATTTTTTCCCTTTTTTTAATCAAAAGAGCATTACATTGAGTCCTGTTGTCACTTAACTGTCTAAGAAATGATCAGAGACCTTTCAATCAATATAGTCCTCTGAATAGTCAGTGAACCAAACCTATAGAAGATAAGTGAGCAGATTCCTATTCAGGAGCCTGCACATCATGCCACAGATGAATTCTCCCTTTTGATGAAGAGTATTTTTAAAACAGGTCACTCTTCAGGAGATCTTTTCTGGTCATTGCTGTTCTAACCTTTGGGAACTTATGAAAGAGGTTGGACACCTCTGTAGAAAATAAATGCCGTAAATCAACTCTGTACCAATTTCACATCATGACCTTAAAAATAGATTATCTCCTACTTGTGAAAGAATCCCATAGAGGTTAAAATTCAGAGAATTGGAATTAACCTCTCCAGTTGTCATCTTAAAACTTAACACATATCCAACAAGCTAGTACTTTAATAGAAAATAGAGAAATGCAGATGTGGAGTTTTATGGGAGATCACAGATGAGTGTTGTGATGTTTACGAGTTAGATAGGATTTTAGGAGACCATGAATGCAATTAATTTGTTTAGGAGAAGAAACTCAGCTCCAAGGAAGTTAAGTCACGTTGAAAATTAGTAGCAAAGCAGGGGCTAGCATGAATATTTTATTATTTCAAGTGTAGAGTTCTGTCTTCCCTGTGCCATTGCTCTTGAAATCCCTACAAAGTCTTCCCACGGTCTCGTAACTGTGAATCCAGAGAGACCTCAGTAGGAAACTGCTTGTCATAGTGTAGTTATAGTCTCCAGGTGGACCTCTCCCTTCAAGGCTTTCTGTATCCAGCAGAGGTCTCAACAGGGCCTAGGAGGGCATCAGGACATCTCAGCCCTTTTGCACAGCAACACCATCTTTGTATTTCCAGGGAATGAAGTCTGCCTCTCTAGGATCTTAAATGCAATTAGGCTTTCTGGAACTTTTCTCTAACTCTGGTTCCCCTTTCAAGACAAATTTGCTTAAATAGTCCTGCTTACAAAGTGCCTCCTTCCCAATAGACTTCTCCAGTCTCTTCACCTTATCTTTTGGCTTCCAGACCTTATCTCTTTGTATTTTAAAGACAGTGGACACCATTGTTCATTTAATCTGCATATGAAGAATGGGGACTGATGTATCACTTATGCAAACATATGCCAGTGACGCAGCCTATAATATAGCAAAGTTCCCAGGATAACACATTACCATGTCTGCCACTCTGCATATTTCCCTTGGGGCCCTCCTGAGAGCTGTGCTGTCTTTCGATATATGATAGACCTGGATTCTATTTTGGGTGCGTAAAAATAAGAAATACTCTCTTGGGATTTGTTTATGTCATTATTATGCCAAACTCTAAAAGGGAAATGGCACTTGATATCCATCCCTTACAGACATCAGGGGAATTTATTTTTCAGGGGCAAATACCCTAGCTATGGGAAGTGATTATATCTAGGTACAAATACTGTTAAAAGGACATTTGTCTAGTAGACTACATACCCAAACTCTTTCCCAGGCTTCCTGTTCCTTCTCCAGAAATGTCTTAACAGGGACCATAGTCTGTGCGTAACAATGCCTCTCGCATTGCTATCTGTATATTCTGTCTTCCTACCTTGGCCCCATAGACTAGCCCCATGCCTGATCAATTTTCATGGTCATCCCATTCAGTGGGGTGATTTGTTCAGATAAAATGGAAAATTGAAATGGAACTGTTGCTGGATACAATATCATCCACTTTTCCTATTTTGTCAAAATGCCATGGCTGCTTATTTTTTCATGGCCATGAGTTGAAATAAATTAAACTTCCCAGAGGCAAAACTTCTCTGAGATCAGATTGGAATATATTGATTAGCTCTTTGAGGCCTGATGGATTGAAGGTTCTTGCTTTATAAACACATTTACAAACATGCCTTAAGAAACAGTTGCTTAGCACTGGGTAGACTGATAGTGTTTATTTAAAACTGCAGGGAAGGGTGTACCTGCAGCCCCTGACTTTAACCTATCAATGTTTCCATCCCAGATCAATGGTGACAAGCAAAAGTGTTGTTCCCTTTAGTGACTCCTAAAACCAGCTCAAGGCTGGCTTGCCCAGTGATGTGTCAAGTAATACATCAAAGTCTCAAGAACATCTCAGCTTAGAGTAGAATGCTGGAATATTAGATCTGGGAGGGACTTAAGACATTATCATCTTCAGCCGAGAAACCAATTCCTCTAATGGTGTAATTTATTTAGTTTGCAAATGGGTGGCTTTAGAGATGATTTTAGAGCTAGACAGGAATTTTTAGCAATTTTCTATCCTCAGGCTTAAAATCCCAATGGCAGTGTTCATCAAGTATGCAACATTAAGTGAATGAAGTGGGTCTGGTAGGCAGTGTTATGAGAGGAAGACACAGGCTTGTTTTAATGGGGCCGGGGTCCCTCTACTTCAGGTGATTATTTTCATGGAAGAGTGTGGGTCTGGTATTGCCAAATAGACAAAAATTTCAGAAGTGTCAAGATATATGGTATGATATGATATGCAATTTATTTAAAAAACTAAAAAAACCCAAAAAAAACAAAAAACAAATTTAAAAAACACCCAAACCTTTGCAGGTAAATAAAACAAATTTGCAGACTGAATTTTGTCCAAGAACCCCCAGAATATGGTCTCTGATTTACTCAATCTCATACAGGTGAGAAAAATGAGATTGAGCAAAATGGATGCCATAAGTGAATGGTGCCCGTGACATAGGATAACACAGGAGTGCAGGGGATTGTTTCACACACGCTTGACTTGGAGAATATATGGGAATTACAGTCTTGTGGTGCACTCTAGGAGCCAAGATAGAATTGTCCAATCTCAAGACTAGGGCCTACTCTACACCAACTCCAAACCGAACTTTCAGTGATTGGGAGCCCAGTCTCTGACAGGGCTTTTCCAGGAGCACATGGAGAGTGAGGCGAGCAGAGGCTGGTCCGGTCTGGTGCCATTTCTACCACATGCCTTTCCAAGAAACTGGGACGTATGATTGCTGAGACTTTTCAGAATTTGTGTAAGGCCATGGTATGTAGGATAATGACTAAAAAACCCAGAAAGTCTTTAAATATTAAGTAAGATGTTTTTGGGTTCGACTATAGAAGGCCTGGTAGCTTGACAGACTTTCTGTTGGAATTAGTAAAACAAATCGAACAAATGATACACCTGGCTCACACAGATTGGACTTTTTATTAATTTATCTTCCTTTACCTAATATGATAATCTAGAAATAGGCTGTTGTTGACAGGGGGCTGGTATCTCTTCAGGATCAGGGCTGGTGTCTCTGCCATCATCTTGGTCTTCATCTCATGGTGACTGATGGGCATTGTAACTCCAGATGTCACAGAAACACTTGGTTGGTCAAGGGTGCTGCCTTCCTAGTTGCCCTAACGAAGGCAAAAGCTTTCCAAGGAATCCTAACAGCAGTTGTCTATTGACGTCTCTGTAGAGACGTGAATACAATGCATGTTGTAGAGGCTGTGTACAACACCAATCCTAGATACAAAGGAGGCTGCCGAAATGCGTTTGCCCCTCTTGGCGACTGGAAGTCGGCATGAAGCTTGAGAATAGGTGTGAGGTAAACCTGATTTACCTCTGCAGTATCTTCCCCAGGAACAAACCCCAAGAATTTTGGAAAATTTGCAATGAGGTTTAGGAGCTCACTCCATAGTATAACCAGAATGCTGTATCCCTGCTGGAATTCTGAGTAATGAAGGTTGATTGTACTGGACTGTGTGCTCCCGTGCTGTCATGTAACTAACTACTTGCTAGACCATCTTTGGCTCTGCCCTACTGAGCTGCTTCCACCCTTCATTGAAACGTATTCTTTCTAACGGCTTGGAGATGGTTATTGGATTCACGGAAGAGAGAAGTTATGAAGCACATCGGGAACACTGGGGAAAAAGAGATGTGATTCTGCTTGGATTCTATTAGAGTAGAAAACATGCTGGATATCAAAGGGAAATTTATGTAATGTATTCCAGCATTGTTCGCGGTAGAGCATCATGTTTTATGCAGGCAGAGGCAGTCGGGGCACGCAGTGTGAGAACTCTGCTACACAGACTGAAACAAACAATAAAACAGTGAATGGGCAATGGGCAGAAAATAAACCCTGGTTTTTATGGGAAGCATTCACAATCCCCATTCTACACCAAGACTTCCTAGTCTATGTCAGAAAGAGCGGCGTTTTAAAAGCCTATAAGAAATCTTTTCTATTGTTTACTTGGATGGATTCTAAGTGTCTAAGCACCTAGCTTCTTTGAGAATCAAGGCTGAATGATTTGAGCAAACAGGATGGCCTTGAATAAATGAATGGGGAGAAATGCATGGGGAGATGGGGAGAATGATGGAGAGAGTGGTGATATGCTCATCTCCTCTAGGAGGAAGTTCAGAGTGACTCAGAAGCAACAGAATGAGAGATAAGCCTTGGAAGACTAGGATTTCCAACTGAAAGTAAAAGAGATAGAGTTGAAACTAAAAGCAGGTAGGGAAATGTAATTCCTTGGAGGCTCAAGAAGTTGTAAATAGGTGTTAGCATCTGCAGCTGCCAGAGGGAGCTCTGATCTCAGGGGAACTGACAAAGCACAAAGATGGCTTCAGAGAGCCTTTCCAGAAGGCAGTGAGCATGCTGCTGGACTGACAGGGGTCTCAGAATTTTGATCTTTGCTTGTTTGTGTGTTGCTTCTCATCACAAAAGGGTGGTTTGTGTGACCTATTTGAGGTAATGCACTTGGATTTTCAGTCATACTGTAAGAGGATGCATTAGGGCATTGGTAGTATGTGTTGAGGTAGACATAATCAGAAAACTTAGAATTCATGCAGCATTACTTCTTTGCAAGAGTGATAACAACTTGCATTTATGTAAGTGTGCATCACTGACTTTTGAGCCAACTAGTCCACCTAGAAATTCAATCAATTAGAAATCAGTATTGTTGGGGTGCCTGGGTGGCTCAGTGGGCTAAAGCCTCTGCCTTCAGCTCAGGTCATGATCTCAGGGTCCTGGGATCGAGCCCCACATCGGGCTCTCTGCTCAGCAGGGAGCCTGCTTCCCCCTCTCTCTCTGCCTGCCTCTCTGCCTACTTGTGATCTCTCTCTCTCTGTCAAATGAATAAATAAAATCTTAAAAAAAAAAAGAAATCAGTATTGCTGTGATCCCACTTGGGTCTGAGGAAGAGTATTATATTTACATCACTGATCATAAATGTCTGACAAACTAGTGTTAACTTTTAATGTGGCATATATGGAACAACATTGATTAATTTAAAAATTGAATTGCCTTTAATAATAAAAATATAATTTTGTATATTTTACTCTTTAAGTACTATGTACAAAGGGAAATTGATATGAAAAAAATGTAAATAATATTTTGGAGTACCTTACTATATCCCGAGTGCTATTGTAAGTAGTTAAGTATGTAACTTATGTAATCCTCCCAGCAACCTTATATGATGGGTAATATTATTATCCACATATTGATGAGGAATGTGAGGAGATTATTTACCTTCCTTACGTCCGCTTAGATTATAAATTCTGGAGTTGGGTTTAAATATAGGCTTTGTGACTCTAGACCTTATGCCACTGTACCCTGCCGTAACCAACGAGGATTTCAAAACATTACATCAGTGTATTCCAAAACACAAATACAAGTGGCTTTAAAATAATTAAAATATCTTTTTTAAAAAAGATTTTATTTATTTATTTGACAGAGGGAGAGATCACAAGTAGGCAGAGAGGCAGGCGGAGAGAGAGGGGGGAAGCAGGCTCCCTACTGAGCAGAGCCTGTTGCGGGGCTCGATCCCAGGGCCCTGAGATCACGACCCGAGCTGAAGGCAGAGGCTTTAACCCACTGAGCCACCCAGGCACCCCTAAAATATCTTTATGTGTAACTTTCATATTTAGTTTTATCTGTTCTAGACCCATCTGTGTTAATAGATGCATACATGTAAGAACATATCGAAGCTTTGAAGTAGTTTTCAAGTAGTGTTATAATAATTGATGCTATTGAGTGCCTAGTGTGTACTGTACACTAAATATCTTTATTTCATTTAATCCTCAGTATATATCACCTATTATTTACCTGCATGGTACAAATAAGAATAATAAGGGACAGGTAACTAAATTATTTATCCAGGGTCATGAGGTTTCTAATTGGTAGATTAGGAACTTAGTTCGTATCTACCTGATTCCAAAGTACTAAGTCTAAGCCACAATCCTTTTTCTAGGCACTGTGTTGAATACTTTGCCTGCATTGTTAGATTTAACACTCCGAATCTCATTATGAAATAAATACAGTGATTTTTCATTTAACAGATAAATGCCTTGAGACATTAGGTGAAAGAGGAAAAATAAATTTCAGAGAAGCCTATAAATCCATTAAGCTAGTGGAAAAGGATAGGTTTTGTATTTAGCTTTGTTTGCTATTTCTTCTTTTCTTTTCTATTTGAGGATCATCTCTGAATTTATAAGTCATGCATTAAGTAATAATTCAAAAAATTGATAGGCTTTTATTTGATTTTTTTATTAAGAAATATGTTCTTGGATTTTCATTCCATGATCCTTTCCTTGCTTCTCCCCAAGGGAGGAAATGCTACTAATCTTATTAAAATGCCCAAAATTTGAATGACCAACAGTTAATAGTGAAGGATTATACTGAACCTAGTCAAGTTCACACTCTTGTTTTCTTAGCTCCGAGCGCAGAGCTTTCCTCTTTGGAGGCATTTTCACCATCATCCTGCTTTGCTTCTTGTAATAGCTCAGTTCAGAATCCCACCAAGAGGAATTCTTATCACAACACCACCAATTTCCAACAATAACTTTAACAGCCAGTATTAAGGAAGGACTTTCTTTTATTGTCCCATATGCCCATTGAATCTACCAGTAGGGTTTAATCTTGCATCATAGGCTCTGCTTAGGGCAGCTCCAAAGGAGGGATCTAGGGTACCTATAAAGAATGGAAACTTTTCTCTATGCTTACAACTTCCAAACTTTTTAAGGGAGAGCCCTTGAAGGAATGGAAAGCTTTTCTAAGATTTTGTTTCCTTTTACTTTTTTTTTTGGTAAATTCTAATTACTTTATGTATGGAATCTTTACAGGAGGTGAACCATCCCATACAGGGATGAATGAAGATTTTGCAGTATATAAATACTTTTTGCAGTATATAAAAACGTGCTGTACACCATAAACTTACACATATTATATGTTAATTATATCTCAATAAAGCAGGGGGGAAATTTTTCATCACCAAACCCCCAAACATTAAAAAAGAAAAGATTTCAGAAGCACTACAATAGAGTTGCAAGACTCAGAGAGGTAGCTGGATTCTGGATGTCAGGAACCTTGCCTTGCTGTGTTAATGATCTTAGAATAGGAAAGATACCTGCCCTAGGGGAGTATTGGGACAGATGCAGCAATCATTCCTGGGGTGAATTCCCTTTGTGGAGACAAGAATGATTCACCAAAATCTGTCAGAAAGGATTGGCTTCTCTTGCCTCCCTCTTGCTACCCTCCATATCCCAATTCCCTTTACTTGCTTCCAATCTTTACAAACCAGGTAGTTTGAGAGGTGCTTAAACAACCTCTTGACCAAACATTACTTTTCCCTTCATCTGCCTGAAAATAGTCTCAGAAAGCTCCATATTTCATACTTCAGTGGAGAAGTGTTTGTGGTCCTCTTTAAAATGCAAACAGACTCCCAAGTGGAAAAATTATAAAACCATCATTATTCATTCACACCTTGGTGTGAATTAGCTCATCAGAGCTATTACCTAGCAACACTAGGATAGCCTGGTGATTTATGATCTGAGATGAAGGAGAACTTTCCATTGATTAATGGTAATGGCCTAGAGAATGGAAGAATGTTGAAAGGGCATTGAACCCCTCAGAGAGCAAGGGCAATGCAAAAGAAATATTTTACAACAGTGGCAAAGAGAAGAGCTCTCAAGCCAGTCAATTTGATTTCACTGTTTATCTTAGGTGATCACTCTAGGTAATGAAGATTTTGTTGTTGCTCTTGTGATGGTCATTAACATTGTTATTTTAATATTATGCGAGTAATCCCTCGCATTTGATTCAAATTTGATTCCCACAGTTCAAGAAATTCGAAGGAAGCTTTTTCTATAGAGGTTTCTCAGATGGCCAGGCCCCATCTGAGCAGTGCCAAAGAAAGATGGTAAGATTTAGATTCAGTGACTTCGTTCAAGATATCAAATTTCTGAATTTCAGTGTCTTCATCCATAATTTGGAACTGCTAAGTCCTACCCCAAAAATGTGGTTAGGAAGATATGTGAGAATTTGTATGAAACTAAAATGACTATGTATACATGCTTTTAAATAATTTTGTAGAAGAAAAAAAAATACTAAGATAGGATCTGTCAACATGTATTCATGTTTTTGAGGCCTACTTGTCAATCAGATTTGCATAAAATTATAAAAACCACAATATTTTACAATCGTCCCTCATCCCCAATCATTTAAAATAAATTGACAGGTAACACGAGATAAAATCACTTAAATGTCTACAAATCTGTTTTTACCTTTGTTCCACCTGTTGGCCCAGCTGATTGTTTTAGGGTGAACCTAGTGATTTCATATATTTTGTGCCTGTAATAGTCATGTTAGACACCAGACTTTACTACAGAAATTAAAAGATTTAAGATTTTTAAGTTTTAATACCAGGAAATCTGAAATTGTTGAAAGGAGTCCCAAGTCATAACTTCCTTTAGATGTTTTAAAGCATGATACACCTAAAGTCAAAGAAGTTAAAACAAAACAAAAACAAAAACACACCTTTCCTCCTCTTAACTCTGGAAATCAAAAGAACTCTGATTCACATGAAATGAGGTCAAAAATTTACACTTTTGGCATATGCTTGAGAAGTCAAATCACTGTCTCCTGTGGAGGACATTAATTTCAGGAGAATAATACTATCACTTAATACAGTCTTTTTTGCTTTGACTTTCTCAAGGTTATCTTGAGGTGTTCTGGAAACTCTAGGACAGAGATTCTAAATAAGAGTCCACTAATCAGTACCGTTTGTGGTAGGGAGGAGGAGATGGGAGGTTACATTTATTTTTACTGTCCTATGATTGAAATTTGGCATTACCTTCATTTATTAATATAGAAAACAAGCTACATTAATGATAACAGTAATTGCATTAATAGTGACTTTGCATTAATAGAATCCAATGTTTTCATGTCATATTACATATTGCATACATATATATATATATATATATATTGTAGTTGCAGATATCTTGAAATATCATTTGCACTTAAGACTGACAATTATGGTGGTTATTAGTTCTATGCTAGATCTTTTATTTAATACATTAATAAAAGCAATGTGTTATTATTACCATAAACTGATTTTTAAATATTTAGATAATTCTGTTTTAATATAATGAACTCCCTTTGCAATTCCATATTTTTTATGGATTTAAAAACATTATGAAAAGGGGTCCATGGGCTTTCCCCAATGGTCAAAGTGGTCAATGGAATTAAAAAAAGAAAAAGAAATTAAAACCTTCTATCCTAGAGAAAAGAGTCCAAGACAGCAGAATACTCTCTATAAACCTTTGATAACACATACAAACTAGAGCAGTTGTTTTTATACAAGTGAATTTCTATTAGGATAGAAAAATAAAGCCAAAGTTAACAAGGTACCCACATTACCTGTCCCCACATTTTGTCCACATAAATGATCAAAGTGTAACCAATGGCCTGTAGATACCAGCCTCTGCTTTCTTTGTAGTTATCAGTAACTATGAAGTGTCTGAAATTTCATCCTATATGCAGCCTAACAAGTTAGGATGATACAATTCTGTGGACAGAAAACATGAAACTCCTGGGTCAGAGATAAAGGAATTTATTTTTCACTACACAGCAAGCATTAGCCTTTAGGAACGTCAATTCTACTAGCACTTCAGGCCCACAAGACCGATGCAGAGCAGCCCAGTCAGATGCTTTATATGCAGTGGGTTTGACTCATCATAGCTAAGGAATCTCAAACTTAGGATACTCTAATAGTTATAATTGGCTGCAAGCAAACCTGTCCAGTCTTTGCTCTGACGGGAGATACTATCTTCATTATACCAGAGAGCAAGCAAACTTGCCCTCTGCCCCAGAAGGAGACATTATCTCTATTTGTTAATTATAAAACAGCCTTGAAAAGGCATTCTGGGCCAAAAGCTTTCAGTGTCTCTGCTCACAAGTTATGCAGAAACACAGACTCCATGGATTGTCTCCAAGGAGGAACTTGGACCACCAAAGATTACCAAAGATGCCATTTTCTCAGTTAGAACAGTGTGTGTCTTTATTCTTCCTTATGGCACAAGTTAAATATGTGTATATGTATGTGTGTATGTGTATATATTTTTTATTTATATATATATAAAATGTGTCTGGCTTTTCTCTCCTAAAGTTATATGCTGAGGTTTACATACTTCGGTGTATAAAGTTGTTAATTATCTTTGCTGTTTTATATTACTCTCACTGTATGTATATATGTGTGTGTGTGTGTGTGTGTGTAAAATTATATAAATTTATAATAAAGTATAATATATACTTATATATCATTATATTTACATAGTTATAATGTATATGTTATCTATTTTATATAATCTCAATATAGTTATATATATTATATATATGTATATAAATTTCTCTAATGTTTTTTTTCTCTCTCATGATTTTTATACCTGGTCAAAGTTAAGATTCACTGCTCTAAAAAAAAAATCACACACAAAACCACTCTGAAATATTACTGCCTGAGTTAAGACTTCATATTCAGTCCTCACACAGTTGAATGTTGTCCTTTGGATTTCTCTTGTCATCAGTAGAGGGAAGAAAGTCCTAACTAGAAGAACCTGCTATGTCTATCACCACCAGAAGCAGTCAAGTATAAGGACTGACGTAGAGTGTGCTGTCTGAACAGAAAGCCATTTAAATTAGAAATTAGTAACAAGTCCTAAAGAATCATAGCTACCTGGCAATTAAGGTGTGTACGTTTGAATAATCCAAATATCAGTAAAGAGATCACAGTGGAAATCAGTAAGAGCTTTCAAATTGAATGATAATGAAATCACAACATATCAAAATATGCAGCAAAAGTGGTATTAATACAGCAAAGATAATTAAAAACTATGCACCAAAGTAGGTAAACCTCACAATATTAACCTTAGGAGATAAAAGCCAAACACAGACACATGATGAAATACTGTATTTTAAAGAGTATTTCAAAAACAGGCAAAACTAATCTATGGTGATAAAAATTAAGACAGTAGTTCCCAGGGCACCTGGGGTGGCTCAGTGGGTTAAGCCTCTGCCTTTGGCTCAGGTCATGATCAGAGTCCTGGGATCGAGCCCCGCATTGGGCTCTCTGCTCAGCAGGGAGCCTGCTTTCCCCTCTCTCTCTGCCTGCTTCTCTGCCTGCTTGTGATCTCTCTCTCTCAATCAAATAAATAAATAATATCTAAAAAAAAAAAAAAAAGACAGTAGTTACCCTGGTGGGGATGTTGACTGGGAAGAACCACAAAGGGTGTTTCTGTGATATTGGTAGTATTTTATATCTTTGCCTGCCAGTTATCTAAATTTATGAAAATTTATTAAGCCATCTGTTTAGGACTTGCATACTTTTCTGTATGTATGCTTATATAAATACAAAATTTGATTTAACATGTCTATGTAATAACATGTAAAATGCTTATGAAAAACAAAAAGGCATGATTGAGAGAGACAATAGACCTGGAACTAACTGGAAGAATATGTCCACCATTTTCACATATCCTTGATCCCATTTCTATACAGCTGAATAAAGCAAGAATAACCAACTATGATTTTTGATTTGAGATTCTATAAAATTAGGATACTGCTAGTATATTGGACTCTTGCTGAATCTTTCTTACCTCAACTCTCAGCATCTCTTTTAACTAAAACATTTACTTGGCATGGAAGATGAATTCACTATTTATTGGAACTGTGGTCGTTATGTAAACCCAAGTTCTGGTGCATAATTAGACAGTTGTAGGTATCCATTTATTTTTCCAAGTTGGCCCAGCCTTGCCTTAATTCTTAACCCATCTGCCGTTTGTCCTTATTAACATCTCATTCTCCTTCTATGGATTGTTAATATGCTTGAACTCCATAAAGCATAAGCGATTGAACCATTCTAAACATGGACTCTTCACAGACCTCACGCTAGTGGCTTGGACTCTGCTCTGCAATTTTCAGACCAGTTTGGCTATCTGGGGCTATAGACACATCTCCAAGTTTCATAGTTACTACTACTCTGCTTATCAATCAGATCTTGGTTTAAAATCATTTTTCTCTGGCAAGTTTTCCCTTCTAGATTACCACCTCTAACTTAAAAATAGCTGCACTTTTCCTACATAGCACTTATTACAACTGTTATGAAGTATTTAATTATATATTGTTTGTTATCATCTTTATTATTATCATCCTTATTTCCTGCCAGACTAGAAGATCAATGAAGACAGGACCATTTGCTTTGTTTATTGTCGAATTCTTAGTACCAGCTCTGCTTTTTTTCAATTTATTGAAAAAAAAATGAATGTATAAATGAAGGAATGAATGGACTCACCTGGCTCATGGATTCTTGGATGTCTTTCTTTCCATGCCTAATTGAAGACCTAACTCTTGGCATTTCCAGAATTTAAATGAGTGAGCCCCTTTACTCTCATTATACTAACCCTCTTAGATGTACTTTTCCAACTCAAATCCTGAAGGCCAATCTGTTTTCCGATGATTAACCCAATGTCCCTGTGTTAGTAGCATCTCTAACTTCTAAGATCTCAAACTCTGTACTAGTGGCATTTGGGACTAGATAGTCTTTGTCATGGTGGGGGGTAGTGGTTGTGGAGCTTTGTAGAATGTTTAGCAGCCTCCTTGCCCTCTCCCCACTGGATGTTAGCTAGGCAGCATCCCTGCTGTCTGTCCTCTCCTTATTTGTGCCAACCCAGAATCTCTCCAGTCATTGACAAATGCCCCATGGGAGTCAAACTTGTACCAGCTTGAGTATTGTTGCTGCAAGGGTGTTCTGTTTTTACATAATGGCATAAAAACAAGCTTTCATCACACTCCTCAAATTCTGGTCCTGTAAATGGGGATGGAGTTGAGTTGCTGGTCAGATGACATTGTTTATTCCAGGTTGCATTTCTCTGGCTGGATGAGTTACCCCATCCCCAACCTTGCAACAGTTTTTAATTGGGAAGAACCTGCCATTTGAAAGCGTGAAATGCGCTCCAGAGAGTTTGGGAGTGGTGTTGGGTATTATGCACAGTGTTCTATTTTTCTGAAATTCCTGTATTAAAAAAAAAAGTTTAAATACTAGGATAATCCTTTCTCCAACCCCCACTTTGAGACTCTATTTGATATATCCCTTAAAAGGCTCAACAATCTCCCCAGGCTAGTAAGCCATAGGAAGTAGGAAAATAACCAAGAGACTTAAGTCTTTTATTTTACTTTTTTTGTATTTTTTTTTTACCCAAACTGCCTGTGTGTGAGTGTGAATACCTACATGCAACAAAAGGAAGTGACATTAGGAGACAAAAGGAAATTTCCATTTTCAGAAATTATCACAATGTAAGAAAGCTTGAATTGCCATGGAAACAGCCTAGTCACATCCTATTGAATGATTATTTTTCCAAAGGAGTCTTTGAGACATCTTTTGTTTCTTTGAAATTGGGTGGAGAAGGGTCATGTGTGTCAGAGGAGAGGGGGATGAGGGATTTTCCATCACTGCCATTCGGGAGTTGGCATCTGCTGAGAGGGATATATTCAGCTTCTTCTTCCCAAAGAACTTTTTACCCCAGAATAATTTGAATAGGTATTTTCCAAGGGAGAATGGCAAAAGGTGGAAAAGTGCAGAATGTTTTCTAAAACTGAAGGTATTTTGTTTAATATACATCAGTGCAGTCATTGTGTATGAGTGGCAGAGGAAGTCCGAGAACATGAAGGTCTGAGAGGATGTCCACCCTGAGTCGTGCGTTTCATTCAGGCCTGCACCGTCAGGGACTAGGGGTCTGGTGCCCACTTCCAGAGTCACCTTTGCGTGCGTGTTAACTATTTAGATCACTTCCCAGAGGCTTCCACCTTAGATTTCCTGCATCCAGGCTCACTACTTGTTTTCAATTCTTTCTCTCATGAGGCCAGAATGCTCTTTAAGAAATGTAACACCAGTCATACCACCATCTAGGTTAAGAGAGCTCATAGACTGCCAGCTGTCCTCAGGGAAAAAGCCCATACATCCTGATCCAGCCCCTGCAAATCTGTTTAGTTTCAGCTTTATTTCTGCTCCCCATTTTCTTTAAATTCCAGCAGGACCAAACTGCCTTCATTTTCTTAAACGTATTCTCTCTCACCTTTTACTCTGTATCCATTGTCCTATACTCTCAGACTAAAGAGACCTCATGCATTTCTCACCCCACTTCCCCATACGTCTTGTCTGATTCTGACTCTGACTCTTCCTTGACATTTGTCCCAGAGATCTATTCTAGGAGAGGCCTGCTCTAACCAGTTCCCTTGCTGTCCAAACACCAGCTGTTCATGAACCAGACACAAAATTGAGTGAGGACCTCTCTGTACTTTTATAATCTCCAGGTTCTTGTCCTTTATAATACTCAATTTGTAGTAGGTTTACTTGTCCATCTTCCACACTGAGAGCTCATTCAAGGCAGAAGCTATGTTTCATCTCATCTCTTTGTCTTGAGTTTCTAGTAGTATGGTACCAAATTGATTATTACTGAGTGTTGAATGAATAAATGAGCAACTTAATAAATAAATAAATGAATAAATGAATTAAGGTATGAATGATGAAATAAGTTCCAAGCATCCTATTCTGTTTATGGACAAAGTCCTATATTCATCTTCATCTCATTGCTACTGCAGTACTTACATAATCTTTTCCTGCATTTGACTATCCCCTGTCCTTTACGTTATCTTCCTTGCTTTTTTTTCTCTCTGCTCCCTCCCTCTTTTCATGCCTTCGTTTTTCTTTCCCTTTTACTTTTCCTCCTTGATTGTTTCTAATTTAAAATCATGCTGAGTGACTTACTCGGAATCATACGGCTCTAAGGTTAGTAATGGATTCTATACAGAGCAAGGGTGTACCAGCTCCAGCCTCTTCCATCCTCCAAAATGCCACTGAATTCCCCACTCTCATTTGTGTTGTTCTGGAATATAACACTTGTGTCTTCCTCCCTGTTCCAAGCCTTTAATTAAGACATTTTCTTAACTCTCGTGGGTGACAACATCTGGCCCCCAACTCCATCTCTTTGTTTTTTCCCCAGACTGATTTTTGATTCAGGACCTTTACTTTCCAGTTCTGGTTTCCTGAAAACAATCCAGCACACTGCAATGGGAAATGAACTGACCTGGGAACCAGGGAGCCTGAGTTCAGCCCATCATTAGCTATGTAGCCCATGTGACCTCTCTGATCCCTGCTATCCTCACCCAGGGAAAACGATCAATGAAAACACCTCATTGAGGTCCTTAGAGGATTGAGGTGGTTTGTGGGAATGTATTTTGTAAACTTTAGAGTTACTTAAAGTTGGAAGTTTTACTAATTAACATTATTGTGTTTTCCCAAGTCCTCTATATCTTAATGGATAAGCCACAGTTCCTGCCAAGCCAGGAGAAAGTGTTCCTCAGGCTCTGGTATCCTTCTCATTTCTACTATTTCTACCTCCCCTGGGTCTTCACCAACACCAGGCAGATGAGGTCTGAAAACACAGCTCACTTTAGATTCAGAGTGTTTTCTCTTGCCAGATAAATCCCAGCATGTCCTTATTGCACGTTCCCTGGATCTTAGATGTACAAATTATTAATACACCAGAGCCCCAGTGTAGAGACAAGGAAGCATTGATTGGCTCACTGGACAACCCTGCAACCCATATTCTGCTGAAACCAAAAGTTGGTTTATTGAAATAGAGGCTACAGGAGGTTCTTGGGTAGGTATACTTGGACATGGTTGGTGATCCTAGGGAAAGAGTCTCCTTTATGTTTAATCTCATTTGGGTTTTCCCAGAGAATAAGAGTTCTGTTCTTTCCCCCTTGTCCCAATGAAAGTATAAGCAATCCTTCCTAATAAAATATCTTGAATGGGGCTAGAACTTGCAAATTAAAGCATAAGGCTATAATACCTACTTTTTTCCTCCTCGACTAAAAGAAAAAAAATACGCTTTAGGGTTCTAGGGAAGGCTAAATTGTTGTTTCTCTGTCCTATGCAGTTATGAGACCTGGCTGCATTCACAGTGATTTAGTGGTTGTGCCACAAGTACAGTGGTGAGGGTTGCACAGGTTCTTTTGCAGGTAAACAGGTCTGGGTTTGCAATTCAGGTGTGTGATTTTAGGTAAGCTATGCTACCTGAACCCTGTCTTCTTATCTATAAAATAATACATACATCATAGGATTGTTGCAAAGATTTAACAGAACTCCTTATGAGACATTATCATGATGCCTTATCAAAATTTGATGCTTATTAATCATGCAGTAAATTGTAGTTTTTATTAGAACAGTATATTTAAAATAAATCCCAGTTAAACCTGGTCATAATTCTTGGAAGTAGGCAGAATACAAAATGTGACCCAGCCTATTTGCAAAGGAAAAGAAAATAAGCAGGGGAGTTGACTTAATGATTCGAGTTTATGCAGTCAGTAAGTGGCAAGGCTGGTATGTGATATCAGGTTTTTTGATTCCCAAAGTTCATGCTTTTTCTGCTATTTTGTGCTACTTCCTAGGACTTGCACCACTGCTGACCTTTTAACGTATAAAATTTGTTGAATAAATATCTCATGAATGACTTGAATTGATCCTCACATATAATTTGATTAGAAAGTATACACTGTAAAGATAGAAATATAATTTATGGGGCACCTGGGTGGCTCAGTTGGTTAAGCATCTGCCTTCGGCTCAGGTCATGATCCTGGGGATCCTGGGATTGAGCTCCACATTGGGCTCCCTGCCTGGTGGAGAGCCTACTTCTCCCTCTCCCTCTGCTACTGCTCTCTCTCTCTCTCTCTCTGTCAAATAAATAAATAAATAAAATCTTAAAAAAAAGAAATACAATTTATTCAGAATGAGAAACTCTTGTCAGAAAAGTTGGTAGTTTACACAAATAAATATCCCTATTAGTATACAGTTTTGCAAGGCATGGTGACATTTTGGTCTGGGTAGCAAAAGTCAGAAAGCCCGGTCTACCAAGAGTCAGAAAGCCCTATCTAATTATAATATTTTCATAAAAAATTTAAAGACAATACTATTAATAATAATGATATGAATAATGACATGATTTAACAGTACTTTGTAATTTATAAATCACCTTCAAACAAATTGGTCATAATGAAATAGCTGGTATTGAACTTATCTTCCACTATAAACAATAACAAAACTTAGAAAAATAATAAACAACCTTAATAAAAATGGGCAAAATATTTGAATAGAAACATCATAAAAGGGACGCCTGGGTGGCTCAGTTGGTTGGGTGGCTGCCTTCGGCTTGGGTCATGATCCTAGGGTCCTGGGATCGAGTCCCACATTGGGCTCCTTGCTCAGCGGGGAGCCTGTTTCTCCCTCTGCCTCTGCCTGCCTCTCTGCCTACTTGTGCTCTCTCTTTCTGACAAGTGGATAAATAAAATCTTTAAAAAAAAAAAAGAAACATCATAAAATAGGATATACAATGGCTGATATATAAAAATTCCTCATTCTTGGTATACATCAGGGAAATGCAAATTAAGACGTAAATGAGATGGCAGTGCACACTTACCAAAATGTCTATAGCTGAAATGACTAGCAATATTATTTGTTGGTGACAATGTGAAACAACTGGAACTCTCATGTGCTGCCAAAAATGTAAACAGTTTTATCCCCTTTGGGAGTATCTCCTGAAGCTACACATGTGCCATGATCCAATACTTACACTCTTTGGTATATAATCACCAAAATCAGTGCAAGAGTCCAGTGAAAGAGATGAAGCATTATCACCCTAGCTGTATTCATAATATCCTTAATCTGGTAATAATATGTATCCTTGAATAAGAGAATGAATAAGCAAATTGTAGGCTATTCCAAGCAAACTGTTATGCACATAGCAACACAGATGAATTTTAAAAACATTGTGCTGTGCAAAAGAAGCAGGACATACAAAGCACATGCTGTGTAATTCATTTTACGTGCAATGCAGGAATATGCACAGTGAGTCTGTGGTTCATAGACGCAAGAATTGTAGTTACTAATGGGAGGTAAAGGTGGAATTTGCTGAGCAAACATGGCAAGGGTCACAAAGTCTACATGGGACATACTTACATCAAAAATATGTGATGTTCATTGGTGCCTAGGTGGCTCAATTGGATAAGTCACTGACTGTTGATTTCGGCTCAGGCCATGATCTCAGGGTTGTTACATTGGGCTCTGTGTCCAGCAGGAAGTCTGTTTCTTTCTCTCTCTCACTCAGGCTCTCCCCCTGCTCATGCTCTCTCTCTTTCTCAAATAAATAAGTAAATCATACACACACACACACACACACACACACACATATTATATTTTATTTGTATTTTTATTTGTTAATTTGATAAAACATTATGGGGAAAACTTTAGGAAATATTTTCCATCCTAATCCCAATGTGGTTACATGAGTGTATAGATATGTGAAAATTCATTTAGCCTTACACTTTAGATTTGGGCACTTAACTGTACATGAATTTATTTCAGTAATCCTATAAAAAATTAAAGCTAAAAAATAAAATTAAAAATCCATTATATCCATCATCTCAACAGTACTTTGATTCATTGTTCAGATGATAAAACAATCTAAAATGCTATGAAATGACTTACTCAAGGTTACCTCACACATAGCAGAGCCAAGTCTGAAACCTTAGTCATCTGATTTTTGTCACCAGGGGCTGAACCACCATGAGTATGGCTAAACTTGGTGACAAGATGATCTTAGTTGATTTCTTGAGAAGTGTTTCAAATGTCCCTTTCAACAAATATATTTTCTTTCTGCTATCTCTTATTCTTGTTCATTTGACTTAAGAAAAATAATTGAACTAGACAAAATACTTGTGTTGGTAACTCATTAGTCAACATCATTCTGTCATCCAAGTTTGAATCTCTGGAATCACTGTGATTTAGATACAAGTATTTAGACTGGTTTGCAAACATCATGGACTCTACTTCTAGTTCTGCCTTTAGGTATCCATAGACTTGAGAGAAAATCCTTTATTTTATCTCACATGCTGTTTCTTTACATATAAATTTAAGTCATAGGGAAAAACTCCTTAAGTCTAACTTACGCATTATATGAGCCTTGAAAACATGGGTGTAACCAAGTCGTTTCATAGCTTGAAATGAAGATAGAAGGTTGTGTTTCACTAATGAGCATAGTTTGATGCTGTTTGAGTGAGGATGAATGGGCACTGCTATTAAAAAAAATGCTGATGAAGACAATTTACTGAGAGCTAAGCCTTTTGCTTGACATGTACTGTCTTGACTTTTTAAACATCATATCCGTAGATATAAATACATGATTTTATAGGAAGATAATCTAAATATTAGATATTGTGGATAATCTAACCAAGACTATACAAACAATAAGTGATGTAGACAAGGCTATAACCCAAATTTTACTGTCACCAAAGCTGTACAGTCTCTCTAAATAAGATTCCAAGGCCATAGTCTTTTGCTTCATCCTGGCTTCAAGCAAATGAAAAGAGAGAAATAGTTTATTGTTACCTCTCTGTTCCAAGACAAGAAAAGTTGTTGGACAGTTTGTAGAAGTAGCTGTGAGTAACACCCTGGGACTCTCAATAGTTATAATGAAAACCATAGGGAGAGAGACATTGACTGAAGACAGTGACCCCAAAGTTCAGTAGAAGTCAAATATTGTTTGAGAATCTATTGAAAAAAAAAATAAGGGTATTAAACTGGAGAAGAAGCAACCATGGAGAAATATGTCACTTCCTACAAATATCTGTAGTGTTGCCATGGGGCAGATGAAGAGCATAAATTCAGTTTGATGTAAAAGCAGTGCTTTTACCAGAGAGACCAAAGAGAGACGATGCATCAGAGTGATGAAGAACACAGAATGTGACAGACTAGAGTTCAGTGCGAGCTCTGGCATCTCTCAGACTATAACCACAAGGGGAACTTCCTCAAAATGTCCCAACTGAATATCCCCATATGCAAAACGGGAATATAATTTTTTACTTTTTGTTTCCATTATGGGAATCTGAAAAAAGTAGTATGCTATGTGGTGTACAGTAAGAATTAATTAGACTTGGCTCTTCTTCTTCCGGGAGTTTTTCCTTATATCCCTAAGTCTTTCCCTTCTCTTCTCACTCCTCTTCTTCTTCTCTCCTTTTTTGCTTATTGTTCTTACCCCTTCTATGTGTTTTTCTTATTTCTTTATTCTCCCCTCATTGACCCTTTCCTACTTTTCTTCTTCTCCTGATAGAAATCACACTTAATCCCCAATGTGAAACAACTAGGACTCCCACATACAAGGTTGTTAGAACATCTAGTGAATAGTAGGGCTCACTTTTGGTATTGATTGCTTCAAGCTGGTACAGCACCCCATCATTATTGTCACTAAGATCATTCAAAGCCATGTTGAGAATGGTATAGATGAATCATAGAGTAAGATGTGGATTAAAAAAAATCAAATGACATGGTTTAAAGAATAAAATTTTGGGGTTTTTACTCCATGGAGATTTAGTGACTGAGGTATAATAAAGAAGAATAGAAACTATTCCCAACTCTAGAGAAGCTCAAGTATGCATATGAGAGATAAAAGTGAAGATTAAGCTTCAGAGGACCTTGCTTATGTGAACTCTTTCTCCTTCCCTGAGAATTAATGCTAAGTAATTAAGTTTGCTAGATCTTTCTCCTTTTAATAGTTCTCCCTCACATTTTCCTGTATAGTAGATTTTGGAGTAGCTATGAAAGTTTTTCTTCAGAATAGGTGAATAGTTTGAGTTTAATGGTGTATTTGCAGACTGTTCATAGACATTTAAGCTAAATTGTGATGGATAAGAGTTTGCTAGATTGAGATATGAAAGAAGGGAACGACAAGAGAAAATGGTTAAAGGTGGTGTATATACAAGGCAGAAAGGCAAGGATGATGGGTGATAAAGGCTGGGAAGTTTAGTTAGGGCCAAATTGAAGGGCCTTGATGTCAGTAAAAGGAAATATGTTGCCAAAGGAAGTTTTAAGCTACGGAAGGGCGTGAGCATAACACAGTGTAGTGGGTAGGACATGGGTCAGAGAGATATGGATTTACCCTGTCCCCCGTTTAATGTGTAGGATTGTAAAATATCTCTAAGTTCCTATCTCACCGGGGAAGAAATTAGCAAATGGTGGAAAGCATGGGTCCTTCAGTCTGTCTGCCTGAGTCTGAAGCCTGACTTCATCATTTACCAACTATGTGACCAGGAGAACTTAATGTGTCTGAGTCTCAATTACTTCATCTGTCAAGTGAGCATAAAGATAAAAGAAAAAGAAGGAGCGTATAATCCTTCAGGAGGATAAAGTGAGCAGGGAATATGAAATCTCTGAACAAATGGGAGACTTAGTAATGCTGGCTTAATTTCTCCCCCTATTAAAACTGATTCTTCTTTGGAGGAGAGAAGTCACTGGAAGGAGGCAAGACTAGAGATAGAAACACTAGTTAAGAGATGGAAGCCTAGATGGAGATTAGAGCCGTGCAAATGTATAAAGTAGAGAATGGATTTGAGGGATAGGATGAGATCAGGACTTGCCCCTGGTTATATAGGCAGTTGAGGGAGGAAAGGCCAGTGAAAAGTGACAGCAGCTTTTATCCTGAATTAGTGAAATTGATGTCTTAACGGAAGTGTGGTTGGAAAAAAGATAGAGCCTTATCTGATTCTTTTAAGTAAATGGAAGAAAAACCTTAGAAGGATAATGGTGTATCTCACATAATCTGAGGAAAAGTTCAATAGCCAAGTCAAAGGAATAAGACAGTTCCAGGGGGAAAATAATTATTTGTAGCTTCTTAGGTTAGTGCTTTACTCTAAATATGGCTCACTTCCCCAGTCTCCAAGGCTGTCCTGCCTCTTTTGAGATTGTTAGAAGAGATAGACTGATAAGCCATTGGCCAATTATCTTCTTTGAGCCGGGTGTCCAGTCCTATGAGTTTTGGGAGGAGGTCTCAGAGAAGAGAGAGACATCTTCTAAAGATGGTGATGTTATTAATTTTGAACAAGGAGATGGCTTAGAAATAGAAGGAGAGAAATGGAAATGATGCACCTTCCATTTCTAAAGTCCTACAAAACCACGAGAGTCCAGATTCAGTGCTTGATGGCTGCCTTGGCTTGACACTTTTCCAGTTAACAAAAATCATATTTATTTGGTCTTGATTTACTCAAAGCATTTGCTTCATGAGGACCTCTCAGCACTCACAGATGTGAAGCTGCAGTAACACGGCATGGGGATCTGAAATTGCTCTCATTGGAAGAATGAGAGATCTTATGCACCTGCAGCTCACATCGGTATGGGTCATGTCTTGTATATGAGACCAATCAACAAGTGTAGTTGCTCGCCAACCAACATGTGACATGTTAACATAACCCAGACTTACAGAAGGGTCAGTGCAATTACCTGTGTTACTGGCATTTCAGAAGTTTAAGTCACTATGATGAAATAATATTGTTGGGCTTCCTGTTAACTTGTCCACCTTCTCCTGGTTGCTTTCTAAGCAATCTGCTTAAACAGGTGCCCTTGTCCTCAAGTTACAGATTGATTTGGAAAACATACATATAAGAATTACAGAGACAAGTAATTACCAAGAGGGGAAGAGGGTCACAGCCTTTTACTTCTTCCTGCAGTCCACTTTATAGGATTTCTGAAATCAGATATTAGGTTGGCTGAGGCAGAACTTCATCACAAGCACAGCTGGGCTGGCCAATGTTGCACAAATGAACCTTGACCAATGATACAGTAGGGGTACCTTGCAGAGAAGTTTCTGTGATTTGTATTGAACTCCTTCTATAAGTTGCTTGGAATCCTAAAAAAAAAAAAAAAAAAAAAGACACTGAGTGTTTTATCAGAAAACAGAAGCTTCAGTTCCAACACTGCCGTTAATATGCTTTGATGATGATTTGCATGTTTTTGAACCTCAGTATGCACGTCTGTTAAATGCTACTTCATAAATAACTCTCTCAGAGAGCTGATCTGAAGAACATGTGAAATGATCCACACTGAGGTGTTTTTGGAACTGTAAAATGTTGCACAAATGATAAGTGCAATCACTAAGTTTAATGCTAGAAGCTGCACCTAAAATGAGCATATACCTAGTTGCCAGGTAAGCGTCACACTTTCCCACTCTTGGGTCCAAACATCCCACCACCATCACTGCCTCCACACAGCCAATGTCTCTAAATTCTTATATAATTTGGCTGTGATCAAATTATATAAACGCTTTGCTAGTGTTCTCATCTGATCCTCACAGAAAACTCAGGGCTAGGCATGATGTTCATTATAAAGATAAAGAAAATGAGGCTCAGGGACATTAAGTAACTTTTGCAGGGGTCATCGATCTGCTGGGAATCCAATCCAGGTCTCTTTAAGGCCAGAAGCTCCAGTCCTCATCAGAATTCCATACATTTTCTTTGTTCAAATGCCACCCTTCCCGTAAGCTCCTCTTTGATATTGTAAACCAAAAATAAATTGTTCCTTCCTTTATACCCTCTGACAACTTTGCTTTGGGAAATTGTATTCCTTCAAATAATTTCTTAAATACCTTTTGTTGACAGACCACTGTCAGGAGCACGGGCTGCAAAGACAGTAAGAAAGGCACCTCTGGGTTAGTCAACATATGCTGGTTTCATTGTGGTAACAAACACTCCTACTCAGTGGCATGTGACAACAAAGAAATTTTGTTTTTGTTCATGTTCTATATCCAACCCATGTAGGTTGACGTGGGGTTCTGCTCCATGTAGTACCTTTGAGACGCATACCTGGCAAGTTTCAAACTGTGATTTTGGCTTTGCTAAAGCAGAGAAAGAGGGAGAATGGGAGATACTGCACCCACCCTTTGATTCTTCATTGCTTCAGCCCAGAAGTGATACCTTGTTTCTGCTAATACTTCATTGACTAGAACCAGTAAGTGGCACTGCCTAATTGCAATGAGGCTGGTGAATTTTGGAAAGCAAATTGAAAGTATCTGCTGTATCCTATATAATTGTATGGTTCAGTGGCATTGTTTTAGAATATAAAAGTCACAAGAACGGTGAGTTCTGTCTCTAGTTCACTGACCTACCCTAGGTACTTAGGTATAAGGTGTAAGGTCACCACTTGATAAATATTCGCTAATTTAGTTAATTCATTTAGGGAGACATGCAGCAGTATCTTTGCATATTATCCCTTTGTGGACAGTGAAATTTTTGAGTTTATGATTTGCAGTTTATACAACTTTATCTTCCTTACCTTTCTTCTCACAGCACCTAATGTAATATTTTACATGTCGAAAAAAATAAATGTTTCTTCAATAAGTACATCATACAGATTTCCCCTGCTATCTGAAAGTAAGAGTGTTCCTCTGAAACCTTCTGTAAACTGAAATGGTATAAAGCAAATAAGAAACTGGCATTAATTTACATGGAAAGAAATCGTGTATTCTGAGACCCCAAAAATAACATTTTGTAGGTTTTCTGTTGCTTTAGGACACATCTTGCTACTGGATGCACAAAATAAATTGAAATAAAGCACAGATGCTCACAGACACAGCTCAGACCTCTGGTGACTGATGCTGAGATACCTAGTGTAATTCCCAGGGATGTAGCTGGGTGGGGCCCCCCTCGCTGCTTGGGGAGCACCCCGCATCTGTAACAGCTGCAGGATGAACACTGAACACTGTTTTCACTTTTCACCTTTTTTTCATAAAAGCAAAAATCCTCTTTGGATTTCTTGCAGTTAATAAAAGCAAGTACCAATGTAGGTCTTCCATAAAAGCGAGGTGGTGTGAATGCGAGCCTTCGAGAAGTGGGGGATACCTGTCCATTTCTGGGACTTGTGGGACAGTTGTAATCCTTTCCATCTTCATATCATATACATAGAAATATATGCATTATGTACTAGCAGGCGATGAATAATAGATACACGTTCACACTTCTGAAGTGGTACAGAATTCAAGCAGTTCAGTGGATTTGCTAATCCAATTTTGGAGATGAAGATATGGCTGTTTTTCTTTCTCCCTTCCTGTCTCTGTCTCTTCCTGTTGTTTATCCCTCGCATTGTTTCCTCTTTTTCTTTTCTTTTCTTTTCTTTTCTTTTCTTTTCTTTTCTTTTCTTTTCTTTTCTTTTCTTTTCTTTCTTTTTGTTTCAAGTAGGACACTGACAGTTTCCTGTTTTCCAGTTAAGTGTCTCAAATATTAGAAAAGTCTCTCTTGATTCATAACTATTATGATAGTCCTGTATTTACCCCTTCTAAAAAGTGGAGAATTGGCAAGAAATCAATTTAACCCTTATTTTCTGGGTGGTCACAGTGTGTAGGATATAATTAATGGATCGCACAGCTTGGTGCCTCATCCCTGTTCATCTGGGACATAACCGTACCCACCTCCTTCCCTGATGGTCAGTCACTCTTATTCAAAGCTTAAGAATGTCAAGAAAGAACATAAAACAGTGTCTAAGAGCATAGGTGTTCATTAATTCTTTATTTTTGGTTTGTTTGTTTTTCAAACAATACTTGCTCATTTTAAAAATATGTCCTAGTCATGATCTAGGATCATGACTTGAACTGAAGGCAGACACTTAAAATGTTAATGGGATCCAGCAGCCAAACAGGTTACGTTTGGATCTGGCGACATGGCCTTGGGCAAATAACTTATTTGTCCTCTGTTTTGTAGTAAATATTTTATTAAATAACACAGAGATAATGCTGAGTGTATGAAAGGACTATTCTGAGGATTAAATGAGGTGGTGTATATAAAAGGGTATGCATTTGGTCTGTGGAAAGCACACCATACATCTTAGCAAAGAGAAATAAAAGGAAAGTACTCACTGTTGATGTGATTTTGATTGTCAGTGTTTCCTGTTCATTTATGGCCAAGAAAGCCATGGTGCCACAATTTGGTTCTATTTCTGTCTCTACTTCTTTTACAGTGAGAGTTCAGTATATCTCCACTTTCAAAATCAGATCCAATGAACGTCAACCAGGAATCTATGACATCATTTTGTTCAGCTACAATACCAGAACTGCACCCCCTCCCAAACAGTAGCTTAAACAAATTAAGGGTTGGCTTTTCTTTCACACATAAGAAGTTCAGAGGTTGATAGTCCTGGGCTCACAAAGTCATCAGGGACCTAGGGTCTTTCTCTACTTTTGACCCTACTGTCTATAGTGTTCGTTTATAACCTAAAAACAAAAGACCACTGTAAAGGAAGGAAGAAGGTAAATGGCAAAGGGATAGGTTTCCTTAAAAATAACTTTGGAAGCCTTTTCTAATACTCTTCATTCACATTTCATTAACCACCCTTTGGCACATGGAAGATAGAAAATAGAGTTTTAAGCTCTTCATTTCTCTCCTCCTACCTCAAAATTAATTTATTCACTATTAAGGAAGAATTTGGGATAGACCACAAGTGGTGAATTTGGGATAGACCACAAGTGGTCTTTGCCATAGTGGTTATTCTCCATTGATTGAATCCGTGACTTTTTTTTCTTTTAATTGTAATTCTAGTAGAGTTAACATACGGTGTTATATTAGTTAAATGTGTACATTATAGTGATTCAACATTTACATATATTATTCAGTGCTCATCAGGGTAAATGTACTCTTCATCCCCTTCATCTTTTTCACCCAAATCCCCACCCACCTACCCCTCTGGTGACCATCAGTTTTTTCTCTATAGTTAAGAGTCTGTTTCTTGGTTTGTTTCTTTACCTTCGTTTGCTTGTTTCTTAAATTCCACATATGAATAAAACCATATACTATTTGTCTTTCTCTGACTGGCTTATTTCACTTAGCCTTATAACGTCTAGTTCCATCCATGTTGTTGCAGATGGCAAGTTTCCATGGCAAGTTTCCTTTTTTATGACTGAATAATATTCCATTACACACACACACACACACACACACACACACACACACGCATACACCTCATCTTTATCCATTCTTCTATTGATGGATACTTGGGCTGCTTCTATATCTTGGCTATTGTAAATAATGCTGTAATAAACATGGGGATGTGTGTGTGTGTGTGTGTGTGTTTATCTTGAATTAGCGTTTTCATATTCTTTGAAGAAATATCCAGTAGTGCAATTACTGGATCATAGAGTGGTTCTATTTTTAATTTTTTTTTAAAGATTTTTATTTATTTGACAGAGAGAAACACAGCAAGAGAGGGAAC
>CM053615.1:64387592-64419152 GCA_028646535.1 Procyon lotor
ACGACAGAAACCATCTTTTCTATCCTAACCTGTATTCTAGTTGGGGTAACAGACAATAAATAAGTAAGTGAACGGTCAAATAAAGTAATTTTTATGTGATGAGTAGGGCATGAGAGAAAGAGACAAAAGGAAGGCTGCTGTGGCAGAGAGTGGAGGGCAATACAGCAGATGAGGTGGAGGAAGGATTCTCTGAGAAAGGAACAGTTGAACAGACCTGAGGGAATGTGCCAGCACTTCAAGGAAGAATTTTTTCTGGTATTAGAAAAGTCAGTGGCGCAGTAGGTGAGGCAGCCCCTGGCATGGCTCACAGTGGGAACTGTCAGAAGGTTAGGGTGGCAGAGAGGTGTGAATAATGCAGAAAATGGCATAACGGGGGAGCGAGAGGCAAGTGCAGGATTTCCTACAGTCCACAGGCTGCTGAGAAAGATTTTTGTTTTCTTCTAAGGGTGCAATGGAAAGCCACTGGAGAGTTTTCATGGGCACATTGTCACAGTCTGCTCTCGGTGGTTGTATGGTAAATAAATAAACGGGGTGTAGCGCGTTGCTTCAAGCCACGGGAAGGAGATGGGGTTCTGCTGCCATGGTCCCCAGGACTTGGTGTAGGGACAGAGCAGGGCATCAGGGATGACTCTCATTCTCAGTTTGCTCCATTTTTTAAGAGTTTTGCTTTTTATGTAGTGAAGAACCTTACTCATTTCTTGAGTCCCTAAAGAGTGTAGGCATTGGCGGTCTTCTCCAGCCAATCTGGTAGGTCATTTCATAGGAGGCTGTCTGCTCACCTAGCTGTTCCCTGTGCTCAACTCCTAGCTGCTCAACCAGCTTACAGGGGCCGAGAGGGAAAGAACAGCTCTCTGTGCATTCTTTTGTTTTGTTTTCAAGATTTATTTATTTATGTGAAAGAGAAGGAGAGAGAGTGGGGGTGGGAGCAGACGGAGAGGAAGAGAGAGCATCTCCAGCAGACTCCCCGCCCAGTGCAGAGCCAGACGGGGGCTCCATCTCATGACCCCCGGCTGCTGAGATCACAGCCTGAGCCAACAGTGAGAGCCTGGAGCTTAACGGGCGGAACCACCCACGCGCCCCTCCTCTCTGTATTCTTCAGAATGGAAAACAGGAGAGATGCTCAGGGGGAAAGAATGGTAGAAGTATTGATTTTAATTCTGTCATTCGAAAGCCACAGACTCTCTTGCACGTTCAGGTGATGCCTCAGAGAACGGGGCCGACTTCTGGTTTTCACACACCCTGAACTTGTCAGAGTACTTTCTAGTGTGGCTGAGAGAACGAGGACGTGGTATTGAACACAGCTGTTGGGGTTGACATTTTGTCCCTGTCATTTGCTCTCTGTGGCCTTGGGTCGCATCTCCCCGGACCTCAGTTTTTTCATCTACAGAGTGGAGAATGATTCTTCCCTTAGCACTTGCTTTTGGGAGTAAAGGCGAGGACGGAATGAGCTATTCCGCTTGACAATTAGGGAGTGCGCTTCCATCCGAAAGGAAGTGTTGATACATACATTCAGGATTCTTTGAGGTCTCAGCCTCCTGCCCACCAACCCCTGCCATCTCCATCAGGGCGGTCACTTTGTGTTCATTCACGGTGGGGAGCTCAGGGTTGACTTAATTCCACGGGGAATGGCAATTAGGCCATATTAAAGGCGTTCTTTTAAACAAGCAGGTTCCCAGTCCGCTCTCCTTGGATGTGACTGTTAGGACAAGTGCCGTGTCTCATTGGCCACTAGATGGCGCCAGAATCCCTTTCTGTCGCGCTCTCTTCCCATCACCACCCCGCCAGCTCCCACCCACTCCGCTTTCTGCATCTGCGCAGGCTACGAAGGGGTTGTGATGAATTTGTTTGCTGGGAAAATCGTTTCTCCCTCAGGAATCTGTGGGACAGAAAATGCCTTGTGGCCTCGGCTATTGTGGAGCTTTCTCTTTCCTTAGTCTTCCATTGATTTGCCTCCCAAAACGCCTCTCTTCTAAAATTTAGAAGAAAAACAATAAGGACAATGGTTTATGCAAGTTATCATATCTCTGGGAACCCTCTTCCGAGGGCCAAAGCACATCCCACGTCTGTTTGTACACACAATGCATGATGCATGCCAAGCTGTTCGTGATGAAGACATTATCTGCCTCTGCCCATCCCTAAGCACCAGGAGAGACTTCTCCCATATTGTCACTGCTTCCTTTCCAGGTGGCCAGAGAAACCCTTCCCAGGCTTTTCTCCCCATGGGATCTGTAGTCATTAGTTAGGCCAAGTGACTCTCCTCTAGAGAGCAAGTTCACTCTCCAAGCAGCTCAGCCCAGCCAGTTTTCCCTCCCGCTAGCAGCGCAGGGTCTCTTGCTCTGTCATTCAAAGACCACAAGATCACAGCACTTCACAGATGGCAGGGCCGAGGGAGCTTTCCAGATCCTCAAACCCGGTGATGTTCTAACTTTAAAACCAGAATCACCAGGAAGGCTCCTTAAGCATGGATTGCTATGTTTCTAGGGGATACCCTCCCCTAGAGTTTCTGGAGCAGTTTATCTGGGGTGGGACCTGAGACTGTGCATTTCTTGCAGATGACATGCTGACATTATTGTTTCAGGGATGACAGTTCTGAGAACCACCCATCTAGCCCTATTGTTTCACAGGTTTGGAAACTGAGGTTCAATGAAGTTAAATGATTGTTCAAGGTCACAAAGCAAATTGAAATTAGCTAGGACTAGGAATTCAGGAGTCTTTTAAGCAAAAGCTTTTAAAGTCCTCACTCAAATTGGAGCTGGTTAAAAATTTCCCTTTCTACTCTTTATGGGGAAAGGATTTGCAGAGCAAATTTACAGAGGAAATCAGATTGTAGGGGAAATGTTTAATCTGTATTTAATCACTTAAAATAGAGTTCTATTATTTTTGAGTTTAAATTAAAGCACGAACTAAGAGGAACCTATTTCTGAGTAAAGGGACTGACCTTTTAGTGTTGCCACTGTGATGATGTTCTTTCTAATGGCCGTTGCACATAGGCAGAATGCCAGGGAAAGTTGTTCCACTGATTGATGCTCTTTCACATATTTATCCCCAACATTTTCCCTTCACTGTCTCCGTCCCAAACCAGGATTTCCTCTTTGTAATAATTGGGACATGTGGCATTGATTAAGATAGCCAAATAGAAAATGGGGTGATTTAAACTTCTAGAATAAAAAGGTTTATTCTAGGGGCGCCTAGGTGGCTCAGTCATTAAGTGTCTGCCTTTGGCTCAGGTTATGATCCCAGGGTCCTGGGATCGAGCCACGCATCGGGCTGTCTGCTCTGCAGGAAGCCTGCTTCTCCTGCTACCATTCCCTCTGCTTGTGTTCCCTCTCTCGCTGTGTTTCTCTCTGTCAAATAAATAAAATCTTTAAAAAAATAAAAAGGTTTATTCTCATATATTTTTTCCAGCACTGTGGTTCACCTAGCTCTTGTGGTAAGTTGCAGGACTTGAGAAGCATGTGTGCATGTGTAGTTATATTAATAATCATAGTTATAGTTAGGGATTTATTTATAATGTTACCTTCTATGTGGCACAACAGATGCTGTGTTTCAAAAAGTTGTGGTAGTAATGTAAAGATTCATTTTATTTTATTTTTATTTTTTTAAAGGTTTTATTTATTTATTTGACAGAGAGATAGAGAGCACAAGTAGGCAGAGCAGCAAGTAGAGGGAGAGGGAGAAGCAGACTCCGTGCCAACCAGGGAGCCCAATGCAGGACTTGATCCCAGTCAATTGTATGTAAACATAGCCTAAGTCATCCAGATAACCTGAATGAGGGAATATTGGTAAATACCATACCAGTGACTGAAATAATTTCGTTTTACAGCTGGAAACAGTACAGGTTTGTGCTTGGAGAACGTGTTTAAGTAGAGGCTGAGTCACCGTGTGTGGAGATGATGGAAGTGTCCCCATAGATTAGATGATTTCTCTGTCCCCACCAGTTCTGTGAGTTTTGATTTTCCTCTCCATTCCAGTAATGTGTCAAATCCATTCAGCCTCCATGATTTTGGATAAGCTACTCTGTTTTGGAGGTGAGGGGTCTGTATTCTGTGGGTAAACATCTACCCTTGGCTGAACTGACTTTGCCATGGGGTGGGTTCAGACACCAGATAGGAGGGCAGACAGGCAGACCACTGGGACTGTTATGTGCTGAACTATGTGCCTTCAAACTCATTTGTTGAAGCCCTGACTGCCAGTATTCCAGTGGGACTGATTTGGAGATGGGGCTTTAGACTGCAGTGAGGTCATATGGGCAGACCCTAATCTAACAGAACTATTGTCCTTATAAGAAGAGGAGATTAGGATACAGATAGCCTGAAGACAGAGGGGTAACCATGTGGGGACACAGAGAGAAGGTGGCTATCTGCAAACTAAGAGAAGCCTCAGAAGAAACCAAACTTGCTAACATCCTGACTTGGACTTCCAGTCTTCAGAAGTCAGAAGAAAATAAACTTCTGCTGCTTAAGTCAACCAGTCTGTGGTATTTTGTTATGGCACTCGTGGGAAACTAAAAGTAGGCATTGAGATATGAATGCCAGCAAGACAAATGGGTGGAGGATGTCTTCAGAGAGGAAGAGTGTCTGAGGGATTCTCTGGAGACTGAGGATGAGTTTATTAGGCACGCAATAGGAAAGGCATTCTCAAAAGAAAATATGTACAAAAAGCAGTTGTTTATCAATCAGCTGTTACTCTACACCAGTGCACAATAAGATGTAGAAGGATGTTCATTAAAACATTGCTTATAAAGTACATTTTGGAAAGATAACAGAAGTCCATCCATGGAGAAAGATGGAAGAGAATTAATGATTCTGTAGAAAATTACAGAAAAAATTTCAGGATTCATTTCCTGTCTATAGTAAAGTAAATAAATGGAATCCTATACTTTATAAAGTACTAGCATTCTGCCAGGTAATTTTGGTTATTTAAAGTCAAACAAAAAAATAAACATACACAAATAATATTTACTAAGCATTTATAATCCAAAAACCACTCTGATGATTTGAGTGATGTTTTGGGGATAAAATAAGGGGATTCTTGCAATTAGAAGGTGATGTGAAGAAGAACAACTGTATTGTAGCACCTTGGCTGAATTCAGCCCAGTGAAGCCATGGTCCATTTCTGCCTTTATTTCTACTGAATCTCCTGCGCTTAGCATATCCTTAGAACCTGATGGCTTTCTAACTAAGTAGTTTTTGAATGAATGAATGAGTGTTAAAATCTGAATTATAAAATGAGGCCTATGCTTCTGTTCGGGTTTTGGTATAATTTTATAATAAGCTGGTAAGTAGGTTAATGGATATTAGATTGTCACCTGCACGATAAAGATATTTGAGTGGAAACATAGCAGTCAAGACAGTATAATGTTACTATACTGATATAAATATCAATTGATATAAATTATTGATATAAATTAATTGATATAAAGCGATAAATATATAATGGTTAAAAGCACAGGTAAAACCAGGCTCTAAGTCTTTCACCTCCAGGACCTACTCGACGCCTCTGAGATCCCATTCCCTCATGTGCAAAATGAGGACAATCTGGAGTGTGTGTGTGTGTGTGTGTGTGTGTGTGCTGTGTGTGTGTAAGTATATATTTTTTTACTATAAAAGTAAAAAATGCCCTTATTCTTTTTTTTATTAACATATAATGTATTATTTGCCCTAGGATACACATCTGTGAATCATCAGGCTTACACATTTCACAGCACTTAACAGCACATACCCTCCCCAATGTCCACAACCCAGCCACCCTATCCCTACCCCCCCGCCTCCCAGCCACCCTTAGTTCGTTTTGTGAGTCTAGGAGTCTCTTATGGTTTGTCTCCCTCCCCATCCCTTCCTGTTTCATTTCTCTCCCCCACCCCCCCAAACTCCCGCCTTGCCTCTCAAATTCTTCATATCAGAGAGATCATGTAAACACCCTTATTCTTAACGGCTTTAAAAATATAGGGATATATATAAGGAAAAAAATAAAACAACCCTTTCCTTCACTCATCAAGTGATAAGCACTCATAAAATGTTTGATATATTTCCCTTCAAATGTTTTTCATATGCATTTGTATATACTACTAATTTGGCATCATTGTGCATTTTCAAATTGGTGCACTGTTTTGTTACCTCATATTATATAGAGACTATTTCTTTATGCCATTAAATATTCCTTGTAAATACCATTTAAATGGCTCTATAACATCCTAGATTATGTATTTATCATAATTTATTTAATCATTCTCCTAATTTTGGACATTTGGCTTGCTTCCAATTGTCAGCATCAATGATGATACCGCAGTAAGCCTCTTGGCACACAGAGTCATGGAAGGGAACTTGTAAGTCAGTAGGATCAATCTGAAGCCTCTCGATATATATTGCTGAAATATTTTTAATAAATGTTATGCTGTTTATACTCCCATTGTATTTATTAGCTTTTGCTAGGTTATGCTGCAGTAAAAACCACGTCAACATTGCGGTGGGTTCGTCAACCAAGGCTGATTTCTTGCTCACAGTATCCACTGGCTATATCAGTTTGGTCTCCTGTCTGTGTCTCCTTCATTCTGAAATTCAGACTGAAGCAGCAGCTTTGTAGGGACACGCTGTTCTTACACAGAGGGGAAAGAGTAATGATATAACCACATGATGCCTTGTAACGCAGTGCTTGGATACAGCGCATGCCTTTTCCGCTCACATGCCATTGGCTGAAGCAAGTCACATGCTCCAGCCCAATATAAGTAGCTAGACAGTTACTCCTCCCTCAGAAGGGCACAGCCAGGGGCCCTACAGCGATAGAACTGCAAGAGGGGGGCGCTGGATATCTAGAAAGAAGACATCGTACAAACACTGCAATAATTCTGACTCTCCCTCAGTTTTACAGAGTATGGCAATTTTTAAACATTTGCACATCTGATAGAGGAAGATGATAACCTATCTTATTTAATTTAATGCATTTGTTTCCTTACGAGCCTCAGAATATTTTCATGGATTGTGCCATTTGCGTTTGGTTTATTCAAGATCATGTATAAATTTGAATACATTTTTCTATCCTATCCTGTCTTTTAGAGGGAAGTTTTTTATTAGTTTCTTTGTTTTTTATTAAGAACATCAAGACCTTACCACATCAGGGTTGAAGCATTTTTTTTTCTGATTTCCTTTAAAATGTGTTTATATTATTTTTTGATAAACAGCATATTAAAAGTCACAAGGAGTCAGATTTATCATTTTTCTTTGTAATTTTTTCCATGGCTTTCTGCTTAGGAAGTGCTCTCCTTCCCCAAAAACTAGACAGATGTATACCTATCCTTTCTTTTACAGTGTTTTCCTTTAACCATATATCCATGTGAGGTTATTTTGCATTTAGAGCGTGGGCTAAGGATCAGAGTTGACCTCTCAACAGTAAACCAGAAGATAAGTTATACTGTTCTGTATATGCCATTTTCTTGTTCACCTTCTTAAGTGGAAACCAAAGCACAAAGCAGAAAGCTTATGGACTGGAGTAGGGAGTTCAGTTGACTTAAACTCTAGAAGTAGCGTTGGGTTCTTTTGTTACGTGACTTAAAGCACAATTCAAATAACTTTTCTGGTTCTCTACCACTTCATCTGTAAAATGAAAATGTTGGATCTCAAGGAGCCTATCTATCCCCAAATCTGTTTGGCTCATCTCTGGATCTGGTATATTCCTATCATATAACCTATCACTGCCCAATCCTGTGGCAACTGTGGCTAGTGCAATGTGCCACTTTCTTTTTTTTTTTTTTTTTCCTTTCTGAGTTAAAATGGCCAAAGAATTCTTCTTCTCATAGTAACCCAAGGAATTGCTGCATCAGCATACCACTTAAAACTTACTTGCCAGGAATGTTCCAAGAAGTCAGAATTGTGAATTTCGAATTGAAATACCTTTTCTTAGGTAATTCCAATTATTCTAATCAGAAATTACCTTTTTAATCATGCATTCTATGGTGTATTTTGACCCCACTAATAACCAATGCTATAATACTTTGGGTATATTTTAAAGATATGCCCAGATCATTGTGAGTTCACGAGATGCATAGAGTTACACATATTTTCAGTATTTGCAGCTAAATAACCAATGGATTTTACATGACAAATAACAGAAGTATTCTTACTTGCTATAATATTAGATAGTTTGGGGTCAAATTAGAGTACCAAAAAAAAAAAAAAAAAAAAGAACAGACGCTTAAAGGCAGAGAAGAAACTGGTGGTTGCCAGAGGAAAGGGGGATAGGAAGATTGACAAAAAAGGGAGTGGCTTCCAGTTATGGAGTGAATAAGTTGTGGGATTGAAAGGTACAGCATGGGGAATGTAGTCTGTGATATTGTAATAATGTCATACGGTGACAAATGGTTGCTACACTTGTGGAAAGCCTAGTATTATGTATAGACTTGTGGAATCACTATGTTGTACACTTGAAACTAATGGAACATGGTGTATCAGCTGTACTTCAATAAGTAAATATGTAAATAAGTAAATAGTATCAAAGGTAAGAGTCCTAGTCTGACAGAGTTGGAAAGAACCTTATATCATCCATCCCAATTCATTCTGTTCACCAAATAGCCTTACATAGCATAGAAATATCAACCAGCTCCCACAGCTTTCATAATATAAAACAGCAACTTAAAAGGCAATTGGGTTCTTGAATCCAGTCCAAGGTCCAAACGCTAATGGATGGGACTTTTAAAATCTTCTATGGTAAAAGGCTTCACTGGCATTGGGAGAGAACTTTTTGTCTACCTCTTTAGTATCTGAGGTCAGAAGTCATAGCTGCCGGAATTTTAAGCAATATTCTGTACTAAGGAATACAACAATTAGCCTGTTTCTTTTATATTTACAGACTATCTTTTAGTGACAAAGAACTCCACAATAGTCTCCCTTTCTTCCAGTAACAGATATGTACAAGCTATTTGATTTTGGAGAAAAAAAAATAGCCACAAGTCCATTGGTGCTAGATGTGGTTGTCCAATTAAATTCATATCCCTTCATAATTATGGGCAGACTTGATATTTGCTGAAAGTACATAGGAAAAATGAGGAAAGGTCCTCATAAAGAAAAATATTTGAAGTTCAAATGCTTACTTACAATTTATACTGGTAATATTTCCTCTGTGTTTTACTTTCCCCACCCTCTAACACAAATATATAATATTGGTGTTGGGTCAAAATGAGATACAAGAAGTTATTGTAAACTCAGTGTTTTTACTTTTTTTGTTATCTCTCTTTCCTTATGAGTTGATTGTAATAATGACTGTAGACTTTACATTATTCCTGTGACTATGATCTATGAGCTGGGTTTTTTGTTTGTTTGTTTGTTTTTAAGATTTATTTATTTGTTTATTTGACAGAACGAGAGAGAGAGATCACAAGTAGACAGAGAGGCAGGCAGAGAGAGAGGGGGAAGCAGGCTCCCTGGGGCTCGATCCCAAGACCCTGAGATCATGACCTGAGCCGAAGGCAGAGGCTTCAACCCACTGGGCCACTCAGGCGCCCCTATGAGCTGTGTTAGTAAAAGTGCTGTTACCACTGCACTCTATCATATTATCTTAGAACTCAGTATATTCCCTATTACTCCATGTGAGTGGCAGACTAGAACAATCCATTCCAACACTTTAAGTTGAAAATGTTTTTTTCTGGCTTAAAAAAACAGAACCACTAGCCAAAGGTCTTGCAGATTGGTAGTAACTTTTGGAAAATAGCACCTAGATCTCTAGACTTTTAAGCATAGTGCTTCCTTATATATTAAATCCTTTCTCCTATAAAGTTAATCATAAATTCTTCCATTTGTACCGGGAATTCCCCTTTAGTTGTCCAAGAGAAGAAATGAAACATTTACTTTTTGTTTTAAATGGCTAGAATCAAAAGCATATTGATATGGTCAAGATGAGGCATTAAAATCAAAATTATGTGAGGAATAAAAGGCAGCATAAGTTAGAAACATTTGCCTCAACTGTGGTTTAAAAGAGTTAGCATTATGCTGGCCTCATATAACATTGTAGCGGTGGGTTTAATAGATGGATTGGGCAATACATCAAAAACAGCATTAAAGACCAAGGAGTTAGATAGAGCAAAAGGCCATCAAAGAGTAAATGTATGGTCACCAACAGGGACTGTTCTCAGGAAATATTAAATTGTCTTCCCTGATATACAGTAAGGTAAGACATGTACAGTTATTGAGTGCTTAACATATAAAGGTCCATGGTTATGCTCTGTTCCAGTCTTTTTATTAATGTAGAAATTTAGAGTTGTATCATCTACCCAATGTCATAGAGTTAGCTGAAGGACTAGCAGGTGAATTTGTTACCTATTATTGTATAGCAAATTATCCCCAGGCACTGGCTTAAAACAACAGCAAAACTTTATCACAGTTTCTACTTCACGGTATCTACAGTTTCTGTTGTGGAATTGCTCGTGAGGTCACAGTCACGGCGGTCACTGGAACAATAGTTGAACAATTGTTAGTGGAAGTCTTGACTGGGGCTGAAGAGTTAACGAATTGGTAATGAGCATTAGCAGGTCTCAGTTTCATACCACGTGGCCCTCTTTATAGAGGCTTGAACATCCCCTCAGGATGGCAATTGGCTTCCCACAGACTGAATGATCCATAGGAGAGCAAGGCAAAATCCCCAATGTCTTTGAAAACCTCATCGCAGATGCCATACACCATGATCTCTGCAAAATCCTACTGGTTACAAAGTCAAGTTCTATTTGACATAGAATGAGACTACACAAGTGCAAGAATATCAGGGGGAAAGGACACTGGAAGTTGGGGAGCTTAGAAGAGCACCCAGTATATGGTAAGAGTAACTATTTAGTAGTATAGTAATAGTAAGAGTAATTAATATTCCTATATTAATATCTTATAGCATATCATGATTCTAAAGATTCATTTTAATTTCTTCTGTTCTTTTTTTTTTAAAGATTTTATTTATTTATATGACAGAGAGAGATTACAAGTAAGTAGAGAGGCAGGCAGAGAGAGAGGGGAAAGCAGGTTCCCTGCTGAGCAGAGAGCCCCACGTGGGGCTCCATCCCAGGACCCTGAGATCATGACCTGAGCCGAAGGCAGAGGCTTTAACCCACTGAGCCACCCAGGTGCCCCATTTTTTCTGTTCTTATAGTTTAATTTTTGTAGGCTAAAGAAAAGAGATTTAAAAAAGATATTAAGAAAGTAAGAACCTAGATTTCTTGACTGTGGTCTTGATAACCAAGCTAAGTTGTAAACCTATCTTTTTTTTTTTTTTTGAAGAAAAAAAACAAGATAGAAATGTGTTATTTTTATATATATTTGGACATGAATAGAGGATGGATGAGTAAAATATACAAGTAGCTATAATGCACAAGAATAGTCACAAGAAAAGTTCAGAAAGATTTCAATGGGAGTTTCAGGGTTTTAAAAACTCTGTGGACTGAGGAGAGACTTTGTATAGGAAGATCATTATAACAAATTATTTACAAATAACTAGATTTTTAAAAAGAGTAGAAAAGTGGGAACAAAGTGAGTTAAAATGTGGTGTTGTGAAATCATAGGATGTTCTTGTAACAGAGAGAATACATTGCTTTATTTGGCTGGAACATTGGATGGAGACAAGGAGTATGAATTTATTCTTTAGGTAATGTGGAAACATTGCAAGTAAAGAATGTCCTGATTCAGGAAAAATTCATCAGGCAAACTAAAGCCAAACTGAAGGAGCAAGAAAATGGACACAGGGAGATCAGTTAGAAGGCAATTGTACAAGGTACTTGACATTCAATGAGAATCTAAACAAGGATGTGTGAGAGAATCCAAGTAGCTTATTTTAAAGATAGAATTTACAGCATGGGGCACCAGAATGAGTGTGGGCTCTGAGGAAAAAGCATTAACCAAGCACTTTTTCTCCTGGAGCGAAATGGGTTGAATTTAGTTCACATGGTCTGTTTTCTTTATTCATTCATTGAAAACCATTTTGTTAGTGACTACATTGTTCTAGTTGCTGTGAAAATTCTGTGAAGGGGAAGATGAGCAAGACCCAATTTATGCCCTATTTCTTTGTTCTGTTAGGATAAAGTATGCTCATAAAAGTTGTTTATCCTTGTCTACTTGTCTTTGGTTCCTCTCCTTCTATTTGCTTGCTCTTTAAGTTACTCCAGTATAGTCTCTGCCTCCTTCATTTTATTAAGCTGTTTGTGTAAACTCACCAATGACCTCTATGTGGCTAAAGCCAATGGTCAGTCCTCAGCCTGCTTGTTCTTTATATAGGTGTTCACTCAGTTTATCTCTTTTGATCCTTCTTGTCACTTGTCACAGCCTACTTATTACTCCATAATATCTTTTGCTTGTTTTTCTTCTTCGGTACTTCTTAATGTCAGAGTGTCTGAGGGTTTGGTTCTTGACATTCTCTTCTTTCCCAATACCAGTTTCTTGGGGCTCTCCTGTAGTCACCCAGATTAAAATACTATATTGGTGTTGAAGATATTCAAATGTATATATATATATTTTTTTATTTTGGACTTGTCTTCTGACCTCTGAACCATATATCTATTCATCTGCCTATTAGTATGCCCATAGAGATGTAGAATTGACATTTCAAACCAATCAACTTCCAAAACTGAACTAGTCTCTCCCCTCAAATCTCTTAATCCCACATACTTTCCCATTTAAGTTGGTGGTGTCTCTTTCCTTGGATTGATCTTTGGCTCCCCTCTTTTGTTATAGCACCACATTCAATAAATACATCACTGATGCCGTTGGCTCTACCAATGTGATGTGTCCAAAACCCATTCTCCAATCCTGGTCGGCATCACCACCGTCTCTCCCCTGGATTGCTGGCCTCGCTTGCTATACTTGTCACTCCCAACCCATCTAGTCTTGCTACAATACAAGAATAATTATTTTAAAGTGTAAGTCATAATGGGTCACTTCATTGTTCAAAGTGCTATATTAGTTCCACACTTCACTCAATGAAAAAGGCATAGTCATCATCTTCTAATCATGTGTAAGGCCCTGTTCATTCTTTCCACCATCATCACCACATTAGTGCTCAAGACAACATTTTATCACTTCCTACTACTTTTATCCTTGCTCATTTTTCCCCCTCTAGGCTGGCTGGCCTTTTAGTAGTTTGGCAACACACAAGGCCCAGTCATAACATAGGGTGCCTGTAACTTGTGCTCTTTGCCTGAAACTCTCATTCTGCTGTTATTAGTAAGGGTAATTCTCTCCTCTCTCAAGGATACTTACCCTGTTTCCTTTATTTAAAACTGCAGACTCTTACCTCTACAGAAACACTCTTTAGTACCTTTAACTCCCTCTCTATTTGACTTCCTAGGTTATATTATCTGTGCCATAATACACATATTTTTTATTCATTATACTTATTGTTTGTATCTCCACATTAGGGTGTGCTCTTCATGAGGGCAGGGATCTCTGTCTTTTTGTTCCTATAGGAATATGTGGCTCAGGGTAGACAATAAACAGTAATTCACAACCCAATTTTGAAAAAAGAAGTGACTTCACCACCCAGTGGGGGAACAGATCTATAAAGAGAGCATGTATAGCTATGACCAAATACTGCTGTAACAAGGAGGGAAGGGATCTCTACTTTTTTGGGTGAGAAATCTCCTTCAGAAAAAGGCTCATTTGAGTGAGTTGTGCAAGTATCGATTTTTTTTTTAAATATATATATTTTTTAATTTATTTGACGGAGAGAAACACAGCAAGAGAGGGGACACAAGCAGAGGGAATGGTAGCGGGAGAAGCAGGCTTCCTGCCTAGCAGAGAGCCCGATGTGGGGCTCGATCCCAGAACCCTGGGATCATGACCTGGGCCGAAGGCAGACGCTTAACGACTGAGCCACCCAGGCACCCCGCAAGTATCGATTTTGAGACCGGGATGGTTAAATTTTAATAAGGATGGCAAATCTCTATTCTTTATATCCTATAATGGAATTTCTGGTGAAGAACAGAGGAAATGTTGAAGATTTCTCCTATCACATGAGAGTACACAATTTAAGGTCCATGTAATTCCACTTGAATTAAACCTTAACTAACCATCCTGCGCATATATATATTTCCCATATCCACCTGCCAAAATCCTACTGATTCATCAAGGCTCAGATCAAATGTAATCTTCTCCAAGAAGACCTATGTGCCTCTCACTAATCAGAAATAAGCGCTCCTTCTTAAAATCATTGGCTGGAATCCAGTTCTCCCTTCTAATAAACTCATTGTGAGTATAGACATTTAGACCTATCTTTGTGTTCCCTACAGTTCATAGAAGAGGAACCTGCACATAGCTGTACAAAGTTACACTACATTATTCCTTAGGATCCTTTAAAACATAAAATATTAGAATATCTCAATCCAGTTTCATTGATGCATCTAATTTTGGTGTACTGCCATAAGGCATACAGAAATTGAACCTATGAATTTGGTTTTATGGGATCTTTCGGTCAAAGAGAAGAAAGAAAAAAAAATCATTCAATACCTCTTGTATTTCAGGAAGTGTGCTGGGCTTTTTACATGTGTTACCTCATATGATATTCAAAATAGCACCATTGAGCAGGTATAATTATCCTTTTTATTTTTGCAAATGAGAAAACTGAGTCTCATAAATATTAAATGACATCTTGAAGGTCACACATCCTATAAGTGACAGAGCTAGAATTCTAACCCAGTTGTGTTTTTCCACTAAATCACAATCCATGTGACAAAGGAACAAAGGAAAAGTGATGGTGAATTTAAAATGTTGAGAAAACACGGGGCTGCAATAAAGTGGATATGATGAATGTCATGTGGGGCATAGTTTGTGGAACTAATTCCACAGTGCCATAAACAATTGGTTCTTGGAAGAGTTCACACTAAAGCTTACAAGACAAGGAGCTATTCTTGACTGTCTTGGGTAAAACACTGATATCGTCAGCAGTATTAAAAAGGTTGCAGTGCTAAGGCACGATGATGGTTATATAATTAAGTTTGACATCTTCACTGGAGATCATATCAGGTGCTTGCTGGCTCGATGAACTTTAAGGAAAAAAAGGAAGAATGAGCTAGAAACTGCCTGAAGGAAAAGTTATAAAATTAAAATCCGTAGAATCCAAAGGAAATTGGTTTAAGAACAAATTATGAGAGTCCCCAAAGGTTTATCAGCTACAGAACAACCAAAAAATACAAGTTAAGAGGGAGATAATAGAAGCAGACTGACCAGATGCAAGAAAAGAAATTGATTCAGGTCAAAGAATTCTGTTTTAAACAATATGAGAGTAGCCTGTGTAATTCCTACTGTGAGCGATCTACCTAAGGGACAGTAAAATAAGAAAAGAGAAATAGTAAAGAAAATAAAAAAATACTGTCTTGTAGGTATCTAAAATAAAGCCTATACCTTGTTGAATACTTTATATAGCCCTACATATCCTACAGTTACATGAGAAGTGAGATGGCACTTTGCAGATACTAAATCCCAGCACTTTACCAAAATATTTTCTTTTCTTTCTTTCTTTCTTTTATTTTTTAAGATTTTATTCATTTACTCATGAAAGATGGAGAGAGAGAGAGGCAGAGGGAGAAGAAGGCTCCCCGCTGAGCAGGGAGCCCAATGCAGGACTCGATCCCAGGACCCCGGGATCGTGACCTGAACTGAAGGCAGTTGCTCAACTCTCTGAGCCACCCAGGCACCCACCAAAACATTTTTTTTCTGTGCACACATTTCCTAGCATTTCTTGCATTATTTGTGTCCATGTCACTGCGTACTAGCCTATGGAACATGAGCAGAATTGATGTGTGCTACTCCAGGCTGAGCCTATAAAACTCTGTAAGGGGTGAATCTCCATGTTCCTTTCCATTCCCTTTCATGTACATAAGCAGGAAATCTTTGGAAGCACAACATGAGAAGATAAGGCACCACTGAGCTTCCCAACAATTAAGAATATCAAGTTTTGGGGCACCTGGGTGGCTCAGTGGGTTAAAGCCTCTGCCTTCGGCTCAGGTCATGATCTCAGGGTCCTGGGATCGAGCCCCGCTTCGGGCTCTCTGCTCAGCGGGGAGTCTGCTTCCCCCTCTCTGCCTGTCTGCCTCTCTGCCTACTTGTGATCTCTCTCTGTGTCAAATAAATAAAAATAAAATCTTTAAAAAAAAAAAAAAGAATATCAAGTTTTGAGTTTATTTGTATAAGAAGTAAGTTTCTGTAATGTTTTATCCATCATATATTTTGGGTTTATGTGTTACAGTGGTAGGCATTACCTCAAATTGTATAAAGATTATCTAATCCAACCGCATCAACAGAAAAAGCAGAAGCAAAGAGTCAGAAAAGTTGGGAGTAGGGTTAAGAATGGGAACAGGGCTTCTAAATAGGCTAAGAGGCTACAGCTGTGGAGAAAGTTGGAGCTCAGAAGCAGAAAACCATGGATTGTCTGAAATGAGTTAATTAGTAGATATGTTATTTACTCAAGGAAAATACCCTAAACCTTAGTATGGAATTTTAGGGTGTTGAATGTTATGGTTTCAGTCTGACTTCCAGTTGCAAGGAATCTGGAAGTCACAAGTTAATGTAAAAATTGCCACTACAATGGTGCATCCATAAAACTACTCAATAGTTTTGAAGGTCTCTATCAAATTCCAGTCTGTAGTCATAGGTGCAGTTCATGACTATTGTCTTTGGAAATTTAATAGAAGATGGTCTTGAAGGTAAATGTTATCAATATGTTTTTAAAACTGACAGAGAAAGTAGAACTTAAAGATTCAAATAAGTATCAGAAGAGAATAAAATGAGCATAAGGCTAGGATTTAAGTGGCATAGATCTTACTTTGGACTCTTTGATTGATTTACTTAACATTGAAAAAGTCATTTAAATCTGTGTTTCAATTCTTTTATTTGTGAAATGGGAATAATGAGTATTGGTTTCTGGTTGTACTGAAGGTAAAATAAATGGGCTATAACAAAACACTGTAAAGTGCAATATACTAGGGAACCTACCTAAGCTCTATTATCAATGAATAGCTATTTGTCACCAGGAAAATTTAAAAAAAAAAAAAATCTCTAGTCTTAAAAACACCAACTTTGGGCAAGACTTTGCTAGGGAAGGACTTGGATCCTTTGAACTGACTTTTGATATGGAAAGTTCAGGACCCAACAAAAATAGAAAAAGAGATTAGACAGATGTTCCACTCCTACATTTCCTAATAAATGTGATAAATACTTGGATATTTTCTAGACAGTGTCACTCCTCTGACCCAAAGTACAAGTTTTTGTTTGTTTGTATTTTTGTTCTTGTTTTGTAATATGATTCTTCATTAGATCTTTTTTGTTGTTGTTGATATGTAGGTATGGACAGGTAAGGGGGCTAAATCTCTGCAGATTTTTCAAAAGGGGGAGACATCCTCTTTTTCCTTTTACTACCCTCTCCCAGAAAGAATTTCAGCTAAAGATGACATCAAATCATGGATGTCTTAGCTCATTTGGATACCTAAAGACATGTTTAAAAAGCAAATTGTACCATCTCCAAGCAAAAAGTCTAAAGTACAAGATTCAGCAAGTTTTACATTTTTTTTTTTTTCCGTCGGTGTGGTCTGTTTTCTTGGACAAAGTTTACATACAGTGAAGCCCAGGCAAGAACTTAGATAACACACACTATCTGTTAATGCCACCTGGTTCCAGTGGGAAAGCCAACAATGGGATATGGTGATATCCTAGTGTGCCTTGTCTATTTAGGGGATTCATCAGAATCTCATAAAGAGAAGCACAGCAGTGGGATTCACTATCATCTCTAATTTCCATTTTTCCATTAATAAATAGGAGTCAGGGAGTTAGAGAACATATTGGTATTATTTATCCTGGGAGGTGAGGTCATTTATCCAGGAGATAATTGAATCCAGTTAGTATGAAAACAGTTAGTTCTGATAAAATCTAGGAAATGTTTACCAAGTCCAAGGGACTCAGAAATGCAATAGCAGATAAGATTCTGGATAGATGAGAAGGTGTGCTAGTTGGTTGAAATTATGGTTATAATGAATCTTTACCTGAGGATGGCTGCTGAATTAGTTGAAAGCTTTTCATGAAAGCAAGGGACAAATCATGGCAAGAAGTACAATAAAGACTTCAGAGATCTGTGTGTCCTGACAGTTAGCAAAGCAAATATTATAAAAAGAGAGAACTGTATTTAACTGCTATATAAGTCACTCTCATAGATTATGTTTTCAGGTTAATAACACTGAAGAGGAGACATAGAAATAGTTTTGGGAAAATGATGTGATAATTTCAGGATACCAAGGATATTTTGGGTTTTAAGAATTTTGTGGGAAATCACAAAAAATGAAAAGAATGATGGACAAGTTGATAAGCTAAAATATGTCTACAAGGTTGTCACTAGAGGGAAGGGCATGGAAGACATGTCAAAGAAGAAATGGAAGAGAAACATAGCTACGTTTTTCCATAAGAAGAGAAAATATAAGAGTAGCAAACACCCATAGTCAATATTTTAGGGTTTTATTTGAGAAAAAGAAGATTTGACCGGAAGATGCTCGAATCTGTGTTGTGTTGGGTAACGTGTTATATGGTCTTTTATTGAATTATCACTTTCCATCCTCAAAATATCCATCGACAAAGATATTATTTTCCCTGTTTTGTAGATGAAGATAGAAAATTCAGAGATAGAAGTAAACAACTAGTGTGAAACTGTGGGTCAGTTTTTCCCTTTTTATGCCTGAACACAACTAAGGTCCTTTACAATAATTAACAAATGTTTATCTTTCTTTAAAAAAGATATAAAATTTCCAAATTGTAGCTATTTAGTCACAATAAGATCAGTGTGTACCATTCTCAATAAGATATATTTCCCATGTTTGCAACAAATACTATAAATAATGCTTGAAAGATTCCCAACGATATTTCTGTTTAAAAACTAAACCAACTTGCTTTTTAAAAACTTAAATGGTTTACTATTTCTTAATATTTCATAGTCTAAAAAGTTTTCCACTTATAATTGTATATATATTTTTTTCTAAGAGTTTTTGGTTTCCATCAGATAGTCATATCTTGATTTAGACCAAAGATATTTGTACATATTCAAAAAACACTAAATAAGCGCATCAAAGTTTGCATATTCTCTCTCTTCCCCTCTCCTCCCTGTCCCAAGCTTATCGAAACACTTGGTAAATGGTCAATAAAGTCCAATAAATTATTACTGCTTTACTAGAGAGAATTCAGCCTTGAGCATCTCCTAAAGAAATACACGTGTGACCTTTGTTATAAACAAATGTCATCAATTTCACAAATGTATTAACCATCTTAAAAAATGCTAAAACATTTTGACTTCAGAGCTCCACATCTGGAAATCCATACTAAGGAAATGAAACTAAATACAGATAAAGCATCATGGAGCTAATACAATAAAGGATAAAATATTTATTTGTGACACATTCTTTTGAAGTATAAGATACTCATTAAAATATTTGTAATGATTTTGTAATAAAGTGAAAAAAAATTGAATGTACATAAATTGAATGTGAAGCCAAAAAATTGGGATAAAATTTGTTTATATAACATGACTTCTTCTAAAACATGCCCAAAAGAGTTAGATGGAAATTATCAAAATATGACCAAGAGCCATAATTTTGAATTGAATCAGGCACTAAATATAGGAAATTTTATCTTTTCTTCATAATTTTGTGTGCTTTTCCAAACATTTACATATTGTCTGTATTGTGAATTCCCAATTTTTAAATTAACCAATTTTTAAAATATTCAAGGCATGCAAAAGTATAAAGCCTAATGAGAACAAAGAGTCTGCGCTGAAACTCAAAACTGTTTCTGTCTATTCTTAGTGACTTCCTTCCCTTTCTCTAAAGGGAGACAATCAAATCACTGTTACTTCTTTTTTTTTTCTTTTATCTTCAGTTAGCCAACATATAAATGTGTCGTTCCTGAGATACTCTGTGAAAATGCATAACTTATGCAACTGCAACCATTCCTCATTGATAGATAGGCAGACCACCTTTGATCCACTAGTGTTATACACAACAACAAAGAATATTTTGGAGTTCAGATATTTTGAATTTAGGGGCATATGTTTGAGCATTAATTATTTTATATTAGTATTTCCTGGTGTGGCTCTTTAATTGGTGGTTTAAATTCCCAGATTTTTGTAAATTATCTTTATCTTTCAGTTACTCCAGAAATGGAGTTAGAGTCTCACAGTCTTCTTTATAGATCATTGTTCTTTCACAGCACCTGGCTACCTCCCGAGTAGACTTATTTTGTATTGCTTCAAAGAGCACAATTAAGATCCAAAGAGCTGAAGTCATAGGGAAGCATATTTCAGGTCACTACAAAGAAGTGCTTTCCAATAATAGAAATAATGACAGTGCAGTAAGCTCTATTTCCATACTTATTTATAATTTCTAATGGCCTCTCTCTTGAGCTACCTTATGAGGCAATTATGAGTTCTGCAACATTGGGAATAATCCAAGAGAACCTGGAATGACCTGTCAAATATGTTGAGGGAGAAACTGTAAATCCCAAAGGGAATGGCATAGAATATTTTTAAAGATTTGCTTCAAGTCCTGCATCCTCTTTTGACTACGTTAGAAACTTTTGGATTAAGAATGTAGTTAACATCCTAATGAACTCACTAAGAAGGGTTGGGAAGGCACTTAGCTGTTAGTTTTTCACACTATAAAAAAAGTGAATAGTCATGTCAGAAGGATAGTACACAGATTAATTAGCTGATGTCTGCACAGTGATAAAGATTATAAAATACTAGGTCTACCTAATAATAAAGGCTGCAGAAAGGGCCAATTGGACTTTTCCCATTTAACCAGCACTTTGTAATGGTAAAATGGGGGGCAAAGGGTGAAATGGCCAAAAAGAATAAAACAAATAAAAGGAGTGCATAACCCACAAATGCAAATGCTTTTAAAGAAACACACACAACAACAACTTAATTAACCTGTAGAGACCTTTGCCACCCAGTGGTCTCAAAGCAGACAGATTAGACAGAATGTTTAAAAGGGATTATGGTTTGTAATGAGAACAGTATCTGGAGTTAACCAGTATATCCTGGTGTGGGCTTTTAAAATGACCTTCTAATTTTTCACTTTTAAAAATAAACTTTGTTTTTTAGAATGGCTTTAGATTTACAGAATAATTTCAAACATACTTCATAGAATCTCCCAATGCCCCCAGCCAGTATCCCCTATCATTAGCATTTTTACATTAGTATAGTACATTTGTTAGAATTAATGAACTGGTATTTGTACCTCATTATTAACTACTTTCTAAACTTTGGTCAGATTTCCTTAGTTTTCACCTAATTTTCTTTTTCTGTTTTGGGATCCCAGCCAAGGTAGTATAATGCATTTATTCATTCATATCTCCTTAGGCTCCTCTTGATCAAATTTTTCTTCTTTTTTGATGACTGCTATAAACTGAATTATGTCCCTGCCAAAATTCATATGTCGAAGCCCTAACATCTGACGTTATGGTATTTGGAGATGGAGCCTTTGGAAGGTAAATCAGATTTAGATGAGGTCATGAAGGTGGGGTGCTCCTGATGGGACCAGTATCCTTAAAAGAAGTGACACCAGAGAGTTTGTTTTCTCTCATTCTCCACCACACAGTGAGATGGTGGACATCTGCAAACCAAGGAAAGAGTCTCACCAGAACCCAACCACAATGCTGCACCAATCTTGGACTGCTAGCGTCTAGCAGTTAGAAAATAATGTTCTGCCGTTTAAGCCACCCATCTTATGGTATTTTGTTATGACTGCCTTAGCTAAGACAATAACCTTGATAGTTTTGAGGAGTACCGATCAGTTATCTGTAGAATGTTTTTCAATTTGGATTTCTCTGATATTTCTCTCACAATTAGACTGAGGTTACATGTTTTGGGGAGCAAGACCACAGAAGTAAAGGGCCATTTTCATCATAACATATCAAAGGTTTCTGTTACCACCATGACCTTGAGCAACTGGCTGAGGTTACATTTGTCAGGTTTCTGTACTGTAGAGTTACAGTTTTCCCCCTTCCAAATTTTACTCTTGCAAAGAAACTCACCATGCACCGTCCACACTTTAAGAGTATAGATCCATGAGGGTGAATTGTCTATAGAAATCATTTGAAATTCTACATGAGAGACTTGACTTCCCCCCCCATTAATCTATTCAATCATTTATTTGTATCACTATTGAGTAATGAATATTCATTTTACATTTTGGGTTCGTATATGTTATTTATTTTCTTGCCAAAAGTTTTCCATCTTTAACCAGAAAATTAAACCCAGTTTTGCTATTTCAACTCTATAGATCAGGAAACAGAATTGCCTGTGTTTACCTGGCACGTCAAATCAGTGAGATTCCAACATAAACTTTTGAAAACCAAATGGCTGTGTATTCCAAGTGATGTTTCTACTTAAGGTTTAACTGATCCTTTGATTTTTGTTTATTCCCCCCTTTTGGTTGCCTACAGCTGTAGACGGAGGAAGTTTTAAGTGGGTTCTTTAGCAGATTTAGGCTGTAAAACAAACTGAACTGAAATTTATTAATTCTTCCTCCATTGCTGATGTCTCCATCTCAGGTCACACTGTTTCTTTATTGGGAAAGCACATCACACTGGTGTTCCAGGCCAGTCTAAGAGGCATAATAATGAGACACAAATATATATCACAAAGGGTAACCTATCATTCCTCCAACTGATTTGTGCATTTTTGAAAATGAAAGCAGAATTACTGGGAGGTATAAAATAATGCTTCTATGACAATTTTGGACCTCAATTTCATTCCCAATTTGGCCATTTGGTCTCCACAACAAACCACTATCTTTCCTTGTACAGTAATGTTGAAATCTGTGCCCAGTTCACAAGGGCATTGTGCAGCTTATTAAATATAGGAATGTGCTTTGGAACTGTCCTTGGAATGAATGAGATGGATGCAGAACAAGATTAACCTTGGTTGTGTGGCTTTTCTGAGTCTGATCAAATGCATAACACATATTTTTCTAAATGTACATGGGAATATCTACAATATATGCAAATGCTAATAAACTTCCCCTTGCTTTTATGATCCCTGTTAGGACATGACATATTTTAGTTGAATTGTCAAATGTGTTTGAGAACCACATTTGGTCGTGCGTAACATCCATAGAAGAGGAAAAGGTTATTTTCTTTATTGGAGGAAATTCATTTTTTCACACAAATGATTGATACCGTGATTGAGGAAACTGAGGATTCAATTTATTTACTTAAAGAAGATAGCACAGCAACCTACTAACTCCACTAATAGTAATAATAATTATGATTGAGGTAACTAAAACATTATAGAAGCCATATAACCATTTTTTTACAGCTAAAAAAACACACATTAGATCCCTAATAATCCCTACAAATTCTGGCCCTCCTATTAAACAGCATTCTCATTCATTCATCCATTTATATCTACATTTGATAAATTTTTGTCAGACACTTATTATATGCTAGGCCCTTTACCAGTATTTGGAGATATAGCAATGAATGGAAATAGCTAAAAGATCCCTCTCCTCACTGAGCATGCATTTATGGTTATTGCTTATTTTGGTATATTAGGTATGTTAGGTGGTGGTAATTGACTTAGAGAAAAATAATGCAAGGGGTGGGCAGTGACTGTGGGAAGAGGGGTGTGTTTTTTAAATAGCGCGGTTGGGGAAGGACATACTGAAGAAATGAATTTGGATCAGAGGTCTATGGGGTGGCAAAGATGATGCCATGCAGATCCCTAGAGTCAGAGCATTTCTGGTAGAGGACAAGCAAGCACACTGAACCTGAGGCAGAGGAGCTTGCTTAGTAGAATTTAATCATGTGATTAAATCGATCCAGCATAGTAGAGAGTAGTAAGAGATAAGGTGAGAGATAAGAGGGCAAGATCTTATAGGATGTTTTAGGCTATTATAAAGGCCTTCTGTATTGGAAAAGAAATTAATGAGTAAAAGGAAAATGGCAAGGTTCCATTCTTTTTTGATGGCTGAGTAATATTCCACTGTATGTATAAATACTACCTTTTCTTTACCCATTCAACTGTTGATGGACATATGGGCTTTTTCTGTATTTTGGCTATTGTGGTCATTATAAACATTGGGGTGCATGTGCCCCTTTAAATCAGTATGTTTATTATCCTCTGGATAAATACCTAGAATGACATGGGTGGAACTATAGGGTATTAAGCTAAGTGAAATAAGTCAATCAGAGAAAGACAAGAAAGACAAACACCACATAATTTCATATGTGGAATTTAAGAAACTAAACAGATAAACATAGGGGAAGGGAAGGAAAAATAAAATAAGATGAAAACAGAGAGGGAGGTAAACCATAACAGACTCTTAACTCTAGGAAACAAACTGAGAGTGCCTGAGCATTGCTAGAGGGGAGGGGGTGAGGGGATGGGGTAACTGGGTGATGGGTATTAAGGAAGGCATGTGATGTAATGAGCACTGGGTGTTATATGCAACTCATGAATCATTAAATTCTACCCCTGAAACTAATTAAAAAAAAATAAGTAAAGGAGAAATGAGATGTGAGCCTTCTATGAGCCAAGAGAGAAAAGAGTTTCAGGGACAATTTTAGTGATATTCTGTACTGTCACATTACAATACAAACAGTCATTGTCCACTACCTGTGATAGTCAAAAAACTACTGACTATGTGAGTAGCCACCACGTTTGTCTTACTCCCTGTTCTATGCTGACTAGCCCAGTGCCTGAAACAGAGAAACATTCAATAAATATTTATTTTTGAAGCAGATGAATACATTTTCTAGTTTAATTATCACAGCAGAATTATTTATCAGCCTTCTGTTTTATAGATGGGGAGACAAGACCAAGAGAGGGTAAAGGACTACAAGAAACAGCCTCAAGTGTTTTGAGCCTATAACTGGTAGTCTTGATAATAGAATTCTAAGTTTTGAGAGTAAATGCCTGAAATCTGGGACTTTCCTCCCTCTCTTGAATATTAGAAAAATATGAACCTTACCTGCTGCTCATTGTTGGCTGAGAGTCTACCTCTTGGTGCCAATTTTGCCTCCCCACTCTCAGATGTCACCAGGTACCCTGCTGAATCCTCATCTCGCCAGCCACAGCCTAGCTTGGGCATCAAATGGCCAGAATAAACAAACAAGAAATTATCCCTTGGAACAAACATCTGATTATCTCAGCAGCAATTGCAGTGAAAACAGAACACAGGAAAGGGCAGCCGCCTACTTCACTGCTTTCATTCTAGGCTTTGATTGTTATGGAATGAGGTGGCCTTTCCACCTGGCAGTGGATCAGAGGGCCAGGTGGTGCCAGGTGGCAGGGACCGTGGGGAAGAAGTTGGAACATCTGTGACCCACCCATTCGGGCTCTGATGAGTCTGTTAAAATCTGTAGGGTGCCCTAATCTGGCAAAACAAAATAAAAGCAGAAGATAGAAGACTCCTAGGGATCTGGTTTAAGATCCTGACTCTCTAGCTTACGTGCTGGTGATCCTCAGCAAAATGTTTTACCTCTCTGAGATACTACTGCATCAGTGGGGAAATGTGAATAATGCCAAACTCACATTGTTGCTGTGAGACTTGAGGAAAGACTGGGAAGGACCAGCGGTGGCAGGGAACACAAAATGGTGGCTGGGAAGACAAAATGGTGGCTGACTGGCACAAAACGGTACTTACAGCATCCAGCTTACTCGAGTCCTTTATGGGGGTTTGGAGCAAAAGTATATTGAACTAATAAAATATAAAAATTAATAAAATATTACATTTATTATTAAAAGGTAAACTGAGGAAGGTTAAACATTTTAAGAGTTTGAGCAAAAATTGTTTGATTGGGTCACATCCCATGTGGCAGACAGAGGAGCTACCCAACATGAAAGACTTTTGTAGGCAGAAGGCAGTGGGAGCAAGAGAAGTCATATGAGGCGGAAAAGCATGTTGGTTATTGCAAAGTGACTTTCCTTTAAGGGTTGGCAGGGGTCTGTCCAAAGATGGCCTAACTAACTAGTGCTGATCAGGCAATTCCTGATTGACTGGCTTAAGATTCCATATCTGGGAATGCCGAGACAATAATTAAGTCAAGTCCTGGTTTGGCGACGTGGGGTTAGCATAAGCAACTGTATTTTGGATCTGTGGATTTGTTTTTAACAGTGTGGGCACCATACAGGGAGACCTCTCTCTCTGTGCCTGATGGCAGATATTGGTAGTATTGGGTCCTCCAGTCTTCTGATATCATCCAGTGTTTCCTTATAACCTCTGTGAGAAAATCAACCTCCCTTTATCATTGCTGTATGATTTCTGTACATTATATGCCCCATAGTGAATGTGGCATCATACTAGAGGTAAGGGGGGGGACATCTTTAACATCTTACTTATGGGTTGGCTTTGCTTGTAAGGTGAGATTGATCCCATTGGGCAACCATGGTTGGGGAGCTTTTGGAGAGCTGAGTGGGAAAAAATGTGGAGGGAATCGTAGAGGTGAAACAGTTAAATTTTGCCTGGACTTGTGAAGAAGACAGGACAGCCATATGACAAGTAAGAGTCTCAGAACAATTTTTCCCGTGTCTCTGAGGATAGGCAAAGGGAGGAGAGAGAGAGGAAGGCTGGGCAAGATGCTTGTAAAATTGTACCGTCCCCCAGAGATTATACCTAGAAGGTTCAGAAAGGCAGCATCATTGCTAGTCCAAAGGGACGTTTGTGCAAGCTAGAAAAAAGGTGCCTCTTAGTCCACATCCTCGACTCCTACGCGCCAGGGGGCTGTGGTGAACATGCACTGTTGAGGTGACTGTGATGTGGATGGGGGGTGGCTCGACACGCGGGTAGCTCTGTTTCACAGCCAGAAACTCGGAACTTGGAAGTTTGGTTACATTATTATATGCTTGGAAGGATGAGGAAATTTTCTGTGAGAAATGTCTTTCTCTTCACTTGAGTAACTTCTCTGGTGTTTTTTTTTTTTTTTTCTCATTTTTCTTTTCTTCTTTCTTTCCTCCTTTTTTCTTTCTTCCTTCTTTTCCTCCCCCTTCTTTCCTCCTCATCCTCCTTCTTCTTCTTTTTTTGCAATTCTCTTCCTCTTTGGTTTCACCTGAATACAGCCAAAAAAAAAAAAAAGGGAGGGGAGATTATTGGGGGGGATATTATTTTATGAAAAGATACACTATGCACCGGACATTATGCCAGCCACTACATATGTATTTCTCTCTCTCTCTCTTTTTTTTAAAGATTTTATTTATTTATTTGACAGAGAGAGAGAGAGAGAGAGATCACAAGCAGGCAGAGAGGCAGGCAGCGGGAGAGGGGGCAGCAGGCTCCCAGCTGAGCAGAGAGCCCGATGCAGGACTTGATCCCAGGATTCTGAGATCACGACCTGAGCCACCCAGGTGCCCCTGTATTTTCTCATTTAATTCCTATAAAATTTGGTGAGGTAGAAGGATTATTTATTCCATTTCATGGATGAGGAGGCTGAGAGGTTAAAAACCTGTTGTATGTGGTAGACTGGTGTTGGTCCCTGAATGTGCCTCACTCCAAAGGTAGTACTTGTGAGAATAATCCAACATACAAGTAAAAACAGAGAAAAACCTACCATGTCTTTCAGTTTAGTCCAGCAGTCTGTCATCAGCACATGCGGTGATCCTAAAGCCTTTTTTTCTTAAAGCCCTCTTCACAACTGTAAAAGGATGGAAGTATTTGAGGTCCTCCTGTTCAAAATGGGGTCTCTAGATAAGTCGTATCAACAACAGCTGGTAGTTTGTAAGAAATGCAAAGTCCCATCCATACCTACTAGATCAGAATTTGTATTTTTAATGGTATCCATAAGTAGTTTGTACCTCAAAATATTTGAGGAATGTTAATCTAGGCCCTTGAGGTCTTCTTCAAATCTAATATTCTTTGAGCCTCAGTCAACATTTACCTGCAGTTTCTTATTCCTGATAAGGCAGTGAGTGATCATGGAATGTGGGAAAATCCGGGCTCATGTCTCAGCTGTCCGATACCACCTACGTCTCATTGGGTGGTCCCTTATCTTCTCTCCAGAAAAATTGAAAACACCAGAGTCGGCAGATAAGACCTTATGTTCTACTGATATGAAGCTACAGCCTGCCTTCTTCACTGCAAGGTCAGAATGTAGAGTTTAGAGTCCCATGTATTCACATTTTAGAAAGATACATACTCTTTTGAGTCATACGTCTCACCACAAGTCATAGAATCCATCCTGCCCTCTTCCTTAACCCTAAACTCATTTGTGTGGCATGAACAAATTTGCTTTAATGTCCCGGGTCTGTGGCTATCGCTCAGGGATATTCTGATTAGCTGCATCCTAAGGGATGACAAATGGATGCATGAGCTATTTCTATTTTTATGCTGCTGCTGCTCTGTGATTAGATTCTGGAAGGAGGGTGAGCCTGTGGTGAAGTCTGAGTAACCTCATCCCAACCCTTTGGCAAATAAAATGAAAATTTTAAATCGTCAGTGCTTTAAGGCCATCTACTCCAGGTTTGGGGAACTCCTGTTTTTCAAATCCTATTTTAAACTTTCCTCTGTCACTAGCAAGCTGTGACAAATACATCATTTCCTTGTCATTACTCATCCTTTTATGAGTCCACCTGTCTGCCTGGGTCCATATCTGGAAACCAAAGGTAAACTGAGAAACTGGTCCCCTCGTAGGGATGCTTCTCCAAGACTCTGCCATATGTGGTACAGATGGAAATAGTGGAACTGGGGCAGAGATGGAAATAAGAAGAAGGAAGGGGAGAGTGTAGGAGGGAGACGGAAATGAAAATGCGGAGAGAGGTTGAGGAAGGAAAAAAAGAGATAAAGAAGGGATAAGGAAAAAGCAGTGGGTATAGCTCTTGGAGAGGAGGAAGGTATGAAGGGAATGATGATGAGAAAGAAAAAAAAGAAAACTCATGAGTGAAATGAAGACTTAAAAGAGTAAAGGAGCTTAATGCAGTGAGATTGAAGTGCATGGTCAAAATGAGTAGGAGAGAAACATCAGAACAAGAAGAGAACATAGAGATATAAAAATTCAAAGGGCAGGAATGGTCATATAATTTATTATACACACTTTGGAAGTAAATGGGGGGAGAGATTAATGATGATACTCATGTGAAAACAAGATTGTCCTGGGCAAACTGGCATATGTAGTCTGTCCACCAAAGTGTCTTAAAATTCTTATCAGCTTAATCTGCCTCCTTCATATCACTTGCTCTCAATTGAGGCTCCAAGTGGATCTGTTATAAGACAAAAGGATTGCAGGGGAGAATAGTGCTGGGACTTTATTGGAGGAAGAGGAAAAAGGTGAGCTTGGGGCTGAGAACTGTTTTCTAGAAAATAAAGCCCATAATTCTAGTGAAGTTATCTGACAGAAAACCATTTTATGGTCTGTAGGATAGCCAGTTATTTCCACATACTCTTTCGTTATGTCTTAGAACAACATTGTGAATTAGGCATTATTATCAAAGTTTCACCGGCAATGGGGAAAAATATGAACACTTGAAAAGGCACTCTTAGAATAAGCTAATGCAGGTCCAATTAGCAATGCAACTTTATTCTGCCACCAAAATATGTCTCTAATGGATACGCATCTTTTTTTCCCCTTAAAACCACTCTCATAGTTTTTCCTGCACAACATTATTTCTGTTCTTCCAGTTCTTTCATAGACCTCCTCCCAATCTTGGTCTATACCTCCCAAGGAAAGAGCAATCCTAACCTGACTACCCCTCTCTTCTCACCAAAGCCTTCCAGTGTCAGTGGAAACAAGTTGGTGAAAAGTGGGACCTTTAAAAATTCAATATAAAACAATGCTTAATAATGCATTAATGCTTACTTATATGGGAAATAGTACCTAAGCCAAATATCTGTTTAGACTATAATATAAAGTTATTATTTGGTAAGTATTTTATAGTTATTTCAGGTCAGTCACGTCACATTACTTTGCAACTTTTAACTCTGATGTAAGGTAGCAGGTTGTTGGACTCATACATCGTAGAATAGAGTTGTTGAAGGATGAATGAGGGGAATGATTGCTTTAGGATCATTGTAGTCCAGCAAAGTAAACTATAGAAAGGGAGCATATGAAACAGGAAAAAGGCAAGAGTACTAGTCACAGCTTTAGTGCAAACTAGTGCAAACTGTGAAAATGGACATCTCAAAATTCACTTGGTGTCTCTGGTCTCAGTTATTAGCCCATAAAACAAGTGTTTGACAGGCAGAGCATGTTTGGGGAATCTCGGCTGCCTCTCATCTTTCCCATGCCCATGGTAGCCATCACTAACTGGTCAGGATTCACCGCCCTTCCCTTTATTAACAAAATGTTCCCACCAACCAGATGTGAATAGACTTCATCATCATGTGGGTGCTGCATGGTCTTGATATTTTGCTTTTAATTATAATAGTCAATCATTCCTTAATACCCCTCACACATGACTCCTCTCCTTTCCGTGATCAATGTAAATATCTACTTTAAGTTTGTATCACTACATTCCTCATCCACTGCAGGAGTTTTCTTAATGGTTTCCCTCCTTTTATCAGCCTTCCATCCATAACTACAATGGGAAATTCTAAAAGCATAACCAAGTTGTAATATGATTTTAGGTGATGTTACTATGAATACGTTATCACAGAGTCATAAAATCACTCACAACCCATGGCATGAAATGGATATGTTCTTCCTTATTTTGCACACTGCAGATAGATTTTTTTTTTCCAGATAGATTGTTATCATATTCCATTAACTGTACATGCTCTAGCCTCTGCCTACTCAGTCACCCTCATATCACTACCTTCTCTGTCTTCTAACTACAAGAGCCTTCTTTTAGATTCTCAGTTATGGACTTTCCTCCTTCCAACCTCAAGCCTTCAGATGTTCTGTTCCCTCACCTCTAATTTCTCCTTTTCTACCATTTTTCCTGGATGACTCTAAGTCATATTTCGGATATCAGATTCAATGTCACTTCCTTAGAAGAGTGTTCCCTGACTTTCCAGCCCGAGATAAATGTCCTGCTGCATGCTTTTCTTTTTTTTTTCTTCCCTAGTGTAGATTTATCACAACAATAAAGAAATCATTGAATTTTAGATTTTAATACCTTTCTTGCAATAAAATTAAAGTCCCATGGGAGCAGTAGCTACATCCCTCTTGTTCACTATTGTATCTTCACCTATCAGCACATAGGAGGTTTTCAAGAAATATTTGTGAAATAAATAAAGGAATGAATAACTAATGAAACTACCATCCAGAGTAATTAAATGACTTGTCCCAATTAAATGTGCTTACTAATGGCAGAGATTGAATGTTAATCAGTTTTTATAGCCCCATGTCCAGTGTATATCTCTGAGGAGGCATATTTACCCAAAATACAATGCTGCCTCTCTGAAACTCAGTTCATTATTTCAAAGAATGGAAAGGAGACAAAAAAGAGAGGGAGGGAGGAAGAGAAAAGAAGAAAGAAGGAGGGAGGGAGGAAGTAAAAGAAAAGGGAAAAACAGAGAGAAAGGTAGAGAGGAATAAAGAGAAAGATAAAAGAAGGAAGGAAGGAAGGAAGGAAGGAAGGAAGGAAGGAAGGAAGGAAGGAAGGAAGGAAGGAAGGAAGGAAGGAAGGAAGGAAGGA
>CM053615.1:64419252-64471779 GCA_028646535.1 Procyon lotor
TAGTGCTTGGCTAAGATCAAGAAAATTTCAACTTGATAAAGAAATAAATAGACTTGGGATCACCTGGAATGAGAGTTGTTCCTGACCGGCAGTAATTTATAGTGGCTGAAAAAAAAAAAAGATTCATTTATTTAATTTAGAACAATTTTGGGAGCTGGGCAGACGGAGAGGGAATCTGAAGTCTGAGGTCAAGACCTGAGCCAACACCAGGAGTTGGATCCTGATCTGACCATGCCACCTGGGTGTCCCTATAATGATTCTTAAATGGAAGCTATTTTGGTTTCTGAGCTGAAGATGGTTCTTCTTGAAGACTTTAATAATAATAATAATAATAACAACAACAAAAATAATATAAAACAACATTTATTAATTGGTTCTTTATATGTCAGGTATTTTAAGTATTTGACACATTTTATTCTTATAACTTAGGAACTAACTAGTCTTACTATCTTAACATGCTTGGTGGAGAAATGAAGGCACAGATAAGTTACAATAAGTGGTGAATTACTGCATAGCTCTCATGCAAAAATTGATACTATCCATTGTTAGAATTTAGAGCAAAGGTACTCTATATACCAATCTGAGAGCATGATTTTATGCAACATTTTGTAGGGCAATTTGGCAATAGGTATCAAAAATTTAAATGTATACATTCTTGGCTCAAGAAATATATTTCTAGGGGCTCCTGGGTGGCTGAGCTGGTTAAGGCAGTTAAGGCAACTGCCTTGGCTCAGGTCATGCTAGAGCCTCAGGATCAAATCTTGCTCCCATCGGGCTCCATCCTTAGCAGGGAGCCTGCTTCTCCCTCTGACCCTCCTGCATCTTGTGCTTTCTCTAATTATCTCTCAAATATATAAATAAAATATATATTAAAAAAGAGAAATGTATTTCTGGAATCTGTCACAGAAATATTTGCAACACTGGATATAGCAAAAAGCAAGAACAATAACAATAACACACTCTAAATAGAAATCAATTTAAAATGGCTGAAAAATATGTCCATTGTGTTAGTGTCCTAGGGCAGTATGAATAAATTTCCAAAAACTTGCTGACTTAATACAACAGAAATTTATTGGCTCACAGTTCTGGAGGCTGGAAGCCCAAGCTCAAGGTGCTGGCAGGGCTGTGCTCTCTCTGAAGGCTCCAGGGGGGACTCCTTACTCCTCTCCTCCAGCTTGTGGGGGTTGCTGGCAATGCTCAGCTTCCAGATGCATCCCTTAAGTCTCTGCCTCTGATGTTCTCCCTCTATCTTTTTCTTCTCTAGGTGTCTCTGTTTCCAAATTTTCTTTTTTTTTTTTTTTAATTTATTTATTTGACAGAGAGAGAGAGATTACAAGCAGGCAGAGAGGCAGGCAGAGAGGGAGGGGGAAGCAGGCTCCCCACTGAGCAGGGAGCCCGATGCGGGGCTTGATCCCAGGACCCTGAGATCATGACCTGAGACAAAGGCAGAGGCCTTAACCCACTGAGCCACCCAGGCGCCCCAAATTTTCTTGTTCTTTATAAGATTACCAATCACTGAAATAGAGCCCTCCCTAATCAATTATGACTTCAGCTTAACTAATTGTATCTGAAAAATTAATTTCCAAAAAAAGATCAGATTCTGTTGTTTTGAGGGGACACTCATTTTGAGGGAATGCTATTCAACCTAGTACTTCCATCCTTCAGAATATTTTATTGTACGAATAAGGATATGAGAGTGAACAAACATATGCAGTTCCTAAATGCCAAGTACTGCGCTACATCCTTTATACAAATTACCTCCTGTAAATTCTTCGCTACAATGTTAGTGTGAAGGTACATTTATTATTGTTATTGACTGAAGAAGAAACTGGAGCTCTTAAGGTAAATCAGTTGTTTATGATGAGATAGGTAGTATGGGATCAAGCCTGTATCTGCCTGAATGCAGAACCCATACCCTCAACCATGACATCATTTAAAACTAACACAATACAAAGAAGAAAATAAACAAAAACTAACACATTGTGTTGTTAAAAATTGTAAAAAAAAAAAAAAAATACAGTGTTTTGTATTTTAGATCAAGTAAGCTAGCTATTTGTAGTACAGTATGTATAGTATGCAGTTTCTGCTTCTAGGATTTATCGCTATGCTTGTAACTATATGATAGAAATTTATTAAATTATATAAAAATTATAACTGATACATAGAAAAACATTGGCATCTAATTTTCAAAAGTCAGTAATGCATATGAGATCAAGATGGGATGAAAAATAACTTACATGTTAAGTTAGTACATAAAAATTTTATGTACTGCTGATCGATTTAATATTTTCTTTAACAAACAGCATATATTATGTTTATAATTTCAAAAACGTAACATAAGGAAAGATATTCAGATTCCACTGATTTTAAACATGCTTTCTTTTGCTATTAAAAGCCATTCAAGTACAAGGGGGCATAGCTAGAATGTAGCGGTTTTGTACTCACACAGGAAATTTTGTATCTGCAATTCCATAGAGCCACTCCCCTCATCACATACTTTGAATAACAGGCATCTACTCCCTTCGTTCATTCAGTTGCTTTCTAATTGAACAGAAATACTTGAGTATCTACTCTGTATTCCTTTTCGTGCTCTTCCAGATCTAATATTCTATGATTGTGCTTCTATGAATATTAAAAAGAAATAAAAGTAGATTGTTAATGTATTTAGACAAAATGAGGGTAGGGGATTGGGAAAAGTTTATGGTGTTTATAAGAAAATAGAATGTACTTAATTTAATATTTATGGAAATACAGAGTTGTAAAAGAACTAAATGAAAGATGGGAAAACTATCTAATACTTTTCCCTCCGTACTTATGGGTTTTTTTTTTTAAACACTTTCGATGTTTAATCCCCTAAAAATAATTTTTATGTGGGTTTTATTCACTTCTGTATCCCCAGAACCCAGCAAATTTCTTGGAATATAATAAATACTCTACATAAACTAGTTAAATTAATTGCCTTAGTAAAAATATATCAGATAAGTGTGAAACATTTTCAGAGTCATAACAAGCTGCAAAGGAGGCCACATTCTATGGTGAAAAGATCAGTAGGGTTTGGATGTCAGCCTCCCTGGGTTTGAAACCACCTCCTACCTTGTACTAGGTGTCTAACCCCTGGAAGTCACTCAGCTTCTCTGAGCCTTGCTGTCCCCATCAGTAATTAGCAGGTCTTCATATTTTGCCTAAATACATTACTTTCAGAATCAAATGAGATAATAGACAGTTTTCTATAAAGATTAGTAATTACCCATTTTACAAAGGTAAAGAAATTCACTCAGCAGTCACTCCATCAGTGAGATTTCTATAGCACAGTATTAGTACTTGCTTATAGTCCATTCATTAAGGTTACATCTTGTTGGCCTGAGATATTGATCTCTTTGCAAAAGAAGAGTCTGTTTGCCATATATTGTACCCATAGGGTGTAGAAAATTGCTGGGTACATGGTTTTTAAAATTTAATATTTTTTAATAAAAATTAAGTCATTTTTAAAAGAATATTTATTTATTTATTTTGAGAGAGGGAGAGATCCAATATCTGAGACTTTGAGATCTCAACCTGAGCTGAAACCAAGAGTCAGAGGCTTGACTGACTGAGCCACTGAGGCACCCCAAAAATTAAGTCATTTTTATTTGACTTAATAAGATTTTTGAGTTACTAAAGAGATAGATGTCAGGTGTATGATGAAGTCTTTATTTTAATATGTCTTAATAGAAATTAAAAACATTTTACTCGACTTTAATGGTTTGAGATACTATAGTGATACATATTTATTATTATCATTTTAATAAAAATAGAAAATTCCAAATAAGAAAAGGAGAGCGAAAACAACGGAAAGAAATTTTCACAATGTCACCTTTTCAGAGACAGCAGGGTTTACCATCTTAGGGCGTGGCTTCCATGACCCTTCTCTGGACGTTCATGGCACTTCCTAACACAGTGAGAGCCAGTCTGGGCTCTCATATACAAGGTGATTAAAACACCAGACTGCCCATATGGCACTTCTAACTGGGATGTCTCCTCTTCAAGATGAGATGAGAATGAGAAGATGAGAATAATATGAGAGATAATGATGAGATGAGAATGATGAGAATAATAACCCCTGCTCCGGGAAGTGATCGGGGATTAGGGAGAGAGCAGACGTGAATTGCTTGGTGTACTGCTGGCGTTTTCCTGTACCAGAGAAGCTTCATGTGTCAATGAATATACTTGTTCAGCCCTGTATTAAATGATTACGGAATAGCTCAGCAGCATTTACATAAAAGGGTGTGCAGACAATGGGAGATTCCCCTTTAGTCTCCCATATAGAGATTGCTCTCTCTCCTGTCTCTTTGCTGGGCGTTGATTTCTTCCCTGGGTTTTGCCTTGGATTTCTGAGCTGGGAGCCCCCACTTGCTGCTTTCTGGTGACCATGTTTTGGTTCATATTCCATTTTATTCGGTGCCTTCTTACAATATACCTATAAAGACAGCAAACTGTGAGCCAAGAACTTAGGCTCACCAAGCAAAATGTGTCTGTTGCCAAGTCTCCTGGGCTGCCATTACTGCTGCTCTGCTGAACCATAGGTAGACAGTGAAGAAACTTTTTTTTTTGGTCCCAGAATTTTCTTTTTTTAATTTATATATATATTTTTAATTTTTTATGTACATATTTTTTATTTTATTTTTTCAGTGTTCAAAGATTCATTGTTCATGCACCATACCCAGTGCTCCATGCAATACTTGCTGTCCTCAATACCCACCACCAGGCTTATCCATCTCCCCACCCTTCTCCCTTCCAAACCCTCAGTTCGTTTCTCAGACTCCACAGTCTCTCATGCTTCCAGAATTTTCAAATGACCCAGTGTTCCGTTTGGGAAGGGAGCATGAGAAGGTAAAGAATTCAGTATGATAATGGCAAATCTTCCCCTTAAGTCTTCCAGAATGGTGTGTTTCTGATAAGCAGGAGCACAGCCCCTTAATGTATGGACTTCCAGAAGACAATTTTGTGTACACTCAACAGTACTGATTTAAGTTCCAAGAAGCTGTTATTTAAGAGAGTGATTGCCACTAACATCGATGACAGGTTCTAGTTCTAAAATTAGTGCGCAGAATCTGTAGTTGGTAAATTTGAGTGTGATTCCTGGTTTTGTAACTTATTAGTTGAAAATTCTTTACCTTCTCCAAGCCATAGTTTCTTTACATTTAGTATGGTTCTGGTAATAATAGCCACCCAGCTTACTCTTGGGGATGTTGTGAAGAATAAGGATAGAATCATATTTATAATGTGAGTATACATTAGTAACTGTTTACAAGATTCCAAGCTCCTTAGACTTCTAGTAGCAACATGCTGATTTTTTTTAATGATCTGTTCTCCATAACAAATCAATGTAGTTTGGGTGGTTCACCTGCCTACTTCTCTATGGGTTCAAGTTTAACCTAGTCACACACATCCAATCACAAAAGCATATTCTATTCTCTGAGTTACAGTCATTGAGGTCTGTTACTGGTTTTAGGTCAACCCGTGTCAGGATGGTCATCAAAACTATCAGGGAAAAGATGCTTTCTTATCACTGGAGTTGCCCTGGCCATTAGGGTGTAAGACCCGTAGCTGCAACAAACCCTATCTATAGGGACCCTATCTAGACTGAGGCCAACTTAGACAAGAGCAGTATTGAGAGATGATATTTCCTGATTCTGTAGTCTGCAACAAACTGTCAGTTACATAAATCATTATTTTCACTTTTGTGCTTAAGCAGTGTGTATTGGGTTTTCTATCACTTGTAACTAAATGAATCCAGAGTAATAGAAGTGTTATTGTATTTGTTTTCTTTGAAAGAAAATGAGGGGGGGTGGCTGGGTGGCTCAGTCGGTTACGCATCTGCTTCAACTCAGGTCATTATCCCAAGGTCCTGGGATTGAGCCCCATATCAGGCTCCCTGCTCCCTGGAAAGCTGGCTTCTCCCTTTCCCTCTGCTTGCTGCTCCCCCTGCTTGTGTTCTCTCTCTCTGTGTCCAATAAATAAATAAAATATTAAAAAAAAATAAAATGAGTATCAACGAAAGTAGCTTTATAGTCCAGTGCTTACAGCTAGAAAGTGGGGGCATCTAAGCAGTGTGGTAGAGAGGTTCCGAAAGCCTCGAGTTCTTGGGTTCAAGGCTAGTTGCATCATTCATTAGCTGTAGGATCTTGGGCAAGTTGCTGACATTTTCTGAGTTGCACTTTCTTTGTTTATAAAGTAGGGGTCGTGGTCCCTACCTCACAGGGAAAAAAAAAATGTGAGGGGGAAAAATATATATATGTATATGCATTAACTAATTATTAGCCATAATAGTCATAATGCTAATAGCTAACAGTTATTTAATATCAACTGGCAATTATGCAATGACACTATTTGGGATCCATATCCATTTTTCTGATTTCTGATCTTGTACATTTTTTGCACTGGGACTCTCATTAGGATGGGTGATACAGGGGGGCTGAGGGGTATGAGTCATTGAATGAAGAATGAGGAGATTAGAGCCCGAATGGCAGGGTTCTCATTGCTGTAACTCAGGCCTGAGGTCTTGGGAATCGCAACTCAGATGGTGGCAGTGTAAATGGAGTGGAGCAAGGGAAGAGACTTTCCAGGCTTGGGAAGCTTAACCGGTTTGCTGGCAGCCATTTGGAAATGCTGCCATAAATTTCCCAGTGCTTCAGCACTGCTGGCCTCACCGCTTCCCTTGCCAGTTCATCTACTCCTCACTTGTGTGAATTCCTCCGAGGGCACAGTGGCAGCATGGAATGGCATAGACACCACCTTAAATCACCGGCTTCATGCTCCAGCCCAGCTGCTCGCCAATTTCAGAGGCAGCTTGGAACAGTGCATCACTGTCTTTGAGCAGCTTGGGGGACGATGGATGACATGGTCTCAGGCAGGCAGCTGCTGGGACTGTGTTTGTTTCTCCTCCACAGGAGCCGGGTTCTCCTGGTGTTATCTCATTCCTTAAGAAAAGAGCTGCTTTGACACGAATTCCATATAAAAAGAGGTGGGCTCTGAATGATGAATCTCAACATGATCACCAACTCCTGTTTTTATTTCCCAAACTGAAGCTAAACCCCAATTTTTATTATAATTAGTGCAATTCGTGGTCAGGAGCACAAGGTCTGTGGTTAGGCAGAACAGAGTGTGAATGCCATTCTCTGTCGCTTGCGAACCCTCATGATTGTGCATGAATTTCTCATCTGTCTGCATTCCAGTCCCCTGCTGTCTGATTCTCCAGACTTGGAGTCATTTACTCTTGCCACAGTAGGTTTGAGTAGAGGGCCAACCCGAAATTCAATGGCATAAAACAAAATACTTTTCTCAAAATCACATGGCTTTTGCTGATGGAGACAGGACTTAGCCAGGGAGCTCTCTAGGCTGCAGCAGTGAAGGCGGCTCTGGTCCTCGCTGCTGGTCATTGGCTTTGGTCACTGTGTTCCACTTATCTCATCTCCTTTGGATCTGCAGGTTAACTGGGGTGCCAGAGGCAAAAGAAACCATGGAAAACATAGGAAACTTCTTTAAGCTGAGGTCTGGAGCTGGCACACTGTGACAACCACCCTCTATCATTGGCCAGAGAAAATCAGTGGTTGAAACTTGAAGTTGGGGATGGGGAGGGGAAATAGCCCAGGATGAACCTATGGCAAGTGTGGGGAGACAGGCAGTGGCTGAAGAACTGAGCCAGCCTAACTCAGAACTGTTTGACAGGATTGCATGAGAGGTACATGGAAAGTGCTTGACATAGCACTTTGCAAATAGTGAGACACGTACCAGATGGCTCCTAAATTATTGCCTGTCTATTTTCTAGGTTATAAACACTATACTGGAAGCTCTGTGTTGGTTTTTGACTGTTGCTCTCAGATCCATTTCTTATCCTTCTCTTTCTTTGTTCTGAATCACAGGGGACAACATTGTGATATTTTCTAGGAGCCCTTGCTCATTGGACTCTTGGTAGATTAACCAATGAGAAGAGTAAATGGACAGTTAGAAGATAAAAGGAGGGAAACTTCAGAGTGACTTCCCCCTCCTTGAGTGTTTTCCCAAAATGTCTTCCTCTCCGCTGTGGTTCCACAGCTCTGCTGTGGCCTAATTAGGCCAATTATGATTGGCCTAGTCCTACCATCCTTCCAACTTTGTCTCTGGCAATGTCACCTCCTCCTGCTATCACCTCCAGAACAAGAGGTGATAGTGGCTTCCTCTGCTTGGAATCCGTAGGTTGATTTGGACTCCATTATTTGACATCTTAGCCATTTTATTTTTTTTTATTATTAACATATAATGTATTATTTGTTTCAGGGGTACAGGTCTGTGATCCATCAGTCTTACACAGCACACAGGGCTCATCATAGCACATACCCTCCCCAATGTCCATCACCCAGACACCCCAGCCTCCAGCAACCCTCAGTTTGTTTCCTGAGATTAAGAGTCTCTTATGGTTTGTCTCCCTCTCTGGTTTTGTCTTCTTTCATTTTTTCCCTCTCTTCCCCCATGATCCCCCGCCTTGTTTCTCAAATTCCATATACCAGTGAGATCATATGATAACTGTCTTGCTCTAATTAACTTATTTTGCTTTAGGGTAAGCAAAATAAGTTAATTAGAGCAAGACAGACAAATGGACAGTTACCCTCTAGTTCCATACATGTCATTGCAAATGGCAAGATTTCAATTTTTGATGGCTGTGTAATATTCCACTGTATATATATACCACAGCTTCTTTATCCATTCATCTATGAGTGGACATCTGGGCTCGTTCCATAGTTTGGCTATTGTGGACATTGCTACTATAAACATTCAGGTGCATGTGCCCTTTTGGATCACTATATTTGTATCTTTAGAGTAAAAACCAGTAATATGATTGCTGGGTCAGAGGGTAGCTCTATTTTCAACTTTTTGAGGCACCTCCATACTGTTTTCCAGAGTAGTTGTACCAGCTTGCATTCCCACCAACAGTGTAAAACAAACCTTTCTCCACATCCTCACCAACATCTGTCATTTCCTAACTTGTTAATTATAGTCATTCTGACTGGTGTGAGGTGGTATCTCATTGTGGTTTTGATTTGTATTTCCCTGATGCTGAGTGATATTGAGCACTTCTTTATGTGTCTGTTGGCCATCTGTATGTCTTCTTTGCAGAAATGTCTGTTCATGTCTTCTGCCCATTTTTGATTGGATTATTTGTTCTTTGGGTGTTGAGTTTGAGAAGTTCTCTATAGATTTTGGATACTACTCCTTTATCTGACATGTCATTTGCAAGTATCTTCTCTCATTCTGTTGGTTGTCTTTTGGCTTTTTGTTTGTTTGTTTGTTTGGGTTTGGTTTTGTTTTTTGTCTGCATGACTAAATGAATTGAATTCCTTCTATTTGTGAGGCTCAGCATTGTTTCCTGACCTAACTCTGTTAGTTTTCTCTTGCTGCATAACAAATAACCACAAACTTAGAGGCTTAGAACCACATCATTTACTATTGCACAGTTTCTGTTGGTCATAAGTCAGGGTGGGCTTGGCTGGGTTCCCAGCTCTAAATCTACAGGACTTAAGTCAAGATGTTGGTTGGACTCAGTTTTTATCTGAGGCCCTGGGAAAGAATCTACTCCAAGCTCATTCAGGTCCCTGGAAGAATTCATTTCCTTTAGTTGATTGGACTGAATGAAATCCCTAATTCCTTGCTGGATATCAGCTGGAATATCCCTCTTTCTGCTCCTCCAGGCTGCCCACATTCCTTCTTTCATGGTCCCTCTCTTGTATCCAAATCAGCAACCACACACTGAGTCCTTCTCATACTTCAGATCTCTCTGACAACTACTGCTACTACCACCAGAAGCAAGCTCTTTAGTTTAAGGGATTTAAATGATTACAGTGAGTCTACCCAGATAACCCAGGATTCTCTCCCTATTTTAAAGTCAACTGAGCCATATCACATAACATAATTATGGGAGTGATTATGCCATCATAATTACAGATTCCCAGGATTAAGGTGGGACAGGACATCTTTGGCCAGTGTAGAAGTTCAATACATCCCCCTGATTAGTAGAAGAAGGGACTGAATTTTCCTGATCTGCAGCTGTATCACAAAGTACACAACTGCTGTGCTCGGCATATGTTGGATTCTAAGTAAATATTGTGAATTATTGAATAAAAGATGGATATTGTAAAGCATTGTCTAAGGCTTCCCAAGACTCATAAAATTCAGCACATTGTATACGTTCTTTAATCTTGTCAGAGTTCCTCAAAGATACAACCTGATCATAACAGTTGAAACTCCCTTGAATCAGACTAATAATTAAATTGTAAAGTCAGATCCCAAAATATCTCAGTAAGTTGAAAAAAGGGGGCTTTAAACAAATTTTAAAAGGATGAATGTAAAGTCCTGAATTTAGATTCCTGAAACATCTTTACACATAAGGAAATGAGACTTACCAGTACCACATATGAAAAATTAGTTGTCAAGTTCAATGTGTATCAGAAGTATAAAATAGCTTCTCTCAAAACTAAAACAATTTAAAGCTAAATTAAAGAAGTATAATGTCAGACTCCAGGAAGGAGATAGCTCTGCACAATATAAAGGGGATTTAGACAAATATATGCTGAGATCAGGAGGAGAAAAATCATCATATGCGTGGTCTCCAAATTATACTGTATGGGTAAGTTTATTCTTATAAGGTTAGGCTCAGGAGACAAACAAGAAATATAAACATTACCAAGAGATGAACTGACTTGATCAGATCAATCTAGTAAAGAACTCAGTATTGATGGCATGGAGGGAATGGGCAGTGACTGCTTAATGGGTCCAAGTTTCCTTTTGGTGTGATGACAGTCTCTGGAACCACATAGTAATGGTGGCTGTATGACATTGGGAATGTAATTAATGCTACTGAATTGTGCATTTTTAAGTACTTAAAAAGTTTATGTACATTTTGCCACAATAATTTTTTTAAGATTATTTGTTTGAGGGTGGTAGCGGTGAGGGGAGGGGCAGAGGGAGAAAGAGAGAGGGTCTTGAGTGGACTCCATGCTGAACGAGGAGCACAACGGGGCTAGATCCTACAATCCCGAGATCACAACCTAGCTGAAACCAAGAGTCAGATGTATTAAGCGTCAGTTGCATTAAGCAGTCAGTTAATGACTGCACCACCCAGATCCCCCTTCACAATTTTTTTATTAAAATGGTTAAATGGTAAAGGTAATGCATCTAAAGGTGATACAATAAATTAATCTAATGATGTCAGTCAGTGATTCTGCTGAAACCTGATTCTGCAGCAGAATCATCCAGAAGGACTTGTTAAAATATATACTTGACACTTTACACTAGAGATTTCCTATTCAGAAAGTCTTGAGTGATGCTTAATAATTCACATATTTAACAGATATTTATTGAACACCTAATTTGCTTCTGACACTCTGCTGTCATTGACCTGGAACATAGAGCAGTTTTTGGCCCATGGTACCCTCAAAACTTGAGTTTTCTATTAATGCAGGCATTCAGGCAGTGACATTGGTGATGCAGTTTCAGATTAAAAAGTGAGTGAGCCTAGAAGACCTATTATTTCTTGTCCAACTCTCAAAATTATTTGAATTGATAACATTGCAAGAAATCAGTCACAATTTTATTGTGTATCTTGACTCCAATAAGAAAGTAAAAAATTCTCCTTTGTGCAAATAATACGATGCCAAAATTGATCTCAGATTTCAGGGGAAACACATACTCATTTTCCAAAATCACCATTTGTAATGCTTAAGTGACTTATAAGGAGAGCTCAAGAGTCAGTGTAGCATAGTGATTTAGAGCAGGGGTTCAAATACTGGGTCTAGCTTTTACAATCTCCATGAACTGAAATTTTTTTTTTTCATCTTCCTATACAAGATCAGGTTGAAATTGACCCAGACTTTGAGATTGGCATGTCTAAGATTTGCTGGGAGAACTGCTGAGAACATTGAAGAGGGATGAGGAAGGCAGCACTGGGAAGAAAGAGAAGTCAGATTGCCGGGAATTTGCAACAAAAGCTCCGGCCAGTCCTATGAGAACGTCTGAGCTAGAATGGCACATCAGTATTGTCTAGTCTACAAGCAAGACGTCAGGGGCAGGGGGTGATGGGAAGGCTTCGTAGTCTATGGATTCCAGTCACTGGATGTGAGCTGCCCCTGGGGAGGGTACGTGGACTTGAGTGAGATAGTTCTCTTTGGCCCATGACTCTTCCTGTAGGGGGACTCAACTAAGACCCCCTCCCAGGAGTTGGGGGAATAAGGTTTTCATTTTGAAGCAAGGATGAAGGATTGGTACCACAGCATCACCTACAGTTTCTAAGTTTCAGGATTTTTTTTTCTGTTTTAAGGTAGGGATAGAAACATCGACTTTATCGAGTGATCATGCTGTTTAAATAAGATATTGTATACATAGTACTTATCATAGTCCCTGCCTTATGGTACAGGCTGTTCTGAAATGATACATAGAGTAGGCAGAATTCTAAGATGACCCTCATCTTAGTATAATCCCTTTATGTATAGGTGGAGCCTGTGAATATGACAATATTCTAGTCATTATATGGCAAAGGGAAGGTTATTGTGGGTGGGCCTGACCTAATCAGCTAACTCCTTTTAAAAAAGAGGGTTTTCTAAGGTTGGTTGTAAAAATGAAGCCCAGGGAGATGTGTCTGGCCAATCTAGAAGAAAGCAGACATTAATCTTATGAGCTACTTATGGAGGGGCCATATGTAGGTCCCAGGTCCCAAAGACCTGGGACCAGATTTAAGAGTGGAGAATGGTCCTCAGTCTACAGCTTATAGGAAAATGGGGACCTCAGTCCTGTAGATACAACAAACAAAGGGATTCTTCCCAGGAAGCTTGGAAGAGGACAGAAAATCCCAAATGACAACCTCAGTCTTATTTGACACCTTGAATTCTGGTGAGATTCTGAGTAAGGTATCCAGTCACTTCATATCTAGACTTCTGATTGATAGGAACTGTGAAATAATAAGTATGTTTTGTTTGAAACTACTAAGTTTAGAGTCCTTCCTAATGCATCAGTCAAAAACTAATGAAGTATGTTGTTATATTTTTGTTGAAGTATAGTTGCCATACAGTATTATATTAGTTTCAAGTGTGCAACATAGTTATTTGACAATTATATTAATTATAAAATGCTTACCCTGGTAAGTGTAGGTATCATCTGTCACCAAACAAAGATATTGCAGTATTACTGATTATATTCCTTATGTTGTACTTTTCATTCCTATGACTTACTTATTTTAAAATGGAAGTTTGTACCTCTTAATCCATATCACCTCTTTCACCCATCCTTCTCCCCCTCCATTGGGGCAACCACCAACTTGTTCTCTGTATTTATGAGTATACTTCTGTTTTTTGTGTGTTTACTTGTTTTTGTTTTTAGATTCCACATATAAATGAAATCATATAGTATTTCTCTTTCTCTGTCTGACTTATTTCACTTAGCCTAATATCCTCTGGGTCCATCCATATTGTTACAGATGGCAGGATTTCATTCTTCTTTATGGCTGAGTAATACCCCATTGTGTATCTTTATACCACATCTTCTTTATCCATTCATTAATCGATGGATACTTGGGCTGCTTCTATATCTTTGCTATTGTAAATAGTACTTCTATAAACATAGGAATGCATCTCTTTGAATTAGTGTTTTTGTATTTTGGGTGAATATGGGTGAATACCCAGCAGTGTGATTGGTAGATCATAGAGTTCTATTTTTAACATTTTGAGGAACCTCCATATTGTTCTCCATACTTGCTGCACCAATTTAAATTCCCACCAACAGTGCATGATGGCGCCTTTCTCTCCACATCCTTGCCAACACTTGTTTTTTCTTGTCTTTTTGACAGGAGCCCCTCTGACAGGTGTGAAGTGGTATCTCATTGTGGTTTTGATTTTTATTTCCCTGATGATTAGTAATGTTGAGCATCTTTTCATGTTTCTGTTGGCCATCTGTATGTCTTCTTTGGAAAAATATCTATTCAGGTTTTCTGCCCTTTTTAATTGGAGTGTGTGTGTGTGTGTGTGTGTGTGTGTGTTGGTGTTGAGTTGTATGAGTTCTTCATATATTTTAGATTTTAGCCCCTTATTGGGTAGATCATTTGTAAATATCTTTTCTCAGTAGGTTGTCTTTTTGTTTCGTTGATGATTTTAATATTATTAATTTCACTTCATCTTAGACCCTCTGGCAACTTTTTCTATTCAAGGTTAAAGTCTTCCAAACTTTTCACAGGTAGATGATGAAGACAGTGGAGGAACCGTCAATGATTAAGTTCTTAAGAATTATCTTTAAGGATGCCTCTTTTGTTTCCTGTGGAATTTTGCATTAAATCTGAGTGCAGAAAATAGTTGAGACAAGTTGTAATTTAAAACCCTGGTTTACCAGGAAAGTCTCATTTACTCCCATTGTTGCAATGAGTTAGTAATTGTACTCCCTTTCAGAGTATTGCAAATGGGGTGAGAGATTATATGATCATAGCTGATCCATACTGTCCTGGCTCTAGCCATGCTGGGAATACTCTCTTCTTCCTTTTTCACCAATCAGGTGATCAGTCTATATTTATAGAATATTTGCTATGTGATAAAAAAATGTAGATTCAGCAATGAATAATGCAAAATTAGTACCCTTTCTCCCCCCCCCCCACATGCTCTTCCTGGAGCTTGGGGGATCTAATGAGAACTACAGACAGTTGGACATTATTGTGCAAATGCAATATCATAAATTTTATTGTTGAGAGAAATGGGGGCTGAAAGGCTGCTGAAGAAGATGGAGAACTTTGGACTTGGAGAATATGGGAGGCATCTCAGAGGAGTAAGTGAGGGACAGTTGATCAGGTGAAGAGAGCAGAAGAGCATCTTCTAAGTCATACTAATACATTTAGATATATTCCTAAAGAAAATGTTAAGAAGTTGAATTGTTTAAAACAGAGTAATTAAGTGTTCCATTGTTTCTCTACATTTATGACTTTATTTATGTCTTACTTTCCAACTGAACTGCCTCAACTCTTCTCTGCTTATTAATACCTCCTTCTGCTTCTTAAGGTCCAGCTTCTTCTGGTAATTTTATTTCCTGGTAAAAGTGAATGAATCTTATCTGAGCCTTTATTCTGACATAATACATCCTAAATTTTTATATCATTTACCTGGCTGTATGTCTTATTTTCTAGTTAAGGCTTGGCAATGAGCTCATTGAGAACAGTGATCATGCCTAGTGGTTTTTGCATGTAGTAAATTTCTAATCACCACTTACAAATTCATACGCATTATTTCAGCATAATACGTATTGGGCATTTAGTCTTTGTGCCAGGCAGATGGAGGCTACAAAGTAGGACAGGATATTCTTCCTCTTCTTAGGGGCTCACACTGTGGCTGGATAGATAGTATATACAAGACAAAGAAGAGCAGAGATAGAGGCATGGGTATTTTAAAATGCGGGTTTTATTATTTTTAGATATTGTGAGAGCAACAGATCAGGAGATGACTGTCTTTGAAAAGATAAAATTTGATCTCTAGTTTTTGGTATGGCTGATGGATCAGTCTGGCTATCTCTGAACTCCTTCCCTTGCTGAGCTTGTCCAGTAGTACAGTCTCATGGCTTTGTCATCTGTTTGTGGATAACCACCATCATTTATCTCTAGTACTTACTTCAACCACCACACTCCCGTATAAAAGATTTTTCTAAATATTTTCCTTGGATATGAAATACCATGAATTACCAAAAAAACAGAAATTTTAAGCATTTGCCCCATTCGTGAACAGTTCTTAGACTAGTTTTGTCATTTTGGTATGTGACCCTCTGACCCTAAAATCTTAAAGTCACCCTTGACCCCCCGCCGTTGGATCCCATCAATCTGTCAACTTAATATTTAACATAAAATTTCAAATTCATTCACTTCTTTTTGTCTCCATTATTATTGCTTTTACCCATCATCATTTCTTGGACTCTATTTTAATTCTCCTTATTGGTCTTAATGTTTATACCCTTGTCCCATAAAATTCATTCTCCACACAGAAGCCAATGTGATCTTTTCAAAATATACACCTGATTATATAGCTTACCTACTTAAAATCTTCCAGTTTTTCCCACCGTAATTAGGGTAAAATCTAAACTGCTCACCATGATCTGGAAATTGATTATGAGATCCCATAAAATACCAAGCTACTGATTATCTTTTCAGTGTGTCTTATTCACTCTTTGTTTACCTCATCGTGATCCAGCCCTACCGTCTATCCCTCAAATAGCCCAGTGTTACCATAGTCCTATGGTCTGTGTTAACTCTTCCCTTTTACTACAATCCTTTCCCCTCATATATTTTATGGCTGTTCTCTCCTGTCCTTGATATGTCAGTGGCATCCACATGTCATCGTTTTTTATTTTCTTCAAAGCAGTTATCACTACTTAAATTATTTATTTGCTTATTGGTTATTTCTCACTTCCTCTGATTAGATATAAGCATTATGAAATCAAAGACGTCAAGTCTCACTTACTGCTTCTCCTCTTGGAAGAGTAGTAAGACTTACCTACAGTAAGTCATGTACTCATTTATTATTTTTTGAGTAAATAACTAGTTAAGGTCAAGATTTTGAGAGCCTTAGAAAATTGGATTCCAGTCCTAACTCTTCCATTTCCTACTATTATGACCCTGGAAAAATCACTTTGACTTTCAGAGACTTAGTTTCTTCATTTGTAAAGACACATTGTTACTGTGGTGGTAAAATGAGAGTGTGCTATTGAAATCCTTATTATGGTACCCCAAATAGAGAACACCCTCAACGATGAAAGCTTATTTTACTATTTTTATGGCTGCTCCCATTGTTATGTTATCATTAGTGCCTTAGCACCTGATCATCTCCTCTTTATTTTCACTACTTTTGGTTAAGTCTCATGGGCTTCAACATGGGAATGTTCCCTGCACAAGGTGATGACATCACTGCCAATCATAACCTCCTTATAATCCTCTTTTCAAAACCTCTTGTCTTTGAGTGCACCAAGCCAAAGCCCTGAGCAAGTAATGAGCTTAACCTAGGCACATCAAGCTTTGGAACTATATCCAACTTTTCCTCTACATTCCCATACATCTCAGAAGTTGAAAACAACATTTGTATTTTCCTGGAATAAATATCAAATGACCCCCACACATGAATAACTTCAAAATGAGATTTATTTTTGTTGTGTCAGTCATTTAGCAGTTGGTGCATAATAAACTACTTCGTAACTTAATGCCTTAAAACAGCATGCACTTAATTAGCTCATGATTCTACAGTTTGGCAATTTAGGCTGGACCCAGTTGGTGGCTCTTCTGCTGTTCCTGGCTGGGTTCACTCACGCATCTGTGGTAAGTGTTGGTTAGAGAGGCAGCTTTTTCCCCAGGCCTTGACTGGTTGTCGGATGGGGGTGTCAGGGACCCTTGGGTTCCATGCCTTTCATTGTCCAGCAGGTTGGCTTGGGTTTATTTGCACAGTGATAGCAGGTTATAAGAGCAACATGAGCAAAAGCTGTAAGCCTTCATAAGACCTAGGCTTAGAAGTGTCACGATATCTCTTCCTCCACATTCTGTTGGTGAAAGCCAGTCACAAGGGCACCTCATATTGAAAGGGCAGGGAAATCAACTTCACTTCTTAAAAGAAGATAATCCAAAGTATTGTTGGCATTTTTTGCACCCTACTACAATCAAATGGCCTGAGGAAGGTACTCGAGATGATAACAAACACAGCAATTACCTGTGAACAATCTGTAGCATTTGGCTACTGCCATTTCTCAAGTAATATCAGTTAGCTCATACCCTATGTCCTGCATCTCCTTAGTGGAAGTCCTTCCAGAGAGCTGTATGGAAGAAATGCCTGTTTCCATCTGTCTTTCGCTTCACTAGCTTGTGTTTTCCTCTTTTACCCAGTGGCTAGTGTTCTTATCTCTCTTTGTATTTAACAGTTTTTATTCTGTCAGTGATGTAAAAACTGTCATGTTTCTTTATCCCATCCTTTATGTTACTATCACATATTTTCTGTTCTGTTCCTTCAGGACTCCACTAGAAAGCCACTGCTTAACTAATAATTCGTTCAACCATATTGTTAGCTCATGATGATTTACCATCTTGGGTCAAATGGGAAATTTTGTCCTGGCCTACAATTTACAAAATGCACCTTTTTAGATAATTTCAAGCAAAGTGACAAGGCAGGAAAAGAGCAATGTGGGATTAAAGGATGGCGTTTTTAACTTGGGAATGGAATAACTCTTTCTGTGCATAAAGTTAATTCTATTCCCAGGGTCCAGCAGTTGTGGTGGTGTTCAGAATTTCAAACAGTAATGGCACGTATTGCAAAGATCTTCTGTTACCTTCCCAAAGAGCCCAAGGGAGAACCCAGTGCTTTCTATACGAACCACATGCCTCTGTATATCCAGAGCACCTGGTGATTCCAGCTCTCAAATTAGTCAAACTGATGATTTGGTATCCTGTAGCCAAGTATCTACAATCAAAAAAACAGATTGAAATTACTGGGGTTTAGGGTGTAATATGAAACGACCAACTGGGCTAGGAGATGGTTCGTTGACAGGTTGGAGCTGGCTGGCTGGCTGCCCGAAGCAGATGGGGACCCCACTGGTGTATGGCCTTCTTGCCAAAGGTGGTAGTGCATGTAGTGGCCGTGGACAGAGGCCTCTTTTTCAATGATACAGTCAGTGTCAGCTGGCTGACTTCAACCAGCCAGAGCAACATTCCATGCAAGAACAAGCTGTACTCCCAGAGGGTGCAGCAGAGGGGTTTCTAGTGAGTGGGTAGTCATCCTTCACACAAATACAACACCCTTTACAAAGCACAATTCCTTATCTCATTATAAAGAAGCATTTTGTTTTATTTTTATCAACATATCGTAAATGAGAAAATTGGTGAGGGATTACGGATTCACTCAAGGTCACCTAGAAAATAGCTGAGCCAGGGCTAACATCGAGACATCCCGAATCTGATAGGAGTGACAGTAGCGTGTGGTGGAGACTGCAATTCTTACCCAATGTGGACACCATAAGGGAGGGTGGTCAGAGAATACCCTCAGACAGTAGCTCCTGGTCATCTGATGTGGGTTTATACTAGACATACTCTCTCCAGAATGAGAGATTTTCCTACTTTGATGGTATAACAGTCAAAAAGTGAGGAAGAACAAGTTACAGTAAGCCATGTATAACCTCAGCACACTCATCAAAAATAATGGAAACGGGGGCCCCTGGGTGGCTCAGTCGTTAAGCGGCTGCCTTCGGCTCAGGTCATGATCCCGGAGTCCTGGGATCGAGCCCTGCATCGGGCTCCCTGCTCAGTGGGAAGCCTGTTTCTCCTGCTACCATTCCCTCTGCTTGTGTTCCCTCTCTCGCTGTGTTTCTTTCTGTGAAATAAATAAAATCTTTAAAAAAAAATGATGGAAACGAAGTTATTCTCTCTGCTTGACTGAAATATTTTGTCCTGTGAAAATAGGATAATGTCTGGGTCTGGTGGTGCCCTTCTCCCCTTGAGAATTGGAATTTATTCTCTCTTTCATTGTCTTGCCCCATGACTACTTCCCACAAAAATGAGGAAGAAGTGATACTGTGCCAATTATAGGAGTAACTTGTAAGGGGACAGGAAATGTTTGCTTCTTACATTTTAAAACACTTCTACCTGGCATGCTTTCTCCTGCAAGCCAGCTGCCATGGTCTGAGAAGGCCAAGACACAAAGAGTGACCATGCATTGCCACAAGAGTTCAAATGACTCACAGTCACAAGCCAGTGTCAGGTCCCAGTCATGTGAGTAAGCTGTCTTTCTGGTCAGATCAAACTTGTAGATGACCATAACCTCAGTCACCATCATGTGAAACAGAAACAGAAAACCACTCAGCTGAACCCAAGCAACCCAAATAATCATAAAAGTTAATAAAATTGTTCTTGTTTTAAGCCAGTAAATTTTGGGGTAGCTTAGTATGCAGGAACAGATGACCAAAACAGAAATTAGTAACTGGAGGTGTGATGCTATTTAAAAATATATATGTATATATATGTAAGTATCTGGCACTGACTTTAGAACTAAGTTTTATGTAGAATGTCACAGAGCTTCAAAGAAACCCTAAAGGAAGATTGGGAGGGCAGGGGGAGAATTTATATTTGAGTCTGAGAAAATGGTTCTTCATGTCATTTGTAGTGAAAACTTGGTGACACTATCAGCTAAGGTAACATATAAAGTTGGACATGCACTTAATGAACTTGAGAATAATCTCACTTAATGATTTAACTGAGATTCTTTATAGGCAGAATAACGTTAAAGGGGCCACTAATTTTCTTCAGCTATGTCTGATAATGTCCAGATTTAGAGAGATGAATTACAGAAAGGATTATTGAGTTTTCAGGTAGAATCTAGAAAAACATTTTAACTGGACTTGATACATTCAAAAATAAGTTATCCATTACCCCTACACCCCAACCTGCCCCTTTTTTCTCTCAGAAAAAGACTCCTAAAGTAGAGAAAAAATGTTCTTAGGGCAAAAATTAAACTTAGGGCACTATGTGGTTTTAATGTCAAGTCTTAAGGATGTATCTTTTAGACTCTTTGTTAAGATCTTAGAAAGATGAAAAAAAAAAAAAAAGATCTTAGAAAGATGTAAAGCAGTACCTCTCAGCCAGGTAATGAGTCTTCCAATACTTTGAAGGTTCCTTTCCTTAGACCATTTCTGTTAGAAATGAAAGGTTATAAGAATCTTAATAGTGTTGTTCCACAGTATGCTGACTCCCAATCTGAGGTAAGAAGGGGCCAGTCTCAAAATGATTTCTGGGTTCAGATTTTTGGATAATGGGTTAATGTAGACTTTGGCTTATGGAGGGAATTATAAATTGATACACAGGAAATATACACAATTTATTTGAGAGAGAGCCAGGGGAAAAGAGGAAGAGAAAGAGGCAGGGGGAGAGGAAGAGAAAAATTTCAGCAAACTTTGCACTCAGCACAGAGTCTGATGTGGGGCTTGATCTCAGGACCCTGAGATCACAACCTGAGCTGAAATCAAGAGTTGGACACTCAACTGACTGCACCACCCAGGCACCCCAACATAACACAGTTTTAAAGGGGTTTTTTATAAGCTTGAAATTAAAGGGACAAAGAGTATAAAATGAAAAGGGATTGTTGGATCTCAAACTTGTTTATGTGCAGGAAGAAGGATAAAAGTGCCAATTAGATGCAAACATAGGACATTTGTTATAGAAAGGGAAAGGGTCACATAAAAGGCTGAACCAGTAGCCTAGCAAATGTAGCCAAGAGCCATGGAGAACCACACTAATAAAATAATTGCCAAGATGTACCTGACTTGATTTCAGAATTACTATGAGCCACTCACATGCCTCCTATTTCCTAGCTCACTTTTCTTGGATGGAACATTGTAATGGGCAAGGGCCAATATTAAATTACCAAGAATTTTTCAAGCTGGTAGACAGCATGTTGACACATTGAAATTGGCCATGGTGGCAATATTGACCCCATAGAAATCAGCAAACACTACCCATCAGCACTTGTCCTGTCCCTGAAGAGTAGCTGGTAAATATTTACTAGTATAACTCTAGATGGAAGTGTAAACTGTGGTTCTCCTGTCCCTGCCTCACCTCCAATAATTCTTTGTGGGGTACTGGGGATAAGATTGGTCTCTTTAGTTCATTGGGTTTCATATGGAGAGGAGCCATATCCCAAGAGTCTGGATGTCAATTAGATGACAAGATCCTGCTCTTGGAGACATGACATATATTACATATACCATATTACAGAATAAGACAGAGGTCTGGAAGGGAGAGGGAGTGTGTTTTGTAAGTGATGAGAATTTAAGTAATATATAGGCATAAAGCAAAATATGGGTGGCTTAAAGATGCCCACAACTTGTTTCTCTCCTCAACCTCTCTTGAATCTGGCTAAGTTTGACTGTTCAACTTCTAAAATGTGACAGAGGTGGTACTAGCTCTCATGCTCTGAGAAGCGCAAGCCATAAGGACAGACTGGCTACAAATAATACATTATATGTTAATTAAAAAAAGGGCCATTCTATAATGAAAAGCCATTAGTATTCACAGAAATATAAATAAAAGGGTGGCATATTGGGATAGACTGGCTATATAAAAATGCTCTGGTTGACAGCCGCAGCTTGGCTCTCCTAGGAAAAAAACATCTCAGAGTCTGAACCCACCAAATCCCCAAGACAACTGTATCACTAGCCAGCATTACACAGAGCAGAAGAACTGCCTGGATGAGTCCAGTCATTCCAAAGAACTGTGGTTCTTTATCAGTCATACAATTTTGGGTTGTAGTAGCAGACAACTGAAACAATAAATAGCATCCATATTAAATGATTTCAGCTCACACTGTGAGAAGGCAAGAGAAACTCATGCTCAAAGTAGATGTTTTAAAGTTGGCCCCTTGTTTTATAGATGTATATCCTAAAGAGGGTGAAGCAGCTTACCAGTTTACAAACCTAAGTGATCAAACTTGCCCTGTAACTTATATATTTTTTAACTCCCATTCTAATCTTTGTTCCTTTTTATCTGACTTTTGGGCCACTCTTTGACTCTAGCATAGATTACAGTATATTAGAAACATTACTGTAATTCTGCTCTCCTACCTCAGGCTCGTCCTGCAAATTATGAGAACTCCCCCTCACCTGGTCCTATCACCCAGAAGTACTGGGACTCAGACATTTGTACCCATCCCCTTTACCTACAGCATTTAACTTGTTGCCAGGAATGTAGTAAGTGCCTGACTTGAATTCAATGCCTGCTAAGTCCGTCTGTCTCTTTTCTTCATTATCTCAAACAACATGTGTCCAAGAAGCCTTCTTCATGACTTAGTGTTCAGCAAGTATCTGTTAGCTTTCTTCTATATGTGAGACATTTTGTTTAGCAGAAAGTTGAGGCAGAAATAGGAAGTAAATATAAATGAAATTCACATAAAGCTCTTAGAAAAAAGAGCACATAAAACATAAAAGGATCATATGTGCTTTGTGTGAAATTTTTCAAAAAATTTGCCAGCAAAACCATACACATAACCTCCATATAAGTGTGTGTGCACACACACATGCTTGCACATTCTATACAACTTTTTTTCTGAACTATGAGAGAGTGACCAAAGAGTCCTTTTTTAAGCTGAAAGAGTTTAGGAAATTTTTTGCCCATCAACAACTCAAAACTTAAATGGAAAAAAATCATATTTCAGTGTTGACAGCTGACTAGAACCCCATGAGGGATTGTCTCCTGCTAAACCCCAAGATGGAAAAGAAGGGAAAAAAGGAATATAAATTGCACGAACCCAAGAAAAATTGCTTCTGAATTGTGGCTGTTAACTCCATCATGTTGTGTGATCGTTCACATCTATGGTCACGCAGGCTTTTCTAGTTCTATATAATCTTAACATATTGAAGAAAAGCTCATGCCTTAGAAATTTCCAAACCATTCAGTTCAAATTTCCTTGAAGAAATTATTTTTTTGACTCACCTCATGAAGTACTCCTTATTTTAAACATCAGTGATGCCTGCATACATGTAAACTTTACTTTTTAGTAATAGTAATAATAAATTATCATAACTCCTAATAAATATTCACTATGTGTGAGGCACCATTTTCACCTATTAACTCATTTAGTCTCCCCCTACACTCAATAGTTTTAACAAATGAAGAAACGGAGACAAAGAAAAGTTAGTTAACTTTACCAGAGTCTTCTATCTGAGGAAATTCCAGTAAGGATTGAAATAACCATCATTTACAGAGAATCTACTTACTGAAGAATAGTTCTGTTACCCAAAGTCAATAAGGTAACCGAGGATCGAAGAAGTTAAGTAATTTGTCCAAGATCATGGTGGAAGGAAGCACTGAAGCCTGGGTTTAAGTCCGGGTCTGTCTTTCTGATATACTGTGAACACTTTAAGAAAGAGTTCTTGAATCTTCCATATTATAATCTGCATTAGATGATTACTATATAAGAATGAATGAATGAGAACAGATTGTATGGCTATTTACAGAAGGAGGTTAGAGGTAGATATACATAACTGCTAATCTTTTGGCCAAGTTATAATCTCTTCATTTTGAGAGATTTCTCGAGGATAATAAAAGTAAGAGATATGAGCAACAGAATTCCTATTTGGTTGTCTGGGATAAAATGCCATGAGACAGGTGCTTCATGAACCTGACAGTGTAGTTAATTTGTAGCCATGTGAAAATGTGCTAGGCTTTTGGGACATCTCAGTTGTCAGCTTTTTCAGGAACAGTAAAGATTAACTTTTACTTAAAAAGCTGTTTTTTGTATAATGGTGTATTTTTGAAACAAAGAATTTTGTCTGCATCGATGTAATTCACATTTCTACTGGAAAAGATCATCCTGTCTGGGGGTGAGTGAGTGTGTTATTGGTGTGAGCACTTCTCTTTATTTTTTTTTAACATGTATTATGTTGGGATGTAGAATTAAATTAGGTATTATGTGGAAAAAATTTTTTAAATAGGATTTTTTAAATCCTGAAATCTTATTTGGGAACTTTCTCTGAAAATGTTCATGGCATAAATTATGTGCTGTAATCCCTGTCTACCATGTTTTTGTTTGGTTGGTTTTGGTTTTTTGTGAATAAACAAGAAAGGGATTTATCATAGATTATCTATTTTGCTATGCATTATCTATTCTTGCTATGCATCCTTTGTTATGGTTAAGAACATGGGCTCCCATATCAGGAAGTTCATAATTGAAATATTGACTTTGACATTTCCAGCTATCTGATCCTGGACAAATCACTTAAACTCTCTGGGTATTTGTTTCTTCATGTCTAAAATAATGGTAATAACAGCTCTCCTATGACATGTTGGGAAAGTTAAGAAATGAGATAATGCAGCTAAAATGTTTATCTTAGAACCCAACTCATGGTAAAGGATTTACAGCTAGGATTGTACCTATAATATGATTACTATTGTAAATTGAGTGTGTAAATTTCTGGTTATTAAATGTGGGTGAGGTGGAGGGAGAGTCTTCAAAACTTAAAAATAAGCCAACATTTTCATTATCTCTAGCTAAAACATAATTTACTCATTCGTATGTCATATATTTTTCTATTAGTGTTTGTATTTAAACAGATTTTGTTTGGGTAGATTACATAGTTATATGTATATTTTTTTAAGATTTAAAAAAAAATCATCATCATTTAAAAAAAAAGCCATCCAGTCACACCCCCATAGTTATATATATTTAGATAGAACTGAAGATCCTTTGAAGATGAAAGAGGGAAGTAGGAGCTAAACATCATCGTGCTATAAGACTTGAAGTCCCGGGACGCCTGGGTGGCTCAGTGGATTAAAGCCTCTGCCTTCAGCTCAGGTCATGATTTCAGGGTCCTGGAATGGAGCCCCACATCAGGCTCTCTGCTCAGTAGGGATCCTGCTTCTCCCTCTCCCTCTGCCTGCTTCTCTGCCTACTTGTGATCTCTCTCTATATATCAAATAAATAAATAAAATCTTAAAAAAAAAAAAAAAGACTTGAAGTCCCCCTGCTAAATGTCAGACTTAAGTCACTGATCATATACCCACATCACTACTTCAAGAGAAAATTAGTCTGATTTAAATATATATATATATATATATATATATATATATATATATATATATATAATATTTAAATATATGTATATATTTAGGTACATGTTTCTAGAGGGTTTCTGATAGCACAGTAGATTTAATGATTTGAATAAGTCTTTTTTTTTTCCAAAACTTTATTTATTTGTCAGAGAGTACAAGCAAGGATAGCAGCAGGCAGAGCAGGCAGAGGGAGAAAGTCTCTCTGCTGAGCAAGGAGCCCAATATGGGACTTGATCCCAGGACCCTAGAATCATGACCTGAGCCAAAGGCAGCCACTTAACCAACTGAGCCACCCAGACATCCCTATTTGAATAAGTCTTGAGTGCCACATATGAAAAGATAAGAAGAGATAAATGGGAATGCACACATAATACAGATCTTCACCTGAGGATATTATTTTCAATTTATTCTCTAGTTTCCTATTTTAGGAATACAAATGAGGAAGAGAGGTGACCGAAGGGAATTTTAACCTCTTGCCCTCCCTTCCTGCAGTGCCTATACATTTCTCCCATCTTCCCAAGCTGTGTATGTGTTCATGGAGTCACTAATAATATATTGGCTAAAAGAAAGAGGAGACAAAAGGAAAAAGGAGATGAAGAAGAAATGTGTCACTTTAAAACTCATAAAGCATTTCCCAGTCAGTGGCTTACTTAATTTATACTGATTGCACGTATTCCATTGAGATCAGCAACTCTCACAGCACCCACACTCCCCACCGCCATTATTGATGGCATGCCCATATGCTACAGGCTCTCCTGAGCTTTGACCAATTAAAGAACTGTAATTCTACCCTTTCCTCTTGTATATAGAAACATATCAGAATGTAAGTAAGTGTCTGATGAGCCACTCTTACCTGTATTTCAATCAGTTTCACATGTCACAAATTTATTTATAGATAACCTGCAAATTGCATTCTTACCTTCCTGTTATTTACATGACTTCTCATTTAATCCTGCCATAATCCTGTGAGGTAGAGATTAACATTTTTGTGGCATAAATAACCTGGCTGGCCAACCAAATATGTTCTCTTGCAGAGAATATGTATGTGATTCCTGCAGCTGCTATAACAATTGGCCACTAACTTAAGATAAGAGAAATTTATTTTCTCCCAGTACCGGAGGCCAGAAGTCTGAAATTGATTTCACTGAATGGAAATCAAGGTGTTGTCAGGGCTATGCTTGCCCCAGAGGCTCTAGGGAAGAATCTGTTTCTTGCCTCTTTTAGCTTCTGGTGGCATCTGGTGTTTCACTAGGTTGTTAGGCTGTGCTGCTGGATAGACTATGACATAAGTCAGCCAAGGTCAAAAGGCATGTAAGTGCCACCCAGGGACAAGACCAATGCATGACTTGAGGTTGTAGAAAAGAGACAGAATGCACACCAGGCTCAAGAGGAGAGACAGAGCACAGAAGATCCAGCCCTTTCCATATGTTACTTGCACATGGCGAGTGGATCCACTCTGCAGCACAGGCTTCACTCTGCTTCCTGCAGCAGAAGGACCCTTACCCTTGCCCTGTGGAGTCTGAAATTAAGAAAGCTGGGGTTGTGCCTGAGGGCTGTTGATACATGCATAGCTAAGTAGTTCCAAGAAAAGTTTACATGTGCCTCATACAGAAAGAAAATAATCAGTGTCTATGCTCTGATCTCTATACAGTGCAATTTCTAAGCTTATCAGCATATCATATACAGAGCACAGGTGTCTGAGTGGGAAGGTGTTGGGCTGCCCTTGGACCCATCCCTCATAGCTTGCATTTCGTGACCTGTGGTCACAGCACTCCAGTCTCTTTCCCCTGATTATATTGCCACCTCCTTTTCTGTTCATATCAAATCTCCATCTGCTGTCTCTTTAGGGTCTAGTAAATAATCCAGGATAAACTTCCCATGTCAAAATCTTTTTTTTAATAGGATGTGCAAAGTCTCCTTGTCTTTATGAAGTAGAATTGATAGGCTTCAGGGATTAGGGCTTGATATGTTTGGGTAGCCATTATTCAACCTGCCGTAGAATAGAACCATCCCTTGGAAACAATGATTCCATCAGATTTTGCATTCCCCTGGCACGTTTATATCTAGGTATAGTCATGGGACTAGCTATTATCAATGGAATGTAAGTAAAAATAAGACTTTTCAGAAGAAGGATAATCTCCTTCATGTTCTTCCTTCCTTTCAGCAAATGATCTTAAGTTCCTAGCATGTGGTGGGGTCATGAGCTATAGAGATCCTGCATTACTGAATCACTATATGGAAGAAAGGTATCAGATGACAGAAACAACATACTTTGATGTGCAGTGTCAATGGGGGGGGACCCACAAAACAAAAAACTTGCACTTTGTGTTTAACCACTTTCAATTTTTTATAGCAATTGATCCTATTCTGATTTATGTGATCCTTACTTTAGTTATAAAGGAACTGAACCCCATAAAGGCTAAATAGCATTCCCACATTCATACAATTTGTAGCTGGCAGTGCTGAGATTTGAACAAGACAGAGAAGCCTTATTCCGTCTAAAGTTTTAACCATAATAAGACCCACTGTCTTATCTGTTATATCAGAAATTCCACATTCAACACCCATTGTTAACAAGTGGGTCTTTATGGGTCCTAGGTCAAAACTTCTGAGCATATACCCTGTCCACTGAAGGTCATGGAGCACATAACACCTAAGTTGAAAGTCATGATCAGTCACACACACACATACACACACACCGTTAGATCATGGTTCCCCTCCTGTATGGCTAAAGAAATGATAAACATTATATTTTTACATTTACAGCCAAGGCTGACCTTGCTTTGTCACCTGATTTTTAATCCCACTCTCTGCCTGAGTTCCCCACCAGCATCCTTGCTTGAATGTATCTCCCTGCTGCTACATCTCACTGACTCTGGACCTTGTCAGCCTGCCTTTCTTTCTCTTTTGGATGACCTTCTTGGACATGACTTCTAGCCCTGCTGACTTACAGACTCTGCCAGTTCACTCTCTCTCATTCAAGTTTCAAGTCTGGCTCATTATACTTAGTTAGTCTGTTGGTGTAGAAACCCTGAAACCCATGTGTACAAAAACCTTGCCTTTGAAATACTGAACTAATGTGAATTGAGGGAAATTAAGGGAGAAAGCAGGAATTCAGTGTCCAGTGTTAATTTTAACAAACGAATACACAAATAAAACAACTCATATCTCTTAGATGGAGACTAAGCATGGTCTTTTAAGTTTTGAGAGAGAAGGTAGTATTCAGATGATGTGTCCTGAGAACAAATACCTACTTATCATAGCCTGTAATTGACTTCCGTGCACTCATCTAATCAGTGTGTGCAAGATATCCCTTCCCAAAGTGAAGATTTTATAAGTGCTTCTTCCCAAGTAAGTCAAGGTAGATACTTTTTGTTATTCGAATTGTGCTGCCCATATAAGGAGCTGGCAGTGAAAATCTTTGTCCCCTGGTTGTCTATTAGTTTTCAGAACCTTTGGGAAATATAGAAATGTACATGGTGCTAAGAAAAGAAACAGTCTTATATTAACTTTAAAACAAAAGCAACTAAAGTGAATAATAAATTTTTTAAAAAGCCCAAACTCATAAAATAATCTTAATAATTTGTTTCCCAGTTGGTTCCTCAATTCTGGGAGTGCTCCATCAGCATTGATTTTTTTTTTTTTATTTTAAAAGTAATATACTGACATCAATAAAGGGACTTATTTTTATATTAAATGAAGATTATCCTATGATCCTAAGACAACAACTGTGATCACTTTTATCTGAACAGATTCTCAACTGATGCTATAAAAGTATCAGCCCTAAGAACTTTAGAGTTAAGAAAATAGGTCAGCCCTCATCCATAATTCCCTAATGCATAATCACTTGCCTATTGTCCCCTTTAATTCATACCCCTCACCATGAGATTGGTTCCTTATTTAATAGGAAGTACACAAGAGAGAGTGACTAGACATGAATCCACTTAATCTTCTTCCAAGCCTGGCTGTTTCTCAGCTCATTTTTTTCAATTCAATTTAATTAACATATAATGTATTATTAGCTTCAGAGGTGGGATTTAGTGATTCATCAGTTGCATATAACACCCACTGCTCATTATATCATGTGCACCTTAATGCCCGTCACCCAGTTACCCCATCCCCCCACCCACCTCTCCTCCAGCAATCCTCAGTTTGTTTCCTAGAGTTAAGAGTCTCTTAGAGTTTCTCTCCTTCTGTTTTTGTCTTATTTTTCCTTCTCTTCCCCTGTGACCTTCTGTTTTGTTTCTTAAATTCCATGAGTGAAATCACATGATATTTGTCTTTCTCTGACTTATTTTGCTCAGCTTATAATACCCTCTAGTTCCATCCACATCATTGCAAATGGCAAGATTTCATTCTTTTTGCTGGCTGAGTAATATTCACACACACACACACACACACACACACACACACACACGTGTGTGTGTGTGTGCCATATCTTCTTTACTCATTCATCTGTCAATAGACATCTGGGCTCTTTCCATATTTTGCCTATTGTGGACATTGCTGCTATAAACATTTAGGTGCAGGTGCCCCTTCAAATCACTATGTTTCTCAGCTCATTTTATGACCTTGGATGAATACATCTCTTCAGTGATTGCTAAGAATCTTTATTACCATAAAATACTAAAATAAAGCAACAAATACATACATGTAAACATACCTGATGCTATCTCAATGACTCCAATAACTTATTTCATACATCATCACATACTGCTGGGGTTCTGGAGTGTTGGTGAGGAGCATTTGGAAGAGACCCAGCCAATGTGGAATATTATCAACTCGGAATTTTCTCTGTCAACCTACTGACTCTCACAGCCTCTACTCTCAGCTCTGATCTTGCCTTTGTACCCACCGCTTCGTAGGATGTTATGTTCTCAGCTTATCAGTGCTGTACCTGAGAGTCCTCAGAACTGTGTTTGGTTTCAGGCCTAGATCCTCTTTGATGCTATTTAGATTAAAATTTACCTGTGACTTCTTATTCCCATTTTGGAGCTGATAGCTTAAAAGGGCACTATCCAGTGTATCTGGAAAAACACCAGTCCCTGGGGTCTTCTGCTCACAGGGACCTCCCTATTTTTCCTGGAAGTTCATGTATTTTGAACCATTTGACCAGTTATATGGGGTGAAGAATAGGGGAAGAGGCAAGTCTAGTTTGACTTACTTACATTTGTTTGAAGGAGGGAAAGGAACTGACTTACATCTCCATAACCCGTACTGGATATTGAAGATTATCACCCCACTACTGTTCCTGAGAACAGTCAATGAACATTGTGTAGAAATCAGTTTTTCTTTAGGACTAAGTCACTAGGCTGATGGAATATTGCTTTTTGGAAATAAATTATGCTTTTAATTTTGCAAATGCATCTGGAGCTGCAAAGGCACATACATCTAGAAGTAAAATTAAGAGCAATGCCTTAGATTAGGAAGCATCCTGATTTGCATTCTGCTGAGCAGGACCAATGGGCAGGGAGTGGCCTGAGTCCCTCATTTTCTAGGATTTAACATTCTCTGTCTCAGTGACTATGCTGTTGTGTTTTATTTTCCAAAGTCCCCGTAGCAGCATGTTTATTGGCCTTTAATTAAAAAATATACTCTAATCAATAATATAAAGGGATGTTGCTCAAGAGCTTTTTATTCTGCAAATGTGTGTTGCAATAGGAAGGGGGGTTGTGGGCATATTTAAGTGGCAGCACATTTCTCTCAAATCATGTACTTGATTTTCTTGAAGGTTCACAGATAGCAGGAGATAATGTATCAACTTTAAATTCTTCTCTTTATTTTTTGATTTCTATTAGAAATAAACTAAACCATTTAAAATGGCAAAGGACTGTCTGGTTATGAATAGGATACCTATTGTCTTCCTATCTGAGCTCCTCTGATTTCTTCCTCTTCAAATGAAAGACAGGATAAAAAATCAAAATATAGCCATACTTATCTGTACACACCATATGTTCATGAATAAATTAAACATATTTACACAGATACATACATATACATACACACATGCACAGCTATATATCCATGTACATGGGCATATCTACCATATTCATATAATTGTGCGTATCCTAGACCCCATACATATAGAAACCCTGAGGCACATAGTTGTATATACACATTCATACATAAAAGCCATGAAATATTTCTTTCTGCAGGAATGCCCAGGCCAAAGTCCACAAAACCCAGTGATGGGAATTTTAATCCAAATTCATTATTGCTATATTTAAATAGTTCTCTCTCTCCTCACTTGCTCAATCTCTATTTCTTTTCCCTGGGATTGAAACATATCAATTGCTATCCAGAGTCAAATGTGCATGTGGCTGTTGTCAGGAATCCATTTTTCATTAATGTGAGTGACGAGTTGTATGATAAGCATCTCCAGCTACTGGACCAGAGTCAGTTAAATGCTGTCGAGTAAATCATAAATCATTACTGTGTTAACGAATTCCCTCTCAGGACAGCAGAGAGCTTATCTCTATATGCATTTAACTGAAAAGCAAATGATGATGTGAAACCCTCTTTAGATGTGTTCAGGTCTTTTTGGTGCTGCTTAAAAATCTAATTTTAACTTTTTGAGGAACCTTCATACTATTTTCCACAGTGGCTGCACCAGTTTGCATTCTTAACAGTGCAAGAGAGTTCCACTTTCTCCACATCTCACATCCTCACCAATACCAGTTGTTTCTTATGTTGTTGATTTCAGCCATTCTGACAGGTGCAAGGTGATATCTCATTGTACTTTTGCTTTGCATTTCCATCATCAGTGATGTTGAGCATCTTTTCGTGTGTCTGTTGGCCATCCATATCTTCTTTGGAAAAATGTCTATTCATGTCTTCTGCCCATTTAATTGGTTTTTTGGTTTTTTGGATGTTGAGTTTTATAAGTTTTATAAGTTCTTTTTATATTTATATATAGTTCTTTATATATTTATACTAGTCTTTTTATCAGATATGTCATTTGCACATACCTTCTCCCATTCTCTAGGTTGCCTTTTAGTTTTGTTGATTGTTTCCTTCACTGTGGAAAACAGTACGGAGGTTACTCAAAAAGTCAAAAAATAGAACTATCCTACAATCCAGTGATCACACTATTAGGTATTTACCCAAAGAAAGCAAAACTACTATTTCAAAGGGATACATGCACCTGATGTTTACAGCAGCGTTATCTACAAGCCAAATTATGGGAGTAGCCCAAGTGTCCATCAACTGATGAATGGGTAAGGAAGATGTGGTGTGTGTGTGTATATACGCCCACATATATCTCCAATGGAATATTATTCAGCCATAAAAAAGAATGAAATCTTGCCATTTGCAACAGCATGGGTGGAGCTAGAGTATTATGCTAAGTGATATAAATCAGTCAGAGAAAGACAAATACCTTATGATCTCACTCATAGGTGGAATGTAAGAAACAAAACAAATGAGCGAAGGGGGAAAAGATAGAGAGAGGCAAACCAAGAAACAGACTGTTAACTATAGAAAACAAACTGATGAAAAAAAAAAAAAAAAGAAAACAAACTGATGGTTACCAGAGGGGAGTTGGGTAAGGGGATGGGGGAAAATAGGTGATGAGGATCAAGAAGTGCACGTGTGATGAGCACTGGTAATGTAAGGAAGTGCTGAATCATTGTGTCATACTGAAACTAATATTACACTAATTGGAATTTAAATGAAAACTTAAGAAAATATTCTAGATTCTTCTATGTTGCTCCTGGCACTCTCTGATTTTGCCTAGTTGCTAGGGTTGCATTAAGGGAATTGTGAACATCCGAAGAATTGGGTTTTATGGAGTCTTGTAGTAAAAGAGTTCTAGGAGAAAAAATTGGGAAGTTTATTCTCGTAAGAAAAACTAAGCTTATTCATTTCATCATCCATCAACTTAATTTACCCAGTAAATGCTCATTAGTATATCTATTCTCTGTTAGGCACCACACAAAGGCCACAGATACAACATAAGCAGAATAGTCATGGCTTCTTCCCTTATATGTTATGCATTCTAGAGGAGGAATAAAAATGAATGAAATAAATAATCACGGAAGTTAAGTATAATACAATACAAGTATTTTTTAAAGAACCTAAATGGAAAGGGATTTAACTGATCTGAGGTTTTAAAATGACCTTCCTTGGAGAAGTTCCATTATAACTAAATCTGAAGAAGTAAGGTGTGAGGTCATCTGAAATAGAGAACATAGAGTTTTACTCACCAGGACTTATTTTGACTGGATATTATATTTATATTTTATGTTTAGCTCATGTGTCTCCCACCAGGATGTAAGCTCCATGTGATCAGGGAGCTTGCTTTGTTTTCTGCTTACCCTCAACAGTCGGCCTAGTGTACACTAGGTGCATAGTAATATTTGTTTTAAACATTAATTCTTTTTTTTAAAATTTTGTTCAGTTAGCATTAATTCTTGCTCCATGCTTGTAACCCCCTAAGAGATTGGTACTATTATTCTTCCTATCTTACATCAAAAGGGTTAAAGACAAGGATGGAGGAGTGACTTACCCAAAGGAAGTACTCAACCAGGTCCATTTGACTCTTAATTACTTTGCTCTCCTCTCTTTGAACTGAAGTCAGTATGTTCATAAGGGTAAAATATGGAAACACTGAAAAAATTAAATTAAATTAAAAATAAATAAATAAATAAATAAATAAATAGGTAAATAAATAAGCAAGCATTTCAGATTGGTATAGCTATCAATGAAATATATTCTGTCATTTCTGTATGTATAAATATAAATACATAAATATATATGTTAATTTCATCCAATAAATTATAAATTACAAAAAAATTATGGAAGCAGAAGACATTCTCAGCAGTAGGGAAATGGTCAAGCAAAGTGTGTTGTAATGACATACTGTATTATGTGATATCATATAGTAATAAAATGTAATTACATGCTTTATTAGTAAAACCCCAAGCATACATGACCATATGTAGACATCCTGAATAAAATATGTTCTTCTAAAAGTATGTATTAGTGCATCTTACATGCATGAACTCTGTTAGTTGTAATGGAATATATGAACATTATTCTATGATGGATCCTATCTGCTTATCATCTGTTTATAACCATAATATAGGCTGTGAAAGTAAAACTTCCCTTCCATTACCTGCTAGCAACAGAAATTTGGGCAAGTTAGTAAATTTATCTGAGACTTTGCTTTCTCCTTCATTAAACCTATGGGGACAGTAACTATCTCTCTAGAATTTTGTGATTGTTGGAAATAATGTTCATAATGTGTATGGTGTATTGTTAATGGTGGCTGCTCAGTGAATTCCCTTGATGATGATGATGACAATAATGATAGCAATGATGATAGAAGCAACACTGATGATGAATTAGGGGAAGTGAGATGTGCATAGATAGCAATAATAATGTACATGGGGTGTTAGGAATACCTTACAAGCAGCTTACATGTTTCACAAGGGAAATTCAAAAGGAGATATATGTTTATACATAATATTAAGGGAAATAAGTTATGCTAATTAAGAGAATGAGAGCATAAAATAAATATATGTTCTGAGTACAAATATGTAAAAGCATACTAAAGAATGAGAGGCTAAAAGGAAGAGAATCAGTAAGCCCTGACCGAGAACCAGTTGAGACACATCAAAGTGTACCCCTCTTGGACCTTCCAGCCCAGCTGCATATGATTCATGAGTAAAGCACATGAAACCAGTCCAGTCAGTTCTTTGAATTGTGAGAAATGGGAAATCTCTGTTGTTTTAAGTCACTAAGGGAAGGGGCCATTTGTGACACAGAAATAGATAAACGATGTATGTGGTCATGGGGATCAAGGGAATTCCATAAGTGCCTTTCTTTTTTTTTTCTCCCTACAAAGCAATATAGATGAAAAGATTGGGGTTGGTGACATCTTTAAATATGATATCATGAAAAGGAAATGACCAATGGTTGTGGGTCCCAATTAAAACAGATTTATTCTTTTAATAGCTACGCGGGAATCTGGCCAACACTTACATTCCCTCTTTTCTCTGAAGCTGTTCCTCTTGCTTGCTTGCTGCTTCTTCATCCATCTCTCCTCACCTCATCTCTCCCACATTGAACATGGTGCTGCAGAAGTTTGCCCTCTATTATGTGGAGTAATTCACTCTGTCCTGCTCATATCCATTCATTTATTCACCCATCCAGTCACTCTCTCACTCATCAAATCTTTATTGATTATTTACTTTAGGCAAGGTAATATACTAGAAATATAATGGTATGTTAACAAGAAATCTCACCACCATTGCGTATTCCAAATCTATCAATGTGCCCAAAGATAAAAGAACTGTACATTTCAAAGTCCTCATCCCGCTAGAAATTGGTAGTGAAATAGTTATGCAATTGGTATTTTATTTCAGAATATAGGTAAATGTCTTTGCACACACTTTTAACTATGCGAGGGTGGTATATGTGAACTGTGTGCATTTCCGTATGAGTTTATCCATGTTTCATGGGTGTCTATGCACAGGTGTGAATGTATTTGCTTTACTTGCTGTATGTGAGCATATTTATCTTGGCAAATGGGTATCACATACATGTTTTGACTTGCCTGTGCCTGCCTATGTGCACATGTGCACATTCTTGCATGCAGAAAATATGATCTAATATGAGTGCATTGATGCTTTGATTGTACATGCATATGCATGTGAACATGTTTATATGATGAGCTGATAAAAGAAACATTGGTTTATTTTTGACCTGCTTCTAATAGCTTTAAGTATCCTTGTTTTGACATTCCTGACGGTGTCAAAAATATTAAGAGAAAAGATGGTCCCCATACTTCCTATATCCTCCAAGATTCAGTCTACTATTTATTCATCTGTACACTTCACTCCTGGGCACTAAGAGTCCAGAAGAAAACAGCAGCCATCATTTAAATAAACAGATCAGTCCCATTAGTATCATTATGAAGTAATCAACAAGAAAATATTGGTAAGGAACAGTGTGAATAAGTTAGGGTTTGACAAAACTGAGCATTGATATTTTATGCTGCCTTTATAGAAACAAGACTGCCAATCAAGAGCTTTGGTTACACAAGTTGACCTCTGAAAAGTCGTCAGCTCCACTAATTAAAGAACAGGGAATTTCACTGAAATCCATTGATGACATGGATTGCTGACAGAACACACTTTCTAGGCTGTTAAATGAGCAAGACCTCAGTTAGCAGTCATCACCCGTTTGGAATGAATTACACACTTCTCTTCCACATTGCACCCTTAGGAAGTCTTAATGGGCAATGTGTTTTATTTTTCTAGATTTAGCAATCACACAAGATAATGATGCAGTGAGCTTCCCATTGTCTTACCTTGGAGACGCTTGCTTGCTCAATGTGTTCAACAGTTATGTTTGGGAGGTCCCAACCTCATCAAGAAATTCCAGCCACAAACAAACCAATAAAACTATTATGTAATTTGTTGTTCTACCCTCAGAACAAACTTTTTAAGCATTTGCAACATCCTCAGGAACCTCCCACTTTATTAATCAGCCTTGCTACAAATAATGAATAATGCACTTGAAACAGATGTGTAACAACAAAGCATTTTCTATTTGCCATTAATATACATTTATTATTTCATTTTCCCTTTGTAATATTCCTGAGAGGTCAAAGATGAAATAGAGGCTTAGAGAGGATTAGGGGACTCACAATGGCATAAACAAGAAGGTGGGACAATCTGGTTTAAAACCCAGATCTGCTTTATATACATTTATTCATTAACTAAGTGTTTGTGGAGCACTGTTCATATACCAGACCTTCCTCTAGCTGCTTGGAATATAGCACTGAACAGACCAGACTAAAAATCCCTTCCATGAGAACTGATTGTTGAACTTCACAATGTGGATATCATTGCTGACCTTGATAAGAGCAGTTTTAGTGGTCATGAGTAACTGGAACACCTCAAAAGATATTGGGAGAAAAGGATTGAAGACTTTTATGTGGTTTTGCAGTAAAAGGAAGCAGAGGAATAGGGCAGAAAGGAAAAGGGTTTAAGGAGTCAAGAGATTTTTTTCTTCTTCTTCAGTCATTTTACCCAAGCATGTTTGTGTGGTGATAAAGTCGACTTAGTAGAGAAGAAAAAGGAATCATATTACAGAAAGGGAAGGAGTGACTGTATGATGTTCTTCAGTGGGTGAGGAAGGATGGGAGCTAATGGACAAGTGAAGGAGTTGGCTTGAGACAGGAGTAGAGACAGCAGAGGAAACGCTGGGAAATAATGTCAGGGTTTAAATATTAATTTAGATGGGGGATCAGAGAATATGGACACATGCTTGACAGAGGTGGGAGCTTATGGAAATTCTTTTCTAATTGCTGTCATTTTCTCAGTGAGAGAAGACGCAAAATCATTGGTAGAGACTGAGAATGGATTTGGAGAGCTTTGGAGACTGGTGCAGAAAAGGTAGAAGCAGTCAGTGTAGAAGAATAGGAGGGTACTGGGCCAGCATCAGTGATATCATGCCAGGCAACAGGAAGGTCTACCTTAAAGTCTGACTCTGCCTTTTTTTTTTTTTTCAGTGTTCCAAGATTCACTGTTCATGCACCACACCCAGTGCTCCATGCAATATATGCCCTCCTTAATACCCACCACCGGGCTTGCCCAACCCCCAACTCCTCCCCTCCAAAACTCTGTTTGTTTCTCAGACTCCACAGTCTCTCATGATTCATCTCCCACTCTGATTTCCCCCAATTCACTTTTCCTTTCCTTCTCCCAATGTCCTCCATGTTTTCCCTTATGCTCCACACGTAAGTAAAACCATAATTGACTCTCTCTGCTTGACTTATTTCACTCAGCATAATCTCTTCTAGTCCTGTCCATGTTCATACAAAAGTTGGGTAGTCATCCTTTCTGATGGAGGCATACTATTCCATTGTATAAATGGACCATATCTTTTTTATCCATTCATCTGTTGAAGGGCATCTTGGCCGTTTCCACAGTTTGGCGATTATGGCCATTGCTGCTATGAACATTGGGGTACCTATGACTCTGCTTTTAACTATTGCAGTACACTACCTCTTTTGATAGAATTCTTCATTCTTTCAGTTTCCTATTTCTTTATCTCTTTTTCCCAGAAGAGAAATACGAATTTGTGGCCACCTTCTTTGTCTAAACTTAGAAGTACTAGACCTCAAATCAAATTAGTCATTTAATAGCATGATGACTTTGGGCTTATTAGACTTAAATTTCCTTTTTTATAAAATGTATAAAATTTGATACATTAACTGTTGTAAAGTTCAAAAAATTACTTTATGCCAAAAAACCTTGTTGACTCTCAAGTAACATATTGATATCTCCTTAGGCTTTCATCTGAAGCCTGTATAATAATGTATATTTTATGTTTTATTATATATACTTACATAGATCAATTTCTTAATTTATTTGTCTCTACCATAGTCTCGTATGTAAATCAGGGTAGTTAACATCATCCTCATTTGGTAAAGAAGGAGATGACTGTTGAGGTAGTTTGAGTGATTTATCAGATTTCCCCAGTCTATTCTGCCTTCTACAAAAATTCAGTGTAGCTGATTTACATTGAAAAGGCTTTGGTCACAGAACAAGAACACGTATATTAAAATAAGAGGAAAGCAAATTAGCAGTCAGAACCTTAACATTATTCCCCAGTGTTCCTATGACAATTTAAGTCTAATGACTTTTGAAGATTCTAGAATGCAGAGGCCTCTTCTTGAAGAACTGTCAGCAGAAAGAGCTAAAGATAGAGATTTTTAGGGCACTCAGAGGTCCCACATAGAGTAGCAAAGAGAAAGAAAGAATTGCACAAAGGGGAACCAACTCCAGGTAATATGAGTGTTCTTCTGAACACCTAAGTAATTTCAGACAAGCAGAGGAAGATACTGAGTCTTTTTTTACAAGACAAGATAGAGAAAAAGGGCTGGGATAATAGGCACTTTTTCAAACCTTGAATCTCATGTTTAAGTATGCACAACACATTTTAATTATCATCACTATTATACCATTCATCACCATGCTGCATTGTAATAAGAAGTAATGGAATGCATTGTCCCTTTCTTACATTAAACGTGTCAAGTACCATAAATAGGACAATTGACATAATTGCTATAAATCCCAGGGTGTGTATGTGTGTGGGTGGTAGTGGGGAAAATGATCACCCAACCCTCACTCACAGTATTCCAGGATGAATTTGCATAAGTGAATCTAAAAATGGTATGTCACCATTAAACATACTCACAATTCTTGCCTCTAGCTCACAACCATTCTCATCCTCCTGTATAGAAAACAGGGGCTGCTAGACTTTTCATTATGTTTTTATAAGGCCTCCCTTCTATTCTGTGGGCCTGTTGGAGACATAAAGTAGGACTGGTGTTATTGGAAATGAGCTCATAGTTTGTTAAAATAAACCTTAGTTAATTATCTTTGGGTAACAAAGGGGCATAAAAGATTTTACATTTTCATAGAAATATACAAATTGAAATCAATCTCCTCTAAAATATTCATATTCCAGAATACATCTTGACATATTGGAGGAAGAAGGCCAGAATCAGCCATCTGACAGGGATTTCAGACACAGTTTATCCAGAAAAAAACATTGTGAACTTGTTATGCTGTCTTAACTTCTTTTAGAAAATCACCCCAAAGCAACCATCAACCAGAGACGTAGGTGGTAGAACTACAACCTTTCCTTCCCTTTAAAAAAATAAGGTAGAAGATTATGAATTTTCATAATGAAGAAGGATAGCTGAATTCATTGAAAAATGAGAGCCCTGGTAAATTCCTGGAGTCAATCCTTTATGCCAGGACAAGTAGACCAGTCCAATCTGTAGAATGGCAAACACTAGTTGCAGATATTATATCCTGAATTTTGCCTTACACTGAAGGATTTCACCCTTCCTCCTATCCTCAGTAGTGGTCCCAGAACTGTCTTTCCATGAAGTATGTTGATACCCCATTTGGCCAATCTTAAATTTTGTTTTCTCTTATAGGGGGTCAGTGTTTCCTAAAGTGTGCCATTTTGAACACATTTGGAACACTCATTCTTATTCTCTGCTTACTTTAATTCATTTTTCTTAATGCATTTAGAAGGATTCTTCTAAACGTTTGGATAAATCCTGCCATTCCTGCATTTAACAAATTTTAATGTCTTCCCCTTGTCCTTAGGATAAAATTCAAACTTGGTGTCTTGTTCTAAAAGGCTCTTTTTGAATTGTCGCCTGTCCAGTATACCACCCTCATTGTTCATCTCCCTCCCTACTCTTAACTCTGCCCCAGACTCTTTCGGCCTCCTACCTTTTTACTTAATGCTGTGGGGGCCACACTGAGCCTCCTTCACATTTTTAAAGTCACCATATTCTTCACAGTCTGGCCAAGACACAGGATCTTAAAACCGTCAGGGGCACCCTGCCCAGAATGGTAAGTTGTACCATCTCTTGGCTGACTCTTGCTTTTTCTTCTGATGTAACTTAAATATTACTTCCACTGAGAAGTCTTCATTGATAGTTGAATGAATGAATTATGCAGGCATTCAGATAACCCAACTAAGGGATTTCATAACTTTCTACTTCTACTACCTCAGCCTTCTTTCTCATCTTTGTATATGATATTCCCAGCTGTGCTCAGGTCAGAAGCCTGGGGGTTAATCTTGGTATTTCCTTTTCCCTCACTATCCCATCCTGTTCCCCAGTACAATACTTAATCAAGTTATCTTGCCTTATTTAAAAATATGTCCTGAATTAATCTACTTTTCTCCACTTCCACTAGACCATCCTAACACGGACATTTTCTTTTCATTGTTTTGCCTCTCCATGTACCCTCTGCTTCATTCCTGGGCACTGACAATCCATTTTTCATCAGCAGGAATTATTATTTGAAAATGTGAGTCAGACTCTGTTATGCTCCCTGATTAAAATATCTTAGTGGTTTCTCATTGAACACCAAAGGAAGCCTAAATTCCTTATCAAAATTTTCAATATTATGTAAACTGAACCCTGTCTACCTCCTACCTCTCTGAACTTGTGTTGAGGGGCTAGCTACTTCTTATCACTTCGGAATAAGTTTAATTTTTACCTTCTCATTAAGACCTTTATGACTATATCCACCCCCCGTTTACCTACTCCTAATCCTGTATTTTTCTGCTCTTTTTTTTTATCCATTTAAAACATACATTTTGTAATTTTTTTTTTTGTCTACCCACCAGAGTGTAAATTCCATGAATGCAGGGGATATCGCTGACATATTGACCACTGTGTTCTGATAGGCTAGTCCAATGCTTGACACAGAGTAAATGCTCAATAAGTATTCATTGAATGAGTAAATAGCACATATCATACATAATGACAATAGCTTGTTTGATTGTTTTCCACCCACATATACTCCTGGGGGGCAGAATCGGAGTGAACTCAGTGTTGTCTTGACACTCTCCAGCAGATTGTGAATTTTTACTATTGATTTACTGACTCGATTATTTATGATGAAAATCTTATCTATTTTTTATCCCAAAATTTAGATTACATAATAGCCATTTGATAAATATTTTCAGATGACTGACTAAATGAATAAACACAGGTGGCTGTAAACCTCTGTAGGGATTTTTTAAAAAGAAGAAAAGAAGGAGGACACAGTTGAAATATATGTTATGAGGTTATACTTTCTATATTTTCATCTTGGAAACTCTCAAAGCAGATTATCATAATTAAGGCTGTCTAACTTGCATTAACATAGTTTCCTAAACTTATTTTATCCAGCAACTTTTTTCATGTAAATTTTAAGTTATGAGAAAGATGCTTTAGAAAAGCTGTTGAAGAAAAAAGAAAAGGGAGATGGAGTGAGAAGGTGGTGATTGAAATATTAGCTCTGCCACTTACTCTGTGTAAGACTTTAAACACTTACTTAACCTCTCTTCACCCTACTTTTCTCATCTTCGAAATGGGCATAAGGGTGTCTTGCTTTTGGGTTTATCATGATAATGTGGTGATGTGTGTTAGTTCTTGGAACCTGGCAGGCACTCATTGAAAGTGTTTTCCTCTTATCCATTCCCATCAAACTTTTTCTCATTTAAGGTATGAGTATGGTGTCATTCTGTTGTCATCTTTGGTATTTCTCTTAATACAACAATGGAGGAGATTTGGTTCTTTTGTTAAGTTCCCTTGTTTGAGACAGACTCCACTCTGTGGAGTCAGGGATCATTTAATAGTTGATTTGGCCCATACATGTACTAGCAGCAGTCCAGACACAATTCTTCAATTTTGTTTGGAACTGCAGATGGCCATAGAACCATTCTGTGCCTTGGGAACTGAATCATTCTCAGAGACAATATGGAAGGAAATGGCTATTTGCTATCTAATATACACACTTTATGCTGATGGGAAATAATTGGATTCTTTCCAACACTTCTTTGTTCTTTATGGATCTTTGTAGCATTGTTTTTCAATGTTCTAGAAAGGAGGCCACCTCAGTGATGTTTTAAACATAATAATAATTTACATTCATATAGCACAGTATGCTGTTCCTACTATAGACCTACTTCCATTTATTCTGTATGACATTTATGAACCACCAATTATATACCACCAGTCTCTAGGGATGTGAGGGAGATTTTGATAAGGAATCTTCCCTCAAAGAAGTCATATAAAAGTATTTGGTCACATAAACAGTGATTCTGTGAGGCAGGTTAGATATATACTATGATCTCCATTGTAAAGCTGAGGACACTGAGCTAGAGTAGTTAAATAACTTACTCAAAGTGATTCATAATTTGTGTGTCCTTTACAGTGATTTCAATAGTCAGATCTTACTGACCCAGATGAATGGGAGAAAATTCCTCTAAAGAAATAAAACATCTAAATTTTTGGTTCTAAGATGAATAAGGTCTGAGGATCTCATTTATAAAGTGGTGGCTATAGTTCATAACATTGAGTTGTACAGTTGAAATTTCTCTTTCGAGAGAGAGGGAGAGAGAACATTTAAGTTCTGTGTTCTTAGCACAATGTGTGTGAGAAGAAGAGATATGTGAGGTGATGGTTGTGTTAATTAACTTGATGGGGGGGCCTTTCACAAAGTATATGTATATTAGATCATCAGCTGTACACTTTAAATATCTTACAATTTTATTTGCCTGTAATACCTTAGTAAAACTCAGAAACATGCTAAAATAATAATTTTTAAAAAAACCAAAGCAGTATTTACATGGACTGCTGTCTTCTATCTCAGTTAACAGGGTATAACATATCCCTTGTCTCATAGTGAAGAGAAAGAAAGGAAGGAAGGAAGAAAGGAAGGAAGGAAGGAAGGAAGGAAGGCAGGCAGGCAGGGAGGAAGGAAGGAAGGAAGAAACTGATGAGTCTTTTCAAATAAATATATTTGTTTTATTTCATATGGAGACTATAGCATAAACTCATTGCTGGCAGTGCTATCAAGACTTAAATAATTTTTAATAAGCAGACCAGATGTATGATTATCACAGTTCACAGATTTTGAAATTATTCTGTTAGGTTTTTAAAGACATCTTAAATGCTATGACCCCAGGAGGGAAAAAAAAGTGTTTATTTTGTTAATGTATTCAATAAGTTCTTCCTCTTGACTATCTTTAGAATGTTATCTTTATAATGATCCTTGTCTTCATGACACCAGATTGTTATATTCTTCAGAAGGATGAGTATTCTTTTTTATGCCTTGAATCACTTTGTCTCCTTATACCTCATAGAAAGAATACTCCTTCAAGACTGCTCAGATCGCAACTCCTTTCTTGACTTCTTCATATAGAATTAATTGGAAAATCATTTATGATCTCATAACACTATCTAAATATTTCTACCATAGTATTTTACTCTATGATATCATAACTGTTCCCTTCTGTATCTATGTTAGATACATGCTCCCTAACTTATTTATCATCATTATTGACAAGAATGATAATTATAATATATTGAGTGCTCATTGCATGCTAGTACCACAGCCCTTGTAAGAATTATAACAACTCAATCATCACTGTATCTGTTTTACTAATGAAAAAGAAATTAGATTTAGCCAAATTCACACAAATATAAACATGGCAATTACAGGATTTAAATCCAGGTAACCCTGACTTTGTAGCCTAGAGACTCTTTAATTATACATTTAAGCCTAGCTCTGTGCTAGACAATCATGCTTTTACCAAATATTTTTGAATTGCATTAAAAATTAAACTTAGAGATCATATGGGGGAGAACTTTCGTCTAACCATTGTCAAATTAGTACATATTGCATATTAGTAAGGTCCAGATTAATGATGCCTAGGCAGAGTTCTAGTGGTTTCGTTAGCAAGTGCTATTATGATTTATTATTATAGTTAATAATAATCATAATTACAGTCTGAAATATGTCTCTTGGTTACACAGTTTTCTCTGTCTCAGCCCAGAGCACTAAACTTAACAAAGAGATGGTATTATCTGTTGATTATAGTTGCATGTGTTTTAGACCAATGGAAAAGTTGAGGGAAAACTAAAAATCCTACATTCAACTCTAATTTTTGTGACCTAAAATGGAACAGAACCAATTAGGAGGAAGTCATTTTAGTAAAGGTTGAGCCATCCTTAGGGTCATGCAATCTAGAGGAAATCACATTTATATTTATCAAGTACCTACTATGTCCTAAATAATTATCCTCAATAGTAAGTAAATGATTTATCTCTTAATACTCAAAGAGATTAGGAAGGTGAGCCATTATTATTCTTAAGGTATCAAATGAAGAAACTGGAATGTAAAAGTCAACAGATATAAGATCACCTGGGAGATGAAAGGAAAATAGGTCTTGACAAGAATCTTGGCAGCAGAGTACTGCAGTGACCTGAACCAGAGTCTATCCTTGCCCTTCTTTATGGGAGAGAAGAGTAACACAATGGGGACAGATCTTTGGAGTGCAAATGGTAGAGTCTTGCTTACTAGTGGGAAGGATCACTAGCAGTCCTGGGAATGGACTACTCTCTCTTGCCTTACTGTAGCCAAGACCTGAGTATCTGATGTTTAATTACAGTTTTCCATTTCCTTTTATTCACACACCAAAATGTTCTTCTCCTTGGGTGATTGCCAGTGCTAGAAAAAATTATACTCGGAGAGGGGGCAGATCTTATTTTGGATATGAAACTGAGTGCTATGCTATCACTGTTTACAAGAGAGTTCTGAATTGAGGATTACTGTCAGCAAGCTAATATTTATATTGCTGTTCAGCTTCCTGTTTTACACTTACACACACACATACACACACACATGCATCTGTGCTTTAAGATTATTTTGGAGAAAAGTTACCAGTTCAGAATCAAATGTGCATGCTCCTGGACCAAACTACCTACTCTTTTCTTCAATAATAATAGCAACAGCAACTTATTTGTGTTTAGTGTGCTATTGTCGTGCACACTCATTCAGTTTTCCAAAGCCTATTTAGATGAAGGATTGCTGCTTCTGTCTTAGGAACGAGGACATTCTTTAAAAATGTGTTAGTTGGGATTATTTTGGTTGCAGAGACAAAGAGAAGCTCAACTTGTGCTAACGTAGGCAAAATGGAGGATTTCTTGGAAGGATCTCATGGAATCAAACAAAAATATAGATATACACGCCACTAAATAAATAAATAAATAAATAAATAAATAAATAAATCTGGGTGTCAGAGTCAACAAAACTCAGGGTCTTCACTCCCACTAGGTCTCTCTCCACCTGTTTTCGTGGCTTCTTTCTGCATATTACGTTTATTCTCTGTAATTGCAGAACACCTACCTCCATATTGTAAAAACACAGGTGTGACTGCTCTCTACTTACAGCTTGGAACTCACATCACAAAAAACAGACTCTTTCCTTAATGCAATTGAAATATAAATTCCCTGGAAAGAACTCTGGTTAGCTCAACTTGGTAAAGGTGCTTGTTTCTATACCAATCAATGTGGCCAATGGTTGAAGGGTGGGATACAACTTTAAAGAGTATGAGACTTCTAGGAAGATGGCAAGGCAGGCAGATCCTAAGATCACTTTGTCCCATGGACACACCTGGATAACAGCCACATCACTGCAGCTAACCCATAAAATGACCTTAAGACTAACTGGACAGGCTTTCCATATAATATAATTCCAGTTAATTATAGGGAGGAGGCTGCATTCAAAAGGTTAATATGGTAGAGACATGGTCAGGAACCAAACTCCCAAGACTAACCAAAAGGATGAGGGACACCACAACATGGAGAAGGGAGAGCAGTACCCCTCACCCCAGGCATGCTAAGCAGCAGGTACCTGCACTTGGAAGACAAGTCCTCATAATATTTCAATTTGAAAACTAGTGGGACTTAACTTCATGAGTTTTTACAGCCAGTGGGGCTTAACTCCAGGTACTTTAAAAATTAGTGGCCTTAGTTCTGGCAGATGTAGAGGAAACTAAGTTCCTGAAACAGGAAACTGAGTTCCACTCCTCGGACAACATAATAAACAGCCCTGCCATGATAGAGCATAAAAGTAGCTATTTGAAAAGTGCCTGGGGTATACATGAAGATTTATTTACTAATCTCAGAACATGTGCTGGAAGAACACAGAACTTTAGACTTCTCTGAGAACAAAATTTCTAGTGGGTGCCATTTCTCCCCTCCCCCCTCATTCAACTTTGAAAGCTGGACATTTACAGGATTTAGCACGAACACTCTCCATCTACCTTGCTAGCACCAACTGCATTCTCCTGCAGACTTGCCCCATCCAACCCATCCCACTCAGCAGGAGTCCCTACAAAATTACTTCTTCCACATCACATCCTATAAGTAACCCCAGCAGGGACCAGTACCACTCCAAAGACACTGCAGCCCTAGGGAGAGGAGAAGATAGCTACACACACCAGTACACTTGCAGTTCCAACAATCAGACCTTAGAACTTTCAGGGCAGAGAGAGTTCCCTACCAACCAGCGTATCTGCAGCCCTTGGCAGTAGGCATCTGGTCTAACTGCTGGCCCCACCCACCAACAAAAGCCTTTCAATGGCCAAGGTAAGTCGGTGCATTCGAAGCTTCAATAGATGGACTAGGAACAGGCATTTGGTTTGTCACCAGACACAGCCCAACTATAAGCCTATGGCAGCACTAGACTGGCCCCTTAACAGCACAGTTACCAAACCCAGCCAACAATAAGCAGAAGGGACCATTGCAGCTGACTGGACTGAAGGCAAAAGAGACTCAGACACAATAGTAGGTCACATGCAACCCACATAGGAGACATCCCTGAAGCACCTGCTTCTGATGAACAGGGAACATTGTGCTACAGGGCACCACAGTACCTCTTCTTCATAAGGCCATTACTTTCAAGATCAGGAGACATAACTGACTTTACTAATACATAGAAAGAAACAAAGAGAGTTATACAAAATGAGGAGATAGAGATATATGTCGCAAATGAAAGAACAGGACTAAACCACAGCCAAAGAACTAAATGAAATGGAAATAAGCAATAAGCTTCATAAAGAATTCAAAGTAATGGTCATAAAGATACTTACTGGGTGACTCAGTCAGTTAAGCATCTGCCTTCAGTTCAGGACAAGATCTCAGGACACTGGGATTAAGCCTCTTGTCATACTTGCTGCACATTGGGGAGTCTGCTTCTCCCTCTTCCTTTTCCTCTGCCTCTCTCCCCCACTTATGCTCTCTCTCTTTCTCAAATAAATAAAATCTTATAAAAAAAAAAAAAGATACTGAGGGATGGCTTAAGCATCTGGCTCTTGGTTTCAGCTCAGGTATGATCTTGGGGTCCTGGGATTGAGCCCTGCATTGGATTCTGTGCTTAGCACTGTGTCTGCTTATCCCTCTCCCTCCTCCTTTATTCCTCCTCCAACTCGTGCTTTCTTTCTCTCTCTCTCTCTTTCTCTCAAATAAATAATAAAAAATAAATAAACAATCTTTAGAAAAAGATACTGAATTTGAGAAAAGAGTAAGGGATTTCAGTGAAACCTTCATTATAGAACTAGAGAAAATAAAGAAGAACCAATCAGAGATAAAGAACTCAATGACTGAAATTAAAAATACACTAGAGAGAATCAATAATAGATTTGAGTAGGCAAAACAGATCAGTAAGCTGGAAGAGAGGGTAATGGATAGCAACAAAGCTGAACAGGAAAAAGGAAAAAAAAAAAGAAAAAGAAATGGGAATAGATTAAGGGAGCTTAACAACATCATCAAGTGTAATAACATTTGCAGTATAAGGGAATCAAGAAGGAAAACAGAGAGGAAAGGGGGCAGAAATTTTATTTAAAGAAATTATACCTGAAAACTTCCCTAATCTAGGGAAGGAAACATACATCCAGATCTAGGAGGCATAAGGAGCCCCCAATAAAATCAACCCAAGGAGGTCCACACCAAGACATATAATAATTAAAATAGCAAAAAAGTAGTGATAAAGAGATAATTTTAAAAGCAGCATGAGAAAAGAAAATAGTTACATATAAGGGAAACCCCATAAAGGTATCAGCTGATTTTTCAGCAAAAACGTTGCAGGCCCGAAGTGTCCTTATGTATTCAATGTGCTGGAGAAAAACAAAACAAATCAAAAATCCTGCAATAAAGAGTACTCTATCCAGGAAGACTATCTTTCAGAATAGAAGGAGAGACCAAGAGGATCCCAGATAAACAAAAATTAAAGAAGTTCATCGTTTCTAAATGAGCCTTACAAGAACTATTAGAAGGAATTCTTTGAGTGGAAAGAAAAGGCCATAATGAGAAGGAAGAAAATTATGAATGGAAAAAAAATGACAGGCAAATACAAGCATAATAAAAGTAGTAGATTAATCACTCATAAAATCAATGTGGTGGTTAAGGCACAGAAGCAGTAAAACTAATTATAAAAGTCAGTCAAAGGGTCACAAAATAAAAGGACATAAAGTATAATATCATATACATAAAACTGGGGGAGGAAGAATAAAAACTTAATACTTTTAGAAGGGTTCAAATTTAAGTGACCATCAACTTAACATAGACTGCTATATACATAAGATGTTATATATGAACCTAATGATAACCACAAATGAAAAACCTGTAATAGATACACAAAATCTAAAGAGAAAGTAATCCAAGTATATCATTAAAGAAATTCATCAAACTACAAGGAAAGAGGACAAGAGAAAAAAGGAACAGAGAAAAACTACAAAAACAACCATAGAATAAGTAACAAAATGGCAATGAGTACATACTTACCAGTAATTACTTTGAATGTAAATAGACTAAGTGCTTCAATCAAAAGACATTGGGTATCAAATGTATAAAAAAAGGAAGGCTCATCTATATTCTACATACAGGAGACTTACTTCAGGCCTAAAGACACATGCAGATTGACAGTGAAAGGATGGAAACACATTTATCTTGCAAATGGAAGCAAAAAAATGAGCTGGGATAGCAATCTTAATTTGGACAAAACAGACTTTAAAATAAAGACTATAACAAGAGACAAAGAAGAACATTGCATAATGATAAAGGGAACGATTCAATGAGATAATGTAACAGTTATAAATATCTGTGCATCCAACATGGGAGCACCTAAATACATAAAGTAACTATTAACAGACATTAAAAAAAAAAAGAACTTGACAGTAGTAGAATAATAGTAGAGGTTTTAAACACCCTGTTTACATCAGTGGATAGATCATCTAGACGGAAAGAAAATCAGGAAGGAACCAGTGACTTTGAATGGCACATTGGATCAGATGCACCTAAGAGATATATTCAGAACATTCCATCCAAAAACAGTAGAATACACAAGGCCTACCTCAAGAAGCAAGAAAAATCTCAAACAACCTAAGCTAACTTTATATCTAATGGACCTAGAACAAAGAAGAAACAAAGCCCAAAGCCAGTAAAAGAGAGGAAATAATAGAGATTAGAATAGAAGTAAGTGAAATAGAAACTAAATAAAAAATAGATCAATGAAACCAGGATCTGGTTTTTGAAAAGATCAACAAAATTGATAAACCTTTAGCCAGACACATCAAAAAGAGAAGGGAGAGGACTCAAATAAACAAAAGGAGAAATAGCAACTGACACCAAAGAAATACAAAAGATTATTAGGAGACATTATGAAAAATTATATGCCAACAAATTGTACAACTTAGAAGAAATGGATAAATCCTGGAAGCATATAACTGTCTAAAACTGAATCAGGAAGAAATAGGAAATCTGAACAGGCCAGTTACTACCAAAGAAATTAAATCAGTAATCAAAAACTCCTGACAAACAAAAGTGTAGGATCAGATAACTTCCCAGGTGAATTCTACCAAACATTTAAAGAAGATTTAATACCTATTATTTTCAAACTATCCCAAAAAACAGAAGAGGAAGGAAAGATTCCAAATTCATTCTATAAGACCAGCATTATCCTGATACCAAGGCACTACAAAAAATCCCACAAAAAAACCCCCATGTCTCTGATGAACATAGATGCAAAAATCCTCAACAGAATATTAACAAACTGAGTCTGATGATACATTTTAAAATATCATTCACCATAATCAAGTGAGATTTATTGAAGGGATGTAAGTATGGCTTAGTATTCACAAATCAATCAATGTGTTTTATCACAATAATAAGAGAAAGAACAGAAACCATATTATCATCTCAGTAAATGCAGAAAAAAGTATTTGAAAAGTACAACATTCATTCGTGATATAAAATCTCAACAAAGTAGGTTGAGAGGGAACATATCTCAACATAATAAAGGTCATATATGAAAAATTCACAGCTGACATCATCCTTAATGGGGAAAAAATGAGAGCTTTTCCTCTAAGATCAGAAACAAGACAAGGATGTTCACTTTAACTATTTTTATTCAATATCGTACTGGAAGTCCTAGCCACAGCAGTTGAACTAGAAAAAAGAGTAAAAGGCATCCAAAATTTTCACTTTTTGCAGATGACATGATACAAAAATATACAGAAAACCCAAGAAGTCCTCCACAAAAACTAATAGATTAGTCGCATTCAGTAAAGTCTCAGGATACAAAATTAATATATAGGAATATCTTGCATTTCTGTGCACTAATAATGAAATAGCAGAAAGAAAATTTAAGAAAACAATCCCATTTACAATTATACCAAAAAGAATGAAATACTTAAGAATAAACTTAACCAAGGAGGTGAACAATCTGTACTGCAAAAAGTATAAAACATTGAAAGAAATAGAACATGACACAAACAAGATATTCTACACTTATGAAGTGGAAGAACTAATATTGTTAAAATGTGCCTACTACCCAAAGCAGTCTACAAATTTAATGAAATCTTTGCCAAAATACCAACATTTTCACAGAAATAGGACAAGTAATCTTAAAATTTGTGTGGAACCATAAAAGACCCCAAAAATCCAAAGCAATCTTGAAAAACACAATGCTGAAGTTACCACAATCCCAGATTTCAAGATGTATTACAAAGTATAGTAATCAAAACAATACAGTACTGGCACAAGAATAGACACATAGATCAACAGAACAGAATAGAGAGTCCAGAAAACAAAACAAAACAAAAATCCACCTTTTTATGGTTAATCTATGACAAAGGAGTCAAGAATATACACTGGGGAAAAGACAGTCTCTTTCATAAATGATTTTGGGAAAACTGTAAGGCTACATGCAAAAGAATGAAGCTGGACCACTTTCTTATACACAAAATAAACTCAAATAGATTAAAGACCTAAATGTGAGTTCTTTATAGATCTTAGATCTTAGACCTTTGGATAAAGAAGATATGGTCCATATATACAATGGAATATTTATGCCTCCATCAGAAAGGATTAATACCCAACTTTTGTATCAACATGGATGGGACTGAAGGAGATTATGCTGAGTGAAATAAGTCAAGCAAAGAAAGTCAATTATCATATGGTTTCCCTTGTGGAGCATAAGGAATAACATGGAGGACATTAGAGGAAGGAAAGGAAAATTGAATTGGGAGAAATCGGATGGAGAGGTGAACCACGA
>CM053615.1:64471879-64484091 GCA_028646535.1 Procyon lotor
GGGGGGGTGGGAGGTTGGGTGACCCTGGTGATGGGTAATAAGGGGGACATAGATTGCATGGAGCACTGGGTGTGGTTCATAAACAATGAATCTTGGAACACTGAAAATATAAAATAAATTTTTTAAAAAAGACCTAAATGTGAAATGTGAAACCATAGAATTCCTAGAAAAAAAGATAGGCAATATTCTCTTTGACAATCGCCAGGGAAATATCTTTCTAGGTATGTCTCCTGAAGCAAGGGAAACAAAAACAAAATTAAACTATTGGGATTAAACCAAAATAAAAAGCTTTTACACTACAAAGGAAACAATCGATGAAAGAAAAGGGCAACTTACTAAATGAAAGTATTTGCAAATGATATATCTGATAAGGGGTTAATATCCAAAATATGTAAAGAACCACACACCTCAATACCAAATATCCCATAAATAATCTAATTAAAAATAAGCAGGGGACTTGAATAGTTCTATGTCTTTGAATAGACATGAATGGCTGACAAACACATGAAAAGATGCTTAACATCATTAATCATCATGGAAATGCAAATTAAAACTGTGCAATATATCACCTCACACCTGACAAAATGGCTAAAATCAAAATCAGAATAAATAACAAGTGCTTGTGAAGATATGGAGAAAAAGGAACTCTTATGCACTGGTGCATGGTTGTTGAGAGTGTAAATTGGTGCAGCTACTGTGGAAAATGGTATGGATGTGCCTCAAAAAATTAAAAATAGAATTACCATATGATTCAGTAATTCCCTACTGGCTGTTTACCCAAAGAAAATGAAAGCACTGATTCAAAAAGACAAATGCACTCTGTTTATTGCAGCATATTTACCATAGCCAAAGTATGGAAGCAGCCAGGTGTCCGTGAATAGATGAATGGATACAGAAGATGACACTACACACACATGCACACGTGTCCATGTGCGCATGCGCACACGCGCACACACACACACACACACACACGAATATTATTCAGCCATAAAAAAGAGTGAAATCTTGCCATTTGCAATGATATGGATCAATCTAGAGGGTGTAATTCTAAGTGAAATAAGTCACTCAGAGAAATACCATATGATTTTACTTTTATGTAGAATTTAAGAAACAAGACAAATGAGCAAAAAAACAAAAAACAAAAAGACACAAACAGAAAACCAGACTTGTAAATACAGAAAAACAAAACAAAACCCAGTGCTTGCCAGGATGAGGTGGGTTGAGGTGGGTTATATAGAGGGGATTAAGAATACATTAATGTTGATTAATACTAAGAAATGTATAGAATTGTTGAATCATTATATTGTACACCTGCAACTAGAACACTGTATATTATACTTGAGTAAAAGAAAAAGAAATATATGAAAATGTGAAAAAAAAACCCACCATATATGAGCATGGCAGTCTCTGTGCAAGCATCTAGTTTGCATGTGTGAAGAAGCAACCTTTCCAAAAAGGGGTGAGTTGCAAGGCAGATAAAGCAGTATCTATCCCAAGAAGGGGTAGATAATTTGTCTCTAAAACACATAGAAAGTGGCAGATAAGAAACTCAAATCTCATACTTTTCCTTCCAAAGCAAATGTATTCTCTTCTACTTTATACTGATTAATCACATCCAAAGAATCACCCCAGTATTTGATTAGGCCAATCTCTGCAAATTGTCCTTTCCATGGTAGACTCATCCAAGGCTGATACCTCATTTATTTTTATCCCTCATACCTGCAACCCCTTCTCCAACTCCTATTTGTTCTTCCTGGTCTCCATATTTTTTAAGATATCATCCATAGGAACTCAACCCATTAGGGGACCTCTCTCTTCCATTATTCTACAGCACTTATGTTTTACCCCGGCCATTTTTTTATATTTTGATATCACTTTAGGTTCTTTAGGTTTTTTTTGTTGTAAGGGTGCAACTTTATTTATTTTTCTCTAAGTAGATTATAAGCTTCTTGAAGTCAAGAAACATATCTTAGGCGTCCATCTCTGTAATTTTTAGTATGAGTCTGATACTATAAGATTTGCAGAGTTGACAAAATTCAGTTTAACAAATATTTCCTTACGATGAGCAAGTCACTGTTCTCAGAACTGGATTAATTGCTTGTATTTCCTTTGTTTTTTACATACCATGTATCAATAGTTTATAGAAGGGTAGGTGATCAGTTATATCTACTCCTCTTCCTAATTATCTCCCAATTCTGTTCTTACTCTCAACAGGCACACTATGAACTAGTCACACCAAATTGCTTATTAGTTCATGAATATGCAGTACTTATTGAAGCTTTCAAGAAATGTGCATTCATTTTTCTTCTGTCTGAAGTGTTTTTCATTTCATCTTACAGCTAACATTAACCTTAATCAACCCCGCCAGAATCAGATCACGTATCTTTTCTCTAGGAAATTTTGCTGACCATCACTTCGGCATATAGTAGACTCTCATTACACTATATATAAATATAAATGCATATATATGTACACACACTCGATACCATTCCACCTTTTTACTATTACTGTTTGGGAAAGAGTGGCTCTGGAAACAAGGGTTCATTTTCCTGGCATGTTTAAAGAATTGGGCAAGGAAATAGCAGCCAGCTGCAGATACGCCCAGAATGCTCTCAGCTACCATCTCATAATTGAAAAGTGTCACTCTGAGGGGGAAATGGCCACTCAAGGCAGTGGCTGTAGCAGACGGGTGTTTGTCAAACTACATCTTGCTATTTTTTAGACTGGTTCCTGCTGAACTTTTCCCCTTCCTTCTGATTGCTTCTCTGCTGCTTACCAGCACCATGGGGAATTGGTGTGGCTACTTTGTTATTGAAATAGGTCGCTAGAATTTTCTTCCTTTTTGCCTTCTCTTTCTTGGGTAAGAAAAAATGATCATAGAGTAGACACTGAAGAATTCAATCCAATGGAAGTATTCCCAAGATAGCAATAATATGTTTTTAAACACAGAGCCCCAGGTGTTTTGTTTTTAATAACATCCTGTAATACACATTTTTCCTGATTTTTTTCATTTGTTTGTTTATAGCCCTGGTGATGGAGGTTATTAAAACTATCTGGTTGAAGTGGTAGGGAAAATTGGGATGATCAAGCTAACAGGGAGCCCAGAACTTTGTGACTTTAGTGTTTCAGAGCCCAAACATGCCATATATATAGAGAGAGATATAGATATATATCTATATATCTATATCTATATATCTGTCTGCATGCTCTTGCATCAGGAAAAACCATTGTCTGATTTGCTTGGAATCAACTTTGACTTTCTCTTCTCACATCCTACCATGACACATAATATTTGGTTTTTTAGTTGCTCCTAGCTGAAGCCAGCTGACTTGGATTCAAGTCCTGCTCCTTCCTAGCTTGATGATACTAAGTAAAGCTTTTAATGTTTGTGATTTCTCATTTTCTCATTCTTAAAAGGTTACCTAGCTCACAGGGAAATCAACAATATTTATTTATATCAGGGGATTACTGATATTATTAGATTAAATGATGAATATTAAAATGTTTAATAAGACTAAGTATTGAAGTTTTCAGTTATTTCTGTTCATCATTGATCATTTTTTCATATAATTGTAGATGCTTCTTATTCTAAGTTATATGTCTGCTCAAGACCAGGAGAGAACTTCCAGCCAAGTGCCCATGCCACTCTCAGTTCCCATACTTCATTTAGTGTTTCTCAATGGACCTCCATAATAGAGATGGCTATAGCTAAACTGAAAATCTCCTGAATTCCTCTTCCTCTGTGATTTTTTTTTCCACATCAGCTGTGCATTCTGCTATGCTGTCTTTATATTCTCTAGCTGAAATCATACCAAGCCCTGCACATACCAAGCCTTGCCTGTATTCACCATCTTGATTTTCTCTCATGGTCTTTCCTGGTTATTCTCTTCCCATACCTCCAACTTCACCCTTTCCTAAACATTTGTGATGTAGACAGGTGGCTTATTTTGTATCTTTTGTATTGATACCTGTCTTTGCCTGTGTCCATGCTTTACATCTTCAACTAAGCAGAACATTGTGAGCTGGGTCAGCATTAGTCATTCAATTCTTTCCTAATATATAACTCTTTTTTTTTTTTAGCATTGGCATGGAAGACATGGTAAATAGGTTTCTCTTGAGGGAGAGACTGGGCACAAGAGGGGTGAGTGGTTTGTTATCATGTGTAAAGAGAGCACAAGATAATTCAGGGAGTCTGTGCTGCTCTAGCATGCATGAGGCAGTTCATGGAACCTGGTCAGCGTCATTTGAGCTCAAGTCTCAGCTCTACCATCTTCCAACTCCGTGAACCTGGCCAAGTTTCCTAATCCCACAGAGCCTCAGTTTTTTCACCTGTAGAATGAAGATAACAATAGGGTAAATCTCAAGAAGTAACCTGTAGGGACACCTCGATGGCTCAGTCACTTATGAGTTGGACTCTTGATTTTGGCTCAGGTTATGACCTCAGCGTTCTGGGATCAAGTCCCATATCAGCCTTCTTGCTCAGCTCAGAGTCTGCTTGGCATTCTCTCTCTCCCTCTGCTCCCTGACCCAGCTCTTTCTCTCTCTAAAGAAAGAGTATGTGTACAAGCAGAGGGAGCGGCAGAGGGAGAGGGAGAAGCAGGCTCCCTGCTGGGCAGGGGGCCCAGTGTGGGGCTCGATCCCCCTGGGGTCATGACCTGAGCCAAAGGCAGACATTCAACTGACTGAGCCACCCACCTGCCCCAATAAAAAGAAAATCTTCTTTTGTTTTTTTAAAGGAGTAACCTGTGAAATGGCAGAAGAACTGATCTTCTAAATATACAATAATGTTTGTAAAGCACACTGTTAAAACAAAAGAATAAACTGAATGAATATAAACTATTATTTTTAGGAATAGTTGGCTTTATTCTCTAATCTGTTACATTTTCTTCCTGCCAACTGGGCTGCAAATGTGATTAGATAGTAAGCTCTTTTGAACAGGGACCATGTCTAGACTGTTTACTGCTGAGTTTCCAACACCTAGGGCAGTGCCTGGAAGATAATAGGTGTTCAGTAAATATTTGATGAATTAATAAATGGATTGAATAACAAAGAAGAAGTTAAAGCAATATTCTAAAAAGGCTCAAATGCTGTCACTATCATTAAGCCCTCATTATTTCAAGAACACTGGCTATAATGCAATTGGTTGTCAGTGAGTGTAATTGGAAGAAAAATAATACATATTTCAAGGAGTAAGGAAAGATGGAATCCATATACCAGTTAGCTTTCAAAACTGGCTAAAAGGTAATTGGAGTCTGAAAGTTGATTTATCTGGCCTTCCTCTTACCTGAATGCAATGCAGATCTTAATTGAAACATACACCTCCAGGAACAGAAGAATAATGAGCTGCTTGCTGAAATGTCACTCCTGTGAAAGAGAGCAAACGTGGTCCCATGAGGGATACCTTTCTTCCTGGGCAGTGTGGGCTCAGCTGTATCGACCAGGAGAGAACTGACAGAATGATGGGGGGCATGGAAAGGGAAGGAATGATTCCATTGATGGCGACCTGAGCAGGCCTTGTAGGGAAGGAGGCATCTGACCTGGGTTTTCACAAGGTCGAGAGAGGGACCCGACAGGTAGGAGCATACAAAGATTAAAAATCGTATTTCTGCAATCCACTTTTCTGGGTGCATGGTGTTATTTTTACTTTGGTTTATATTTAACCTCTTTTTAAACTCCAGTTTCCTTATCTAACAGATGGGGGAAAATAATACTATATCCTTCATAAGATCATTGTAGGCATTACATGAGAAAAATGCATAAAATCATTTGGCGTGGTTCCTGGCACACAGTACGTACAAAATATAAGCAGCTGTTATTATTGATGTTATTATTATACTTGAGTTTGCCTCCCAGAGGATGAAGCGGCATAAACTAGGGGTGTAAAGAGCCTATAAAATGCAGATGTTAAAAGCCAGCTCTGTTTTTTGACAAAATGCAAAGGGAGATTTAGATGGAAAAGTAGGTATGAATCAGATTGATGAGGACGTGGAATGTGGTTCTAAAGATTTTGGGGCTTTAATGGCAAGAGTGAGAAAATAGAGATATTTTTGTTTTCTGTCAGTCTGAGGGCTTATTTAGGCATGAAGCTGCCTTTCAGTGCCTGTAAATCAATTCCTATAGGTGACCTGGCCCAAAATTCTCAGTCTGAGAAGGAGCCGTTGCTTGTGGCAGGATTTATTCCCTAGCCAATCTTCGACATTTTCCTGCCAAAATGAGGACCTCTTTCATTGTGTGATGGAGAGAGAACGCCACACGTAATTAGAAGGAATGAGCAGAGAGGAAGAGAAAAGGCAGGGAGCGTGCCACCGTGCTGGCGGAAGTCTCCCAGGAACAGAAGGTGATGTGTTGTGACAGATGCCTTTGTTATGTTGTTTGTTAAACGCTGCATGGCTACATTTTACAACATTTTCGAATATGGCCCTGCGTTCCCCCGTTCCCCGGGCATTTTGGCAACAGGGAAAAGAAACTATTGGGTCTAGGGACAGGGAGAAGGAGGAGGAGGGAGTAGGGCAAGAGGGTGCTAGAAATGCCAATGGAGTGGGATTCAAGTTCAAAGTCACCTTCACCTAAATATACCACCCTTACGCAATCACTTCCTGCACTGGGGTCTGAGAGCCATTGCTTAAGAGGTATATTCATTGTGTCCAATTAAATTCAAATCAAAAGGAGATTTGAGTACCAGCAATGTGCCTAATTGGAGATAGAAATGGGATAAAACACTATCCCTACTCTCAAGGAATTCACCCACCAGTGGAGGCAATTAGGCAAACCCATATCACACACACACGCACACACACACACACACACACACGTACATGCATGCAACACACAAAGTCAGATGCAAAGAGATTTTAAAAGAACCGGAATGCATTCAAGTTTAAGGAAAGGCATATAGCATGGTTACCATAGGCCCCATTCTCTGATAATAATCCAATTACATTAGAAATAAATTATTTAAAAACTTATTAAAATATCTTAACCACTTGAACATTTATATATCTTTGTATCAAATAGGAAATCAAAAGTCAATTTATAAGCCATCTAGAAAGAGATATAGAGCATACCAAGCAAAGTCCTAGTCGAAGATGACTTCACCATTGAAGAAGTTAGTAAAACACTGAAAGAAAGTACTCATTTAGAGCAATTAAGAAAAATAAATAAATAAAACAATAAAATCACAAACTCTATACAGGTAATTAATAAAGATAAAACCTGAAATTAATGAAATGCAACACAAAAATTGTAGAAAAAATATATGGGCACATAATAAACCAATTCACTGAAAAGGCAAGTAAAGCAGATAAACTGCTTGTTGGCTTAATTAAGAATTAAAGAGAAAGATCAAAATATATTAAAAGTCAAGAAATTTTAAGGTGTCATAAACAGAAATATAAATGTGATCAAGAGATCACTGCATACATTTTATAGTAACATTTCAAAAACCTAGAGCAAAAATATGCTTTCCTAGGAATCTGTAAATCTTTATAATTGACCTCAAAGAAATAGAAAATATGAGTAAACCAAGTCCACTAAAAGAGACAGAACATATGATTAAGTAGCTACCATTAAAATAGGCACAAGAAAAAATAGATTCACAACTGAATCTATCTAAATCTTAAAATAATTTCAGTATTATTTAAAATATGCTACTCTCTAGAAAATACATCATCTAAATTTACTTTATGAAACTACAGAGCTTTAAAGCTAAAATCTCATATAATGCTAATTAGAAAATTGTGGGCTAATTCATACACACACACAGAGAATCAAGCAATGAAACTAAAAAGGAAATAACAGATTTATTCCTAGAAATTCATAGGTGATTCACATTATTGACCAATATGCCATAGCACTAAATAAAATGGTAAAAACCATATGATTACGTCAACACATGCTGAAAAGCATTTGGTAATATTTAGAAACTTTACTAAAGAAAGTTAACATAAAGTAAAAGAACTTACTAACATCCAAACCCTATAGCACATATGGTCCTATGGGAAAAAAAAAAAGATCATTTAATTTCCAGTAATATTTTAGGCAAAAATATCCAGTATCGACATTATTCACATTTTCTTAAATGCTCTGGCAGACTCAGTATGAAAAGAAGTCAAAGTAGTTGGTTAACAATAAGAGATTAGAGTAGCAAAAACAAAATTAAGAGAATCACTAAGAAAATTGGGTAAGGTGGTTGTATACAAGGAGAGATATTCAAGGGTCAATATTTTTTCATTATACTAGCAATAAGAACAATTTTACTTTATGTATTTATTTTTGAGAGAGAGAGAGAGAGAGTGTGTGTGCGAGTGTGGGGAGAGGCAAAAGGAGAGGGAGAGGGAGAGAATCTCAAGCAGATTCCACACTGATGCAGCTGGATGCAAGGCTGGAACTCATGAGCCGAGATCAGACTCCAGCTAAAATTAAGAGTGGGATGCTTAACTGACTAAGCCACTGAGGCACCCCACCAAAAAACCACTTTAGAATGAAGAAAATTTCCATTAACATCAGGTACCGAAATTGTATATAATTTAAAAATAATTTTAACCATAGAAATCTCAGTATCTACATAAAACTATAAAATCAACATATTAATAATTTAAATTTAATTTTAAGTAATATCTTAACTAATATTTTAACTTATATTTTGAAAATTACACAATCGCATTTGGACACCCAACAGGGATTTACAATAAAATTATACAATTTAAAAGTCTATAAGATGGCAAAGGAGAGCCTGAGAGTTTGTCCAAAAGAATACAAGAGAGGGGGGATTTATTTAACAGGTCTCAGGATGCGCTGTAAAACCAGTGCCATCTAATAGATCTGGTGTCCTATAAGAAGGGAAATGGAACATGAGCTGCAGAAGAGCAGGGATCATTTCGGGTTCATTTGTATATTCTGAGCACATAGAAAAATGCCCAAGAAACATTGCCTGAATTCATTTATGAAAGGGATTGCAAAATTTGTACAAAGTACCTAGAAGTGGATCTCAGTATACATGACTTATGAGAATTAAAACGCATTTAATTGAAATATGATACTAATGCAAACCTAAGTAATTTTTTATAGTAAAACCATTCATGTTAGCACTATATTTCTGTGTGTATTTGTATAGGATGTGTATCTCTATCTCTATCTATAATTAAATTACCATGTAAGTTCTACTTGTATGCTTTACCGAGATCATCCACCACCCTTGTCTCTAAAAATAAGTTCTCCTGATTTTAAAACTGTAGATTTGTTTTCCCATAGGAATTCTTCAGATGCCATTAATTTTTATTTGAAATGATGACAATTATATACTAATATAATTAATAACAATAATGATAATAGTAATAATGTTATTTTACCTTCTCAACTCAAAGGGTCCATAGGAATTTAAACCAAAAAATCATCATCTTCACAAAAACAGCAAGTAGATTTTGGGTACTTACTATGAGCTAAGGGCCTTATATTCATTTCCTTATTTTTTTAAAAGATTTTATTTTTTAGGGGTGCCTGGATGGCTCAGTTGATTGAGCATCTAACTCTTGATTTCAGCTCAGGTTTTGATCTCAGGGTCGTGGGGTTGACCCCTGCAATGGATTCTCTGGAGTCTGCTTGTCCCTCTCCCTCTATTCCTCCCCTGATTCTTTCTCTCAAATAAATAAATAAAATCATAAAAAAAAAATTTATTTTCTTAAGTAATCTCTACACCCAGTACTCAATACCGTAACCCACAACCCTGAGATCAGGAATTGTATGCTGTACTGACTGAGCCAACCAGGAACCTCTCATTTTATTATTTGAGTCATACAAAGCCATATTGAATAAATACTGTTATTTGGTTTAAAACATATATAATTTGAAGCTTATAGAAATGAAATAGTTTCCCAAAGACACCCAGCCAGGAGGCATTAGAGGCATGACTCAAACCCATTTTGGTGTGATCATCCATAGCCTGATAATTCTACACTACAAGTTGCTATTAGGATCAAATCAGATAATTATTATAAAATATTTAACATGCAACCTTCTCCAAAATAAGTGCTTAGTAAGTGTATAACCACAATAATAACAACAAAGTCACACAGCCTTCACAGGTAAGTTTATTAACTTCAAGTTTGCAGATGGGAAAAAATGAGGCTTAGGGAGGTTAAGTTACCTGCTGAGTTTACACAGCTTCATGGCAAAGGCAGAGTCAACCTCAGTCATTTCTATCCAAAGCCTGTATCTTTAATCACCGTGCAGATGTGGGTTCACCTACAACTACACTGCAGTGCAGCTTTAAGCAACCCATCTTACCTCTCTGTGCCTTGGTTGAATAATAAGTTTTTTTGAGAGCCATAATCTCTGCTCTATTTCTTCAGAAGGAATGTGTAAGAAAGGTGAAGGAGCTTTGAAATAAGAACATCATAATGCAGATGATTGCTTATGTTTCCCCTAGCAATCCATAAGGCGGCGGATTTAGCAATCAGGTCACCATTACCTCCAACAAATAGTCATTTCAGACTTAAGAAGAGAATTGTGTGCTTTGACACATTTTCCTATAATGTTTTCATAAAATGTTTAATTTTCCTGAAAATGGGTTTTATCTACCTGGTGAATGAGTCTTGTTTCCTTATTTTCACAACATTAATGACGGAAAAGCAGAGCAAGCTATTTTTGGTCATTTTGGAAGACTGAGGTGGGATGGATAGTGGAGACAGAGAAAGAAAATCAATATTTTCATGATTCCATTATAAGCAGTCACTTTAAAGCAAGAATCTGTATCTACCAACTTCTGGGATGCCATGAGTCTTTGCATGGAGAAGGAGGCAGAGTCAATTCAGAAGATCGGACACCTGTCAAGTCAGACACCTGAGTGTCTCAGTTGCTTAAGCATTTGTCTTTGGCTCAGGTCATGATCCCAGCTTGGTGGAATTAAGCCCCACATTGGGCTCTGTGCTCAGCTGGGAATCTGCTTCTCCCTCCACCTGCTCTTGTGCTCTTGCTGTCTCTCTCTCTCTCTTTCTCTCTCTCAAATAAAATCTTAAAAAAAAAAAAAAAAGAAAAAGAAGAAGAAGAAGAAAAAGAGAAGGAGGAGGAAGATGAGGAAGAGATCCCAAGTTAAAACCACACTACTATATCTGCCAAGGGGAAGTTTCTCTACCAACTACCACTTGGCCACGTAGCTCTCTAGTGGTCATGAGGCCTCACTTCATTCCAAACTCCCTCTAAATGCTTCATGTCTACTTTTTCCTGCCTCTTTAATTGTTTCCCAAGTATCCCCCTTGATGTATCCTGTTTGGCCTCCCTCCCTTGTGTGCTCACTCACTTATCAAGATTCACTTCAAAAACCACAGATCCTTCCAAACTCTCTTATCTATCCTCAAGTGTGATATTCCTCATTTCTTTCAACTGTACTTTATTTTCATTAATGGCATATTTTCTGTTTTGCATGGTAAAATCACCTTTTCTCATTTTAAAACTATAATAATAAAACATATCCATTTAAAATATGTAAGAAATACGTAAGTAGATTATAAATAAAAGTGCTATCAAAGCTTTTCTCATCCCACTTCCATCTGCTAAAGTACCTTGTTTAAACTTTTTTTAGTTTATAGTTTTCCAAAATTTTTATGTGCATTTAAACATTCCCCGTACTCTGAAGGTACTTTGAAATGAAAACCACTGTTCTGGCCATGGATATATATTTTGGGTAATAACAGGATTCTAAGGAAAAATAAAGTGAGGAAAGGGAATAAAGCTGATAAGAACAAACTGTCTGGAGAGGCAACATTCATGTAACAGGAACAGGATTATTCTTGGAAGTGAGTTACAGAAGTTCAGAGAAAGAAAAATTGGGGATCTAAAGGAGTCAAAACTACTTTGTAGGACCATCATCTGTCAAGATGAGCACTGCAGAAGGGTGCAGATGCACTGAGATGGTAACTGTGGGCATACAGATGGGGATAGATAATAAGCCGGGCACTTGGGTGGTTCAGTAGTTAAGCATCCAAGTCTTGATTTTGGTTCAGGTCAGGTCATGATCTCAGGATTGTGAGATTGAGCCCCAAGTCTGGTGCCATGATGGCCATGGAGCTTGCTTAAGATTCTCTCTCTCTCCCTCTCCCTCTGCCCCTACTGCCCCCACACCCATGCATGCATGTGCACGTTGTCTCTCTGTCTCGGAAGGAAGGAAGGAAGGAAGGAAGGAAGGAAGGAAGGAAGGAAGGAAGGAAGGAAGGAAGGAA
>CM053615.1:64484591-64578266 GCA_028646535.1 Procyon lotor
ACACACACACACACACACACACACACTTATACACACTGACACACACATATATATATTTGTACAGACATATGAAATGAATACATATGTGTATATATGTATTTCAACTTTCTTTGGATATTTACATTAATTAAAAAATAATATGCTTTGGGGCATTTCATTATTTTTTTCTTTTTTCTTTTTGGTAAAAGCTACTGATTTAATTGAGGAGGTTGAAGACATAACTCTATTATCACACTCCTAAAACCCACCTCCCTACTCCTCTGAATAAACATACTTTAGATTCATTACTGCACATTCATTACTGCACATTACTGCACATAGCTGCCTTACAATGTGGAGATATTTTATATTATTCGACTATGTAGATAATGTTCTCAGTTGTAACATATACTTTACTATGATTACATTTGCTTTTTTTTCTAATTTTTCCCCTCTGTAATTGAGAATTGCTTTTGATTTTCACTTATTTAGTTTTCAGGTATTTTTTCATTCTGAAATTTCCCAACAAAACTAACCATAGACCTTACTACAGTCAAACACCACATTGTAGAGGTATGTGTTTAGTAATATCTCCATCTGGAAATTTTGACCTGCTCAATTCTGGACTTAGTTCTTCTCTAGCAGGAATTCAAAGAATTGTCTTATTCTTGTTCCTGAATTGAATCTCCTGTTCTAGATTCCACAACTTCTCTTTCTTGGCTTATGCTCTTGTATTGTTGGAGACTATCTTCAAAATCTTCTTGCATTGGAAGTATATTTTGAGCTTGTGCATGTGTAAGAATGTCTTTACTCTGATCCATGATAATGGATTATCTGAATTTAAAATATTTTGTGTTGTTGGAATTAATTTCCCCTCAGAATTTTGATGAGATGCTCCTGTAGTCACCTAATTTCTGTGGTGCCGATGCCATTCAGATACTTGACCAATGTCTATGGTGATGTGGATACATTGGGCAGAAGAATGATGCTTCTCTTTATAAAAGATGTTAGAGGCTCTTATTTTTCCCTGCATCCTTGAAAATTTACTCAAAAGTGTATTGGGTGGTTGGTTTTTTTATTTCATTGTTTCTGATGAGAAATTGTTGGAATCCTTCAATTTTCAAATCCTTCAATGTATCCTGAAATTTATATTCTAACCTAGCTATTTTTTTAAATTTTACACTAAAAAAAATACTGAAAGCTGATTATTTTTGAATTCTCTTATTTTTTTTTAACAGAACAGGCTCCAATTCCAGTAAGGATACTGATCAAATGTGCATGTGTATATACCCGATTATTTCAATTTCCTCTGTAACCCTCCTACCTAGTCTCTCTGCATCAATCCTTACCCAGGTAGAGTCAATTCTCGATATAGCAGTCAGAAAGATCCTTTAAAAACTGATCTATGTCTGTAGAAAAATGACTTCTTTAGCAATCAAATCATCACTACCAAAAAGACAAGCAATGCAAAAATGTGTAGAGTAGAAAGTGAGAAATTACCTAAAATTCTACCATTAGCAACACCTGTCATTACTATTTCGTGGCTATTGCTCCAGATATCTCTCTAAGGATGACACAGATGTATCTATTCCTATCCAGGAACTATAGAGAAATATATAGATTAGTAGGAAAACAAATAAATAAAAATGTGATGCTGTTATGGAGGATATTTTAAAATAAAGTGACAAATGTAGTTTTACTTGAATTTAACATTAAGAAAAACATACTGAAATAAACGTGAAAAAAATGACAAATGTCAGATACATATTTTTTTCACCTCAAGGAGATATTAGCATCAAAAATATCTCTAGAGTTAAGGGGAAAAGTAAGAAGACATTTTAAGTTGTTAAAATCTTAAAAAAAATAAAGTGATACATTTCCATTTTAGACCTATCTGTTGACTCTCTGCTGTAAGGAAACCAGCGCCCCCATACACTACTTTTTTGTCTCCAGTCCTTGCTCTTTCATATGCTATTATTAGTAAGGTTTACAACATTTACATATTCTGGCCTGAAACCACAGTTTTCACCATTGTTTCATTTTAATTGTATATTGAGTAGGAATCTGAGTTCACCCCTGATCCTGTTCCCATGGCTTCCTCATTTTCAATTATTTTGCCATCATTTATCATTTTGTTTACCTGATTTCATCTTCCAGAAGCCTTTTGTTTTTAAAAACTTTGATAATATATTTTCTTTAACCCAATCTATTCAAGATACCATTATTGCAGTATATAATCAATATAAAATTATTCATGTAATTTTTTTTTAGTCTGTTTTTCCTACTAAGTCTCTGAAGTTGGGTGTGTGTTTTATCTCTAGAGCACATTTTATTTTATTTTTTTTATTTTTTTATTAACATATAATGTATTATTTGCTTCAAGGGGACAGGTCTGTGAATCATCAGACTTACGCAATTCACAGCACTCACCATAGCACACACCCTCCCCAATGTCCATAACCCAGCCACCCTATCTCTTATCCCCACCCCCCAGCAACCCTCAGTTTGTTTCCTGAGATTAAGAGTCTCTTATGATTTGTCTCCCTCCCCAGTCCCATCTTATTTCATTTTTTTCCCTTTCTACTTCCCACGACCCCCCACCCTGCCTCTCAAATTCCTCATATCAGAGATATCATATGATAAATGTCTTTCTCTGATGGACTTATTTCGCTTAGCATAATATCCTCTAGTTCCATCCACATTGTTGCAAATGGCAGGATTTCAGGTTTTTCGTGGCTGCATAGTATTCCATTAAGCGTGTGTGTGTGTGTGTGTGTGTGTGTGTGTGTGTGTGTGTGTGTGTACCACATCTTCTTTATCCATTCATCTGTTGATTGACATCTAGGTTCTTTCCATGGTTTGGCTATTGTGGACATTGCTGTAGAGCACATTTTAGACCCACTGGCCATAGTTCAAGTGCTCAGAACCTACAAGTGGTTATTGGCTACAGCATTGGGAAAGCATAGCCTTAGACCTTCTCCTTTCCTTTGTCTCTCTTGTCCATTTCTTATCCAGGTGGGATTCCACCCCAGTGGTTTATCCCCTTGGAAGGGTTCTGTCCTCAATGGGATTCCTGGGCTGTCAGTCTGTTTATCCATTTTTTTCCGTTTGTTTTCTCTTTTTACCTTGAGATAATTATAGATTCATGTGCTTTTGTAAGAAGTAATACAGAAGTTTTTCAAGGAAGGGATTAAGGGATCCTCTGTGTCCTGAGTCTGTTCATGCTTCAGAATTTTCATATTCTGCTTTTATACTTTTCAAACATAGGTGAGGTCATGTCACTCTTATGTTTAAAACCCTGCTTTAGCTCCCAGTTTACTCAGTAAAATCAGTGTTCTTTTCAAGGCAAACAAGCCATACATGTTCTGACCACTGGACACCACTCTGCTTTCTTCACCCCCTCTACCTTCAGCTCATTCTGTTCTGGCCTCACCAGAACCATTCTCATCCCCACTTTTAAGACTTATGACTTTCCCTTCCACTCACTATCATCCATCCATCCCCTTCTATGGCCTACTTCCTTACCTTCCTCAAGGTTTTGCTCAAATATTACCTTCTAAATGAAGCCTATCCTGACTACTCCATTTACAATTAATTACCCCTCCCTACCAAATCAACATTCCCACTCCCTTGCCATGATGCTCACTTTATTTTCTTCTTTTCCAAGATGCTTTGGACTTTCTAACAGGCTATATAACTTACTTTTTTATGTTTTTGTTTGTGTTTTTACCCCCATAAGCAGAAAAAAATTCTGTAGCATTTTCAGTTTTTCACTATACCCATTTTAACAATTACTTATGCAAGTATCCCTACTTTACAGGTGAGGAAACTGAGCTTCCTAGATTTGGTAAGACTTGATCATAAGATTGGTATTAATGAAATCGGATTTAATTGCAGGTTCCTCTGGCTCCAAAACCCATGTTCTTTTGATTCTCCTAAAAGTGATTCAAAGTTTATTGGCTCAAAGAGCAAATGAAGCTAATATATAACTCTCATTTTCTCCTGCTAGACATCAGATCTCTTTTTTACTACTTCTTAATACAAATGACTTGTGCTGAATATAATCCTAGTGAATTTAGGCAGTGAGGAATCAACACCATTTCAATAAACTAGACATTGACATTTTTGAATTGCTGTCTACTTTACTCCACTTTACTGGGTAATCATCACTCTGTCCCATAATGCTGTGAGGTTTCCCACTGTCATCAATCATTCGTCCTCTGTTCATTGTATTGCAGGCTTCACTTGGGGGCCCAGCTGCCAAATAAAAGGTCGTTTAATGGGTCCTTACTCTTTTGAGCACCATCCAAAGCTTCCTCTTCAATCAGCTTCTCAGGGAGAGACCCATGTGAGGGCAAAGAGGTAGGTCACTTCAGCTACGTTTCCATGGCAACCCATACATGAATGTGATCTTAGCCCACGACCTTGGACATAATGACCCTTAATCACATTCTCTGGGCCCCTCAGGACTCAGTGACTCATATGGCCATTTCCTATGACCTGCTTTAAGGGCACAACTTTCTAAAAGGTAGACTTCCTACCTCAAGCAGGCAGGGCCAATCAGCAATTACTTCAGGGCAGAAACTTAGAAAGGGTCTTTGCAGGAATTCTAAAACAGCAGTAGGTAAAATACGTTACTAGAACCCTAGGTGCCAAATAGACCACACTTGTTGGAATATTTCAGCTCTTAATTAATCTTGACTGAATTCAGGCTGACCTAGTTCATTTCTCAATCCCACACAAAGATAATGGGGATGAGACTATAGCTAAGGAGCAACCTTTGGAGGAACAAAGAATGTCTGGATAAGTAGAAAAGGGAACATTATAAGGTCAAATATATCAGGTATTGAAATGAGAAAGGAATTTAGGGTTGGACTGATGTCTAGAAATATAATCAGAAAAATAGAGGTAGGCATCTTTTCTTTCGGAGATCCCCTGTTGAGCCAAGACAGAATTTGGATAACAATACTGCCTTTTACTGTGTGACTGTGTTTGCAAATGTTGGTTTTCTTATATTTATATTTCCCTCTTTGTAAAATAATGATAATACTGGTATGCCATCACTCGGCATTTATTTAAACTCTATTTGTGTCTTCATAGTGATAGTATATGAATTAAATATATAAGTTCATAGAAAGCACTTAGTTTAGTGTCTTGTACACAGCATGTATCCTAAAAATAATCATCACTGTTGTTATCATTATTATTATTGTCCAATTCATTACAAAAAAATAAATTCCTAACAGCCACAGTACTAAAGAAGGTTGCTTTAGGAGGTATAAAGCTCTCTGTCACTGGACAAATCCTCATAGGCCATGTGGGAATGAGAGAAGGGGGTAGTTGTCTACAGCAGCAAAGGTTCAAATATTAAGATTATGGATTAAGTGAGTTAAATAAAGATTCTGAAGACTCCTTCCAATTGGAAGGTGCCATGATTCTGTGACATTAGATTTTCCTCACTATTAACAATGGTCAAAGTGGGAGTCAGCTCCCTTTTTTTATAGTCAGTAAGTATGGAGTAGCACCATAGGGTGTCATCAAAACAAACTGATAGGAAAATCCTAGGCCTTGTCTTTATGTTATCCCTAAGCCTTTACCATCTGAGACCTATAAATTCCGTTTAGCTCAATTTTTCATTTGTCTGTCTTACATATGTCACTATCTACTATATCCCCACATATGCCCTTAATTTCCTTCCTTCATGGTTTGCTTTATTCTGTATTCAATGCTCAAGAGACCAAAAAAAAAAAAAAAAAATGAAAAAGAAAAAGAAATGAATGTTGAAGACTGAATGCTGTCTTCTGTCCCCACAATTTCCATGTGGAATTTCTCTCTTTCTTTCTTTCTTTCTTTCTTTCTTTCTTTCTTTCTTTCTTTCTTTCTTTCTTTCTTTCTTTCAGATTTTATTTATTTATTTGACAGAGATGGAGAGAGAGAGAGAAAACATGAGTGGGGGGGGGTATAGAGGGAGAGGGAGGCAGGGAGCCCAATGCAGGACCTGATCCCAGGACCTTGGGATCTTGACCTGAGCTGAAGGCAGATGCTTAACAGCTGAGCCACCCAGGCTCCCTGGAATAAATTTCTTATTCCCTCATGGTCATGTTCATTCATTTGGCACATCGTCCTCAACCACTACTCTGCCAGGTGCTGTGTAGGGCACCGAGAATACAGAGAGGAAGATCACCTGCCTTAAAACTATCATGGAGCTTTTGCTCTACTGGAAGAGGCAAATATACAAAAAAATTACATAAACAACTACTTTTGCCCATTTTGAATACCATGCAGCGGTACAAACACAAATGGACTAAATTTATACCTGCCCACATGGCTACATCTCAGCTATATATGTGAGTAGGACAAGGAGATACGATGTTAGTATACTTTGTTATCTTACTATGGATTTGTAAGTATAGCAAGGAACATTAGAAACTAAATTCATGAGAGTGCTTACCTCAGGGTGGGATTGAAAATGAGAGTAAGAAATGGAATCTAGCAGAAACATATGAGGACTTCAACATTTTTAGGGAATTTTTATTTCTTATTTTGGAAGATGAATATATGGAATGAAGGAAAAAATATATATATATATACACACATACATGTATGTATATAGATATTCCTATAAAAAGATATTATAGATTGTAAAAAGTGTTTTAAAGGGCACTATGACATTAAATCAAAGTCAGGAGTACTTGACTTGAAAGAGACCATATAACAGGAGTGGCTTTTCTGTGTCTCTGTGGAAACACCCATCAGAAGGAATTAACCAGGTAAAGTGTGGGAATGAGTAGCAGAAAGGAAAAGTTCTCTGCTAAATGTATCTATTTCTTATTAACCACCTTGTTTGCATTTTGATATAAATTTCCAACTTGAAACCTATTCCATCTCCTCAACTGAAACAGGAAGGCCATTAAGCAATTGAGTCTTATTTGTCTTTGTATTTATTAGAGCACTGAGCAAAATTTTTGTTATGTTGAACTGGACACTAATAAAAGTAGAGGTATAGGACCTCATGTAACTTGAGTGTCATGAATATGTTAAATATTAATTATATGTATAATTTTTATTTATACTTCATTGATGAAGTATGATGAAGTATTATACTTCATCATACTTCATTGACAACTAGTCCAAGCCTATGAGATTTTTAAAAATTTTATTATTATGATTTTTGCTAACTGAAATAATGAGTTTATGAGATTTTAAAAGCAGTCCTTATTTGGCAGTTCTCCACCCTGTCTGTAACACCCAATACTTTATCTGGGTTTCCAACAAAGTCATGAAGAATATCTTTGGAGCATGCCCTTCCCTCTGTGTAAAATATATTTTCTTCCTCATTTTTCATCTAGCAAATTCACTCTATTCTTTAAGATTCCACTCATATACTTCTGTGTCTATCAAGTCTTTACTAATCAGTTCAGTACAAAGATAGAGTTCCTTCTCATAAACTCCTTTGCAACTCTGTGACATTCCTTGCCATAAGCTTCCTGGATACAGAGTGGTTAGCATAGTTCCTGAAATATTATAGACAACCGATATATCATAGACATTATCCTTGTTAAGGGATGTTCCCTGTCCTCAAAAATCGTGTACCCCATCAGGAGAAGTAGCAAAGACACAGGTGCTACACAATACAGTTTAATCCAATTCTATATATATCCCACAGACTAACACATCAGTGTTTGGCACATAGCAGCTGCTCAGATATGAAAGAGGGAAATTAATAAGTAAATCTGTGAAATCACCAACATATGAATTGTGTTTGTCTAGCCCATTGGAGATCTCAGCCTTACAGGCATCCACCTTGAACCCCAAGGGGTGAAGTTATTTATTGTTTACATAGGATAACTCTTTGACAAGCAAACAAAAGTCTGAGCTGGCTTCATTAAGAAGGATGGATATAAAGCAACAACATGTCTGTGCTGAGCCATTGAAAGTGAAATGGGATAATTGCCGTGGTTACAATGAGGCTGATCAAGCTGAGAGAAACAAGTTTCAAATTGTTCCAATCAGTCCTAATCCAGCAGAGTTATTAACAGTGCTCTACCCTGGTGCGACTGCATCTGCTAACTCGAGATAATGATTTATATCTCAGTTTATGAAAGTTCCAATTTGTCCTAATTCAATAAGTGAAACCCAGCAAGGCAGGCAGGAGACATATACTGCACCATGACTGGAATCCCCATTTCATTCTGCCCCCCAGACTGTGATGGCTGGGTGTGCATCTGCCTGGCAAGCGCTTTCCCTCATGGACCTAACCTGAGGCAGACAGAGTGACACACTGGAGTAGAAGTTTTTGATCACACCCTAGGACTGTTAAAGATACAGCAGGAAAGTATGTTTGAACAAAACTGACAAGGTAGACGTATACAGTTAGAAGTTTCTTGGAGACCCCTGAATCTAGGAGTCCTTAATCTGGAAAATATGTGCCCTAAGTTAGAAAACAGTGATTCCATGAATGGGATGTGTGTGTGTGTGTGTGTGTGTGTGTGTGTGTGCGCGTGCGCGTGCATGCATGCATGCGTGTTGTGCTGCGTGTATGCTGTTTTCCCTTTTGGGAAACTTTCATTAGATCCCAAATTGTTCTCGTGACCTAAGTTACGAACCATTGACTGGTCTGATCCACTGACTGCAAGCAAGGCAGAAAGTGGAATGTTAAGATAATTTCCCTACATCACTACTAGCAAGAAGGAACTGTGGATAGAATATAGGAATCCCTCAGATAGCCAGAAACCAATGTACATGTTTGACCTCAGAACAAAATGTGACTTCAGCCAAGTATGATTTCTTGCACACTATTTCTTCTCACCCAATCCTCTCATTCTATGACAGTGCTGCCCCCATGTAGACAGTCATGTGTCTTCATCATATCCAAATATATCCTCTGTGAAAGGTCTACCGATAGGCATAGAGACAATATGGTATCATGGAAAGGATCCTGTACTTGCTTTAGTTTCTAGTACAGTCAGGCATGGAGTGATACAAAGTACATATTTCTTAAATAAACGAATAAGCTGAACATCATAAAACATTGCCAGTAGACCTTGTTGAGATTCATTTCAACTATCAGGAAAATGAAGAGATTGATCTTTGTTATATTTCAGATCCCTTTGTTTTAATATTTGATGATAATGACAACCATTTGCTTGATATCTGACTTCCCACTATTAAAGGAAAGCTACACATGCCCCTTTTCAAGGGATTTCTAAAATGTCCTCTGAAACATGGCAGAGTCTAGGCTCTGAAGGTACAAAGGTAAAATTAAAAATGGATTTTTCTTCAAAGAATCTCACAATCTATGGAAAAAGACCAATATGTAGACAAAAGTCAAGAAGTCTGCTTACAACTAGTGAGGTCAAAGATTGAGTGGAGTGTTAAGATAGTACAGAGGAAGGAGCTATGAGTAATTCTGGGGGCAGTAGTAGAGATGGGAGATCAGCATTAACTCAGTCATGAAAGTATGTTAAGTATAAATTTATGAGACAGAGTAGTGGAAAGGCTATCCATAAGACTAAAATGACTCAAGCAAAGGAATGACATTATGGAAGATCATGACATGTCACCGGAATGGTGAATAACATAGCATCATCCTAAAATATTGCTTGTCATTTAATGAAAGCTCAGTACATATGTTGAGTTAATGAGAAAATTAATGGATAAATGTAATTATTAGTAGTAATAGCTAACATTTATTGAATTATTCTCAGTGTCAGACTCAATACTAAATATTTTCCAAGTGTTTTATCACTTAGTTTCCTACAATAGCCATATGAGATAAACTTTGTTATGATTCTCATTTATAAATGAATTAATGGAAGCTCATAGAGGCAGAGGAATTTATCCAAGGTCACATAGCCAATATCAGGTCCAGAATCTGGCTGTGGCATGGCTTCCTGCATTTAAATTCTGGGCACTTACTGTATTCACTATAAAGTATAGGATGCTTTGGAAAAGGAGAGTATAATGAGGAATAATACCTGGGAAGATGCATTATCGTCATATTGTGAAGGAATTTGAATGCCATACTTAGAATTTGGATTTCATTCTCTTAGCAAAGGAGAGCTATTTAGAGTTTTTCAAGCATGGGGAAGGTAAGATCTAAGCTGTGTTTTAGAGAGACAGCTGGAGGGTTGTGAGACACAAGCTGAAATGTCATGAGTCTATATGGTGTAGAACCATTAGGGAGACACATAAATAAATCATCTTTTACATATTATTCTGCACCCTGATTTTATTTTTGTAAAAACAGAGCATGCGTTTACTTCCACACCAACACATCTACATCTGCCTTAATCATCATTATCTTTGGATAAAAATATTTTTATTAAAAGCAATTTTAAATGTAAGAGGTATAAAAAATACAATCCTAACCCCACATGCTCCTCATGCACTTTCCAATTGTCAAGTCATGATCCACTTATTTTCACTTAAACCCCCCAGTTTCAAAATACAAAATTTGTATTTTGAAACAAATTCTATTCCTGACTTTATATAATTTACTCAACATATATATATAGATATATATATTTCTATAAAACAACTCATTATTGAAAAAATATACTATTATTATAATTGGTAAACATAACTTTAGTCTTTTAATATAATACAATATCCAATTTAGAGTTCTAATGTCCTACCTCAATCATTTTGAATGATTAGGGATGGTTATACAGTATTTCATGTAACCAACCTCTATTAATGGATATGTATGGTATTTACAATGAATGTCCCAATGCTCAAAAGAGACAATGTGGAAACATTATGGCTATGAAATTCCTATTTTCTTTAGCAATATGAGTTTGGCAGTTTATTAGTATTCTTGGGACATTTTGATATTGACTAATGGCAGTTTCACATTGTCTGGCCTATCCTCATCTTCCCTCACCTAATCTAGATTCTTGAAAATAGAATTCCTTAAGCTATGGCCCAGGCCAAATTCCACCTGCCTATTTTTTTGTGCTATTAGACCTAGCAATGGCTTTGGCATGTTAAATTTTTGACATAAATCGAAAGAATAGAATTTTGTAGTGAGTGGAAATTACATGAAATTCAAATTTCAGTGTCCATTAGCAGTTTTATTTTAAATCAGCACAACCACACTCTTCTGTGTGTTGTGTAGGGCTGCTTTTGTGCTAAGACACCTGAGCTGAGTGGTTGCCACAGAGACCTTATAGTGTACAAGAGCCTACACAATATCTTTGATTTTTGTCTCTAGACCCTCAATATCTATTTTTTTAAGATTTTATTTATTAATTTGACAGAGAGAGACACACACAGAGAGGGAACACAAGCAGGGGGAGTGAGAGAAGGAGAAGTAGGCTTCCCGCCGAGCAGAGAGCCCGAAGTGGGGCTCGACCCCAGGACCCTGGAATCATGACCTGAGCTGAAGGCAGATGCTTAAGATGTGTTAAAATGCTAGGTGGCAGACGCTGAGCCACCCAGGCACCCCAGGGCTTAATGTCTTAGTGGTGATAAGATTCCTCTAGAAAACTATGAACACAGATTTGGAGAACCTATCCTGAAGATTCGGATTTAGTAGGTCTGGTCTAGAGCCATGAATTTGAATTTTTTTTACAAGCTTCTGGAGGAGGCTGATGCTCCTGGAAGGGGCCACACACTCTGAGCAGAGATTCACAAGGTAAGAGAAGTGCTGAGACTGTCTTGATCCATCCTTCACTGAATCCCCTTCATTTTACCTTGCCAGAGGGTCTCATCCTCACCCCAAATCTACCCAGCAATTGCAACCTGACCCTCCTACTTGACCTGTCATTACTTCTTGAAAAGAATGAGGAAGGGCAATCTGAGAGCAGGTCACATTAACCAGGCAGATATTTATTCATTAGATGCATATCACACCTTTACTCCGAGTCTGGATCCTAAGCTTAAAATATAGATAATTATCCAGTCACAAAAATAACCACTCTGCATCGAGCCTTTAAACAAAATGAGGGAGGAGGGCCTGATGCACACTGAAGGTACGAGAGAAAAAGACCAAAAAAAGTTAATAATGAAAGCCTCTATTTTAGAAAACTTGAATGTCAATTTTCTAAAATAGAACATTTTGCCCCCATCTCCTCTCTGATCTGAATCCGATGTGCTTTTCCTTCTGCATTGCTGTTCTGGGTAACACTGCCATTTTTAACCTTGAGAATCCGTGTGACTTGGGAAGAAAAGTATGGGCTTTGTAGAGACAGAATGAACTCTCAGCTTTGCTCCTCCCAGACATGTGAATTTGGAAAAGCGATCTAAGTGGTCTGAGGTGATGTGCTAAAGTGATCGGCTTGCCCTCACTTTGCCCAAGACATCCCCCATTTTAGTAGTGAAAGCTCAGGTCTCAGGAATCCCTTAGTCTTAGGAAAACTGAAGGGTTTGATCACTCTAGTTGCCACATCTGTTAAGAAACAAAAACAAAGAAGCCAGGAGTCATATTGGCTAGTTTATAGGGTTCGTGTGAGGGTAAAAAACACAGCAGCAGACACTGTGTGAGACCATTATTGAAGGTAGGTCTACTCCCTCTGTCCCCAGAAACCAACTAGGAATTCTGCTGTCTTACTTGAGTCCTCCCCTTTCTGAAATAACCCACACCCTCCCCACACCATCCTCTAATATCCATAGTTTTTTTTTTTTTTTTTATTTAGCTCCTACCATCCTGGGTCTCCATCTCCCCTGCCTCTTTCAAGAGTCTAACATGGCTTTAGGCTAGGTCCTTACATGAGGTGTTTAGCTGCTCATCCCACCTACATTCTCTACCTTGCCAGTTTGTCTTAAAGAGAGCTTCTGAACTGTCAAAGTAGATTATTTGAGAGTTACACCTCCTTCTGATTCTCTTTTGTCTTCCCGCCCAAAACTGAAGCCCCAATTCCTTCATAGGCCACCCAGAGTTAGAGATTACCTCCTTTCATGTCTCAAAACTCCTGACAGCAGCCTATACTCCAGTCTTAGTAATACATTTGCTATTTCCCACATAGCCTCAGAACTTAAATAAATGTATGAGTGTGCATGTGCATATTACTAAAGTTGCAAAGCTTGGGTTTACTAGATCTTCTTAAGACCGGAAAGATTGAGTCAATAAAAGCATACTAGTCTTCTCCAATCCTCCTTTATATTCTATCTTTGTTTGTTTTCCCTTGACCTTGCTTATTCAAGCCTGGTCCTATTTTACCCGAATCCTCAACCTTTGCTTAGCTTGCAAGGCTATATTGCTGTGTTAGCCAGTTACACAGTCACATTTGCTTTTCTTTCTATCTTGTCTCTTCTAATCAGCTGCTCCACTAGCTGGAGGTTGGCATAAAGAAAGCGTGCTAAGTGCACATCTGTTCACATCTGGCACATAAAGGGCTGCAGGTCACATTTATACAGGCAGTACATCTGACTTCTCAGCAGTCTAAGGAAAGAAAAAACAAAACTCTGGCCTAAAAGTTCTCTGTATTTGATCAACCGCAGTAATTGGGGTATGTCCAGCTGACATTCACCTTGGCACTGGGAATAAAGAATGAGGTGGGTTAGGATTAGGAGCTGGCCATTGCCAAGACTTTTTCTCCTTTTTGTTCCTTCTGGACTTGAGCATAAGCTAGTGAGAGAGACATGTCTATCTCATCATCTTAAAATGTGCCCCCTCTCAGTTTGCTGAGACCAGTGAATATCAGACCACAGTTTCTAAGCAGCAATCCTAACTGCCCCCAGCTTGCAAACATTAACAAAAGCTGGCCAGTGTTATAAGAAAAACAAGCATTTTGATTGGCTTTCCTCATTCTGGTTGTGCGTCTGAAATAACAGACTGGAGAATGGAAGCCAAGGTTTTGAGTCTTGTTGGGAAGGTCACAGCCTCCCTCCGATTTATTGGGGGTTGGCTGCTGGGACCAAGCAGCAAGGTGACACCTTGGAAAGTAACCAGAAAAACACAGGCTGGTATAGAAGGAGTCCAAAATAGATGATAGATTCTCATCATATGAGATTATTGTATACAGAAATGGAAATGTCTGTAAATGCTTTCCTTGGACAAATTTTGAAGGGACCAGATAAGAATCTATTGGCTCAATTAAGAATCCTTAAGAATAGATATTTTCTAAGGTGCATTTTAATCTTGACAATTCTATAATTTTAGGGTTTTTTCCTACCAATGTATTTCTACTTCCCAAATTCAGTTGTTCTTTACTTTGTATCCAGTAGCACTCTATCCATTCTTTCCTCTGCTGTTTCCCCCAGTTGGACTTTTCAACAGACAGATGAACGCCATAGAATATGACTTGAGCAATAACAGACAGGACCATTGGGGTGCCTAGGTGGCTCAGTGGGTTAAGCCTCTGCCTTCAGCTCAGGTCATGATCCCAGGGTCCTGGGATCGAGCCTCACATTGGGCTCTCTGCTCAGCAGGGAGCCTGCTTTCCCCTCTCTCTCTGCCTGCCTCTCTGCCTACTTGTGATCTCTCTCGCTCTGTCAAGTAAATAAATAAATCTTTGAAAAAATAAAAATAAAAGACAGGATCATATATACCTTACTCAGGTAGTCGCAGTGTCTGACATTTCACCATTAAAGATTTTTTCTTTTTACTTGGAAAATTTGGTCCTTGATTGTTCCCATAATTTAGTAGGCATCAGATATCAAATCCAGTAGGCTTTTCCACTATTTCATCATCCAACTATACCAAAAGATTGAGTACTCAAGATTATTCAGAGCCAGTGACTCCAGATCAGGAAGTTGATGACCTCAGTGGACAAGGATGCCATGCTCCAACCTCTTGTTTCCTTAGACTGGTGATCAGTGCTATTTGAATTATAGCCATAGAGAAAATGAATCAATGAGAGACATCATTTCTGTCTTCTATCCTTTGTTACCTGGGAAGATAGAGTGTACATGTACTAAAAACTAACCAATAATTCAAGCCAAAGAACGATATAAGTAAATGGTTATATAGAATTCTAGAAGAGAATGGGGAGAGGTCAGAAAATTCTTATTGGAGAAAGTGAAGTATGAAGTGAAACTTAATCATGTTTAAATACTGAGAAGCTTCCCAGAGGCTATCATATACCAGAAATTCACCAAGGAGCACACAAGGAGATCACCTACTTTGTGACACCAAAAACACAAGTGACAAAAACCAAAATAGACCAGAGGGACTATGTTAAAATAAAAAGTGTCTGCATAGCAAAGAAAACAACATAATAATAATAATTTAAAAAAATACCTAAGGAACAGGAGACAATATTTGCCAACCACATACCTAATGAGGGACTAGTATCCAAAATATATAAGGAACTTAAACAATACATTAGCAAAAAAATCTCAAATAACTTGTTTCAAAAATGGTCAAAGTACTTCATTAGACATTTCTCCAAGGAAGACATACAAATGGCCAACAGGTATATGAAAAAGTACTCAGCATCACTAATCATCAGGGAAAAGCAAATCAAAACCACAGCACCTATCACCTCACACTTATGAGCATGACTATATAAAAACAAAAACAAGTGCTGGAGAAGATACAGGAGAACAAGAACCCTTGTACATTATTGGTAGGAATGTGAAATAGTTCAGCTACAATGGAAAACAGTATGGCAAGTCTTTTTTTTTTCCCCAAAGATTTTATTTATCTATTTGTCAGAGAGAGAGCACAAGCAGGGGGAGCATCAGGCAGAGGGAGAAGGAGAAGCAGGCAGTTAACAATATTGCATTGTGCACTTAAAAGTTTAGAAGGGTGGATCACATTTTGTGTTCCTACTGCAATAAAAAATAAATGTCAGTGTTGCTATGAGAGTAGATCTTAAAAGTTTTCCTCACGAGAAAAAAAATGTAACAATGTGAGGTGATATTAACTAAACTTACAGTGATCATTTTGTAATACATGCATCTATCAAATCATGATGCTCTACACCTTAGATTAATACAACATTATATGTCAAGTACAGCTCAGTAAAACTGTAAAACATGCGATGGGATGTAAATATACAAGTTGGAGGATATGTTTTGTGGGACCAATGCCACCACTTTACTGTTTCTGAAAACTGACCATACTATGTTGTAACTTTTTATCTTGAAAATAGGAATAGTGATACAATATCTTTACAAATATTTTAGGGAGACATTAAATAGAACACAGTTAAAATGTAAATAATAAAAGTAGAGCACTCTGCAAATGTGGACTTGGTGGCTAAATATAAAATCCCTGGAATCAAACTTTTTTCTGAAGTAAATTGTTTTTCTTAACTGAAATATAACTGACACGTAGAAAAATGCAGAGTGCACAATCTTATATGTACAGATAGATGAATGAAGATCTTTTATGTATCAGGAAGAAAGTAGAGAGAGCTCATTGGGTGGATGGGGAAAAAAGACTTCAGTAGACATTTCAAAATAACAGATGTGTTCAAGCTCATTAGCTATTAACGGGATAAATATTAAAACCACAAAGTGATACCACAACACAGGTGCCACTCTTACTAAAATAAGAAGAATATACAATGCTGATTACATTGGAACTTGTGTCCATAGCTGATGAAAGTGTACATTGTTACAACTACTTTGAAAAACTGATTAACAGTGCTTGCTAAAGCTGATCATATACATAGCATACCCTATGACCCAGCACTTCTACTCCTAGGTAATGCATACATTTATGTACTCCCAAAAGACACATAAAATAATATTTATAGCAGTAGAAATATTTTAAACCTCAGTGCTTCAAAAATACCCAACAGCAATCGAATGGTTAAAGTGTGGTACATTCATATAATAGGATACTATGTGACAATCAACAAAGTACTGCTAGGGCTCAGTACTCAGTGGCTCAGGGCACTCATTAAGCATCTGCCTTCGGTTCAGGTCACGATCCCAGAGTCCTGGGATTGAGCCCTGCATCGGGCTCTCTGCTTAGTGGGAAGTCTGCTTCTCCCTCTCCTATCCCCCCTGCTTGTGTTCCCTCTCTCACTGTGTCTCTTTCTTTGTCAAATAAATAAACGAAATCTTAAAAAAAAAAGTACTGCTAAATGCAACAGGGAAGAATCTCTAAAATAATAAGAATAATTAATTAACACAGAGGAAAAAAGCCAGATATAAGGGATAGCTTGCTGTATAGTAACCCTTTATGTAAAGTTCAAAAATAACTGAAGTGCTAATTATGTTCAATTTTCTGATCTTGGAATTGGATTTATTTTTTCTACATGTTGGTTTAATTATGAAAATTCAAACTGGCTCTTAAATCTCAGCTTTAACTCCTCTATCAGTTGTGTATATTTGGACATATTTTTAACTGGACTCAGTTTTCTAAACTTCACTGCACTGTTGAAGTATTAGATTATATGTGTAAGGCGTGTATACCTTTTTGTTTCCAATGATACATTAAGTGGTTAATAACCATTAGCCTCGTAATCTATATTATTACATATAAAGTGTGTTAAAGAAAGTACTTCCTCTATAAGGTTGTTATGAATAGTCTATGGAATGGTCAAAACACAATTACTAGTACATAACAAATCCTCAAAAATTGTAAACTTGTATTATTACTATTATTATTATTAAGAAAACTTGAATTTACACCATTCCTAAGCATTTCCATGCACAGAGCTTGAAGGCGTGGCAGCCAGGAACACGCGCAAAGCTAAGCCTGTCTGAGGCCCTGGGGAGGTACTGCGCTTGGTGACACCACCGCTAGCTTGGTACGGATCCCTCGCCCCTGACTCTTCCCTCTCACTCTGCAGTGAGCACGTCTACAGTCCCTTCCAGCTCTGCTTGTGGAGTGCTGCTCAGGCGTGAAACATTCGATCTCTAGCCATCAGGGGGCTGTGAAAGCAGAAGACATTAAATATTTATCAGGATCATCTATGTTGGCCTTTATTTTTCTTGAAACGTCTGTGCAGGCCAGCCAGGGAAGGCAGAGGGTGATGTTATGTGAGCAGCTGAAGAGCAGCATGCTAGCTTTGGAGTCAGGCAGACCTGGCCTCATTCCCTGCCCCAACCACTTACCAAATTACGTGGGTCAAGTCATTTAAACCCTCCAAGCCTTGTCTTGTTTGTCTGTAAAATGAGGGTAATGATAGGGGCACTTGGGTGGCTCAGTTGGTTCAGCGTCTGCCTTTGGCTTAGGTCGTGATCCCAGGGTGCTGGGATGGAGACCCATCAGGCTCCTTGCTTGGTGGGGAGTCTGCTTCTCCCTCTCCATCTGCCTGCTGCTCCCCCTGCTTGTGCTGGTGCACTCTCTCTCTGTCTCTGGCTGTCAAATAAATAAATAAAATCTTTTTAAAATGAGGGTGACAATAACAACATTACCTGCTTAGGATTGTCACGAGAATTAGATGAAATCATATATTTAAAGCTTTCACAGTTCCTGGTGTGTATATTTAATAAATGATAATTATTATTTTTATTTCCTTTTTTTCTTTGCTCTCACTATATTCTTTTTTAAAAAAGAAAAATTTAGGTTTATTTATTTTTAAGTAATCTCTACACCCAACATGGGATCCAAACTCATGACCCTGAGATCAAGAGTTGCAAGCCCTTCCAACTGAATTGACAAGGTGCCCCTATATTCTTTTTTCTTATAGCAAAATATAATTCATTTTCCAAAAAGTTTGCTATTTTAAAGTGATTCGGTGTTTTTTAGTATGGCCACAGGTGGTAAATCATCGTTACGATGTAATTCCAGAACATTTCATTATCTACCCCTAGAAGAAACTTCATATTATAAGCAGACACTCCTTAATTTCTCCTCCCTTCAGCCCCTAGCCATCATGAATCTCCTTCCTGTCTCTCTGAATTTGCCTGTTCTGGATATTTCATATAAATGGAATTCTGTAATATGTGTCCTTTCCTTTCTGCCTTCTGTCATATAGCATAGTGTTTTCAAGGTTCATTCATGTTGTAGCATGTATCAATACCTTATTTCTTGTGAGCATCTAAGTACTATGCATTGTATGGATATACCACATTTTTCATATTCTTGATGCTCTTTTTTTTTTTAAGATTGTTTTTATTTGAGACAGAGAGAGCACGAGTGGGGGTGGGGCAAAGGCAGAGGGTGAAGCAGACTCCCTGCTGAGCAGGGAGCCTGATGAGGGCCTCCATCCTAGGACCCTGAGATGACCCAAGCCAAAGACAGATATTTAACTGACTGAGCCACCCAGGCGCCTCTTTCTCATGTTTTATTTTTTTAAAGATTTTATTTATTTGGGGCACCTGGGTAGCTCAGTGGTTTAAGCCTCTGCCTTCGGCTCAGGTCATGATCTCAGGGTCCTGGGATCAAGCTCCACATTGGGCTCTCTGCCAAGGTCTGCTTCCCCTTCTCTCTCTGCCTGCCTCTCTGCCTACTTGTGATCTCTCTCTCTCTCTGTTAAATAAATAAATAAAATCTTTAAAAAAAAAAAAAAAAGATTTTATTTGACAGAGAGATTACAAGCAGGCAGAGAGAGAAGGGGAGGCAGGCTCCCTGCCAAGCAGAGAGCCCAATGTGGGGCTCCATCCCAGGACCCTGAGATCATGACCTGAGCCAAAGGCAGAAGCTATAACCCACTGAGCCACCCAGGGGCTCCACTCAAGTTTTAAATGCAATGAATAATACCTCTTATGTAGGTTTATTATGAGAACAAAATTAGACTTGGATTGGATTTTTTTCATTCTTCTCTCTGTGAGAAATGGTGGGCTGCTCAGATTTTCTGGGAATTATTCCCTTACATCACTTGAAAATTAACCCCAATCATCAGTCTTCACCATTTGACTAGAAAAGTATCATTGCCAGATACCATCTGTTATACCGTGAGCACAGCAGTGAGAGAAAATAGTTCTTTTTTGAGAATGACTGTACGCTTAAGACCATGCTGACCAATTTAGAGAGACTGGGATTTTTAAATACTATCTGACATGCCTTCATTGTTCTGATTTCGACCTCAAGCAATTAAAAAAGTAAAGCTATTTTTAAGTAGTCCAAGTCCACCACCATCAAATGATATAAAAATAGGGTAATGACTGAATATATTTATATTGACACCTATATCTGCATCTCCCCATCTACTTATTTTTTCTGCTACCACAGCTCAAATTGGAACCAGTTGTCAAAATCTGCTGAGATCAATGGAAAAACTCATTATGCAGGAGTGCAAGAGTTGTGTAGAACCCTTGTGCTGGATGGATTCTAAAGTGGGCCTCATCCATCCCCTTTCTTTTCAGCAGCTTGTTCTGTTGGTCTGGATCACAGAAAGGGAGTAGGTATCCTGAAGATCCATTGACTGCAATCAGCCATGGAGGAAGCAGTCACCTGTTAAATTTAGATTTCTTGAATCTGCCAGGATTCTGACACAATGATAAACAGCCACCATTTCTGGTAAAGGTTGGGAAAGCTCACTCATTCACTGTTAATTGCTTTGTGGTACTGAACCATAAGAATGGCAGCAAATCAGTCCACAGAAACACCCAGTCATGTAGCGATGGCCACCCATCTTGATGACATTAAGGTCATTTCATCCATCTCTAGAATGTTGGCTAATTGGCTACTACTAGTTTTAGAATACAGCTTTTTGAGTGACTGAGGACCTGTAGGAACTTCTTAGAAAATCACAGGGAGAAATTATTTTATTTGTCACTATGTCTAGAGGCCTATAGGGAAGGGAGACACTCAGGTTCTTTATTTTCATCTTTGATTCTTTGCTTTTGCCCTATCTGTGCTCTTCCCAAGGAGAAGAAATAGCGATACAATTAATCAGACTAAAGGTCATTGATTGGGCCATGCTGGCTAGTGGACATGAAGACTCAGTGTCATTAAAATATTCAAAAATATTCATTTTCTTTCTGTTGCTGCACCCCTTCCCATCTTTACAAGGCCTAGAATCACACTGGTAAGATAAAACATCTGAGATTGAATTTGGAGGGCAAAGTAGATTAATAGTAAGCTTGGCCTGAAAACAGTGTTCCATATTTAAGTTCTGCTTATTGGAATGTCTGTGGTCAGAGCTCCAGGTGAAAGTAAAGTGTTACGTTGCTTACCCTTTGGAAATATTTTACCCATAGATATTTCCTTTAAGAAATTTATTATAGGGTTCTTGGGTGGCTCAGTTAAGAGTCTGCCTTCAGCTCAGATCATGATCCCAGGGTCCTGGTATCAAGTCTCACATCAGGCTCCCTACTTGGCAGCTTCTTCCTCACCCTCTGCCTCCACCCTCACTAGTGCTGTCTCCCTCTCCCCCTCTCCCTCCCAAATAAGTAAATAAAATCTTTATAAAAAAAAAAAAACTGGGTTTCTTTTTTTTATAAAGATTTTACTTATTTATTTGACACACTGAGAGAGATCACAAGTAGGCAGAGAGGCAGGCAGAGAGAGAGGGGGAAGCAGGCTCCACGCTGAGCAGAGAGCCTGATGCAGGGCTCGATCCCAGGACCCTGAGATCATGACCTGGGCTGAAGGCAGAGGCTTTAACCCACTGAGTCACCCAGGTGCCCCAAAACTGGGTTTCTGTAGTATCATAAAATAATGAATTATTTTTAAGTTTTTTGGCATAATACCACTAAATGTTACCGCTACCACCACCACCACCACCTCACACCCCCAACCACTTTATCCTTAGATCTAAAACTAGCCTCTTGGCAAGTAGCTCGAGAACATTCCACAGTGAGTGACATTGTAATTTTCTTTCATATGGGACTGTAAAACCTTGTGCCAGAAGAAAATGTGAATGTAGTAAAAAATGGTTATGTAATAATAGAAGAGAGAAAAAAGACTGAGTACCTACTTTGTGTTAGTCATGATTCTAACACCCGGAGTGATAGTAGTGAGCAAAACCAATCTCTGCTTTCATGGAGTTTAGGTTTTGGTGGGATGGTTAGATAAATTACTGAATAAGTAGAATATTTAGCAGCTTATACAATAAGGGCTGTGAAGAAAATTTAAGAGGACAAGGGGGCTAGGATATTTTGAGTTGAGGGAACTAGACTTTTTTTTTTTTTTTTAAGATTTTATTTATTTATTTGACAGAGAGAGACAGCGAAGAAAGGGAACACAAGCATGGGGAAGGGTAGAGGAAGAAGCAGGCTTTCCACTGAGCAGGGAACCTGATGAGGGGCTTGATCTTAGGACCCCAGGATTATGACCTGAGCCGAAGGCAGACACCTAACGACTGAGCCACCCAGGCATCCCAAGAGGACTGGACATTTTCAAGATGGTTTATGAAGAAGGCCTCAGTTACAAGATAACATTTGAATAAAACTCTAAAAGAAGTAATTAGAGAGCCACATAACTCTGGCAAAGGTAATGGCAAATAAAAAGTCCTTAAGGGGAAAAAAAAAAAGCTCTTAAGGCAGGAATCTTTCTGGCATGTTTGAGAAATATAAGTTGGTGTAGGCATAACTGAGTCTGGAAAAGAGCAGAGGAGGGGTTAGAGGGGATTGTAAAGGGAGCACAGACAGGGACACCTGGGTGGCTCAGTGGGTTAAAGCCTCTGCCTTCAGCTCAGGTCATGATCTCAGGGTCCTGGGATCGAGCCCTGCATTGGGCTCTCTGCTCGGCAGGGAGCCTGCTTCCCCCTCTCTCTCTCTGCCTGCCTCTCTGCCTACTTGTGATCTCTCTGTGTCAAATAAATAAAATCTTAAAAAAAAAAAAAAAGGGGGAGCACACACAGCATCTTGTTCGGATGTCCTTCATTCAATTTCATCGAAGCCTATTTTACATACAACAAAATGTGCCTGTTTTATTTATTTTTTTTTAATGTGCCTGTTTTAAAGTCACAATTCTACGAATTTTGACAAATGTATGCATTCGTGTAACCTCCAGCATAACCATGACATGAAACATTTCCCTCCCCAAACTGTCCCTTGTGTCCCCTCCCAATTGAAGCACATCTGATCTGCTTTCTGTCAAGATAGTTTTGCTTTTTCTGGAATAGATACTATAGCACATACTCTTTTGTGTCAGGCTTTTTTCATGTAGCAGTAAAAAGCAGTGAGCACACAACAATGGAGATTAGTCTCAAATGTGCCCTGCTGAGTGGTATTTCATGGGAAGAATATGCTAAAATGTGTGTATCTGTTTATCTGTTGGTGGATCTTTGGATTGTTTCCACTGTGAGGCTATTAGAAATAAAGATGTTGTGGACATTTGCATAAAAGTTTTGTGAGGACAAGAATTTTAATTTCTTTTTTCAGGTTAATACCTAGAAGTTGCTGGGTTATGTCTGTGTAGGTGTTTAACTATATAGAAAATTGTCAAGCTGTTTTCCAAAAGGGATGTACCATTTCACATTCCTGCTAGCAACGTATGAAACTTTCAGTTCCTCCACATCCTTAAGAACATTTGGTACTGTCAGTGTTTTACAATGTAGCCATTTCAGTGAGGCTCTGGTGTGAATTTCTATGATCACTAATGATGTTAAAAATATTTTCATGTGCTCCTTGGTAACTTGTGTATTTTTATGAAGAATATGTTCAAATTCAGTTTTTAGTTTTTACTAGTTCAGATATTATATTATAAAATATAAGGATTCTGCATATATTTTGGATAGCAGTCCTTTGTGGCGTACCACTTTTTTTTATTTTCTTAATGGTGTCATTTGAAGAAAGTATATTTTAAATTTTGATAAAGTCTGATTTATCAACATTTTTATGGTTTGTGTATTTTTGTTTTATCTATGGAATTATTTTGCTACTATAAGTTTGGAAAGGTTTTCTTCTAGCATTGTATAATTTTAACTTTTTTATTTACATCTATGATCTACTTCAAGGTTTTGTTTTGTTTCATTTGTGATAGATGATGTGAGACAAGGGTCTAAGATTTATGTTTTTCCATATGAATATCCAGTAGTTTAAACATACCTACAATAATATATTTTCTTTATCTAAATGCTTTGACAATTTTCTGAAAATCACTCAGCCATGTATATGTGTGTCTCTCTTTTGTTCCAGTCTGTCTCTGTGTGCTTGTGGACTTGTCATATCATTGTACTTACTGTAATTTAAGGATAAGGCTTGAAATGAGGTAGTGAAGTTTTGAAATTTTGTTTTTAATTTTCAGGATGATTTTAGGTATCTTTTTCTTTCATTTCCAACATAAATTTTAAAATTGGTTTGTCAGTGTCTACAAAAGGCCTGCTGAGATTTTAATCAAGTTCTCATGAAGACAAAAGATAAATGTAAGATTGTTAATATCTCAACAGTATCATGTCTTCCCACCCAGTAATACTGTGTATCTCTCCATTTATTTATGTCCTCTTTAAATTCTCTCAGAAGTCCTTTATCATTTTTATTGGATGAGTCATATATATATATATATATATATATACATGTTTAATTAAATGGATCCCAATTTTTAAAAATTTTATATGGTATTGCAATATGGTATATTTTTCAATTTCGTTAATTTTTATACTAGTATATAGAAACTTTTGGGGTTAGAGGCTGATTTTATATCCTGTTGTTTGCTAAAATCCCTTAATTCTAGTAGAGTTTTTTTTTTTTTAGATTTTATTTATTTTAGACAGAGCAAGCATGGGAGTGTGTGATTAAGTGGAGGGAGGGACAAAGGGGGAGAAGGGGAGGGAGAGAGAGAATCTCAAGCTGAATTTGCACTGAGCATGGAGCCCAATGTGGGGGTCAATCCCATGACCCTGAGATCATGACCTAAGCTGAAACCAAGGGTTGGATGCTTAATTGACTGAGCCACCCAGGTGCCCTAGTTCTGGTAGTTTTACAAAATGTTTTTCTTCTTTTACTGCAGTGGTTAACAATAGACACGATGTTGCAGAAAAGTGGTGAGAACACAAAATATATGTTCTAAACCTCATACTACATTATTATTTTTACATGAAAATTAATTGCAATTAATTTAACACTAAATATCTTTGTTATTTACCATTTCGATTCTCTTCACTCTTTTTTATTGGCCCATTTTCCTATCTGATATCCCTTCTCTTCTGTGTAAGGAACTACCTTTAATAGTTCTTTTGCAGTGTGCTTGTAGGTAGCAAATTGTCTCAGCTTCTGCTAAAAGAAGTCTTTATTTTCCATAACATATAGAATTCTGGGTGGATTTTTGTTTTCTTTCAGGGCTTGAAAGATACCATAGTGCTCTCCTTTGCCTTCCATAATGTTGGCAGTCTTTCTCACTGTCGCTCTGCAGGTAATGTGTCCTTTTCCCTTTGTTGTTTTAAATATGTTTCTCTTCACTAGTTTTCAACGGTTTTAATATAATATGCTTTGGTGTGGTTCTGTGGTTTTCTCCTTCAAGATGTCTGTTGAGATTTCTAGATCTCTGTATTTAAAATTTTCACCAAATTAAAAAAAAAATTAACTAGTTATTCCCTCCATAGTTTTCTCCTCCTTACTCTTTCCTTCTCCTTATTGAATTTTTTTAATTTTTTTAAGATTTTATTTATTTATTTATTTATTTATTTGACAGAGAGAGAGATCACAAGAAGGCAGAGAGAGAAGAGGAAACAGACTTCCCACTGAGCAGAGAGCCCGATATGGGGCTCGATCCCAGGACCCTAAGATATGACCTGAGCTGAAGGCAGAGGCTTCAACCCACTGAGCCACCCAGGTGCCCCAATTTTTTAATTATTTTTAAAGATTTTATTTATTTATTTATTTAACAGAGAGAAAGACATCACAAGTAGAGAGGCAGGCAGAGAGGGAGGGGGAAGCAGGCTCCCTACTGAGCAGAGAACCCGATATGGGGCTCGATCCCAGGACCCTGAGATATAACCTGAGCTGAAGGCAGAGGCTTTAACCCACTGAGCCACCCAGGTGCCCCCTTACTGAATTGTAGTTACCATGCTTGTTATTGTTTTGTGGGATACTGACGCTCTGTTTTATTTTTTTTCAAGCTCTTTGCTCTTTGGTTTAGATAGTTTTTCTTGCTTTATCTTTTAATTTACTAATTTGTCTTCTGGTATTAAGACAAATTGATGAACATATCATTTCAGGTAATGATTCTCTATATATTCTTTTAATTCCTTGAGCACATTTATTAAAGTTTTACTATCTAAGTAAGAATTCTTGTCTTTTGGTTCCATCATTTCTTGACATTTTGAGTCTTTTGTTGTTGCTGTTGACCATTTTCTTCTGGCTATATGTCCCTTTTTCCTATTTATTTTTGTATCTAAGTTTTGATTGTCAAATCTTAGGAATTTTATGTTGCCAAGGGCTGAGTTCTGTTGTTTCCCTTAAAGAATGTTGAACATAGTTTGGTCCAGAAGTTTATTTGTGGATCAACTCAATAATTTTGAAGCCCATTTAAACCTCTTTTTTTTTTTTTCCCCAAATCTAGAGTACCCTTTACTTCAGAGCCAAGGGTCTTATAGGGGTCCTTTACTGAATGACTTTTGTATTCACTGAAGTCTCTCCTTTTTAAGCTGGTGAAATATTAAACAATCCCTAGCCTTGTATGAGCTTAGATATTTTTTTTTTAAAGATTTTATTTATTTGACAGAGAGAAACATAGCGAGAGAGGGAACACAAGCAGAGGGAATGGTAGTGGGAGAAGCAGGCTTCCTGCTGAGCACGGTGCCCCATGCGGGGCTTGATCCCAGGACTCTGGAATCATGACCTGAGCCTAAGGCAGACGCTTAACGACTGAGCCACCCAGGTGCCCCTGAGCTTAGATAATTTTAAGCTTACAGCTTTCAGGTTCTTTTTTTTTTTTTTTTTTTTTGGCAGTTGCTCTTGTCATATGGCTTTATGAAATTTCATCCTGCACATGTGCAGATCAGTATTCAGCCCAGACTCCAAGAGTCTTCTCTGTGGATTTTTGGAGTTTTTGGTTTGCTTAGCTCTTTCCTCTTAAAATTCTCCCCTGAAAATTCTAGTCATCTCAGTCTCCCTGAACTTCTACCCCCTCAACTCAGTGAATCCACTAGATTTAGTCTACATATTGGCCTGAAAATTTCCTCTAGGTAGAAATTCTGGAAATTGTAGGTTGCCCACTATTGGTTTCTCTTCTCAGGTGTCATAATCTCTACAGTTTGTTGGTCCAAGGTATGAAAAAAAAATCCTTCATATATTATATCCAGTTTTCTGGTAGTTTAGAGTGGGAGGGAATATCCTACAGCAGTTACTCCCTCAGAGGTGAAAGTAGGAATCCTTTGGTCTGGTTCCGATTTTTCCACAGGGAAAATCATTTGAACACATCAGGATTTAGCATTGACACTTGCAGGGTATGATTGATGGCTTTAATCGTCTCATCCTGTCCCGACATGCTGTCTTTATAACTCCCTCCCACGGCTCAGTGCACAAACAGAACAGAAATGTGATGAGCCATGTAGCAGAACTGGTACCAGCATGGTTGGTTTTAGGATAGTGATATTCCACATTATAGGGGGAGCGATGTCGGGGGAGAAGGCAGGAGACCATGGCCAGGCAGTTGGTCCATGGATATAAGTTAGGCAATGCTGGAGTTTTTAACAATAAGGAGAAGGAAGAATCCATTATGATTTGTAGGTATAAACTGAATGACCTACAAATGCCTGGTTATATTTGCCAAACATATTACTCTAAGACTTCCTAAAGGATATTGAGAAAATCTGATAGACTGTACTTTTGTTATGTTCCATCCTCAACTGGATAGCCCACAACACTTCACATTATGCCTCAATATCACCTTTGGCATTTATAGTGCTGATCCAGATATGGACAAAGTATGAGGAAGTGTGGAACCTACTCTTGCCCAAAACTATTACATAGAAAGCCAATTCAGTGTCTAATCCTCAGTTTCCCCATTGATGAAAGAAAGGCAAAATTGCTTTCCTTAACTAACTTCACAATCATTTAATTTAAAAAAATGACAAAAATATATTTGTCATTTTTTTATAGCTTATAAGCTATAAAAGAATTTGCCAGACATATTAGAAATACATTAATACAAGTACAGGGTGCTTTAAAGTATTCATTTATTTTGTCTGTTAATAAATTCATTCTCTTTTGGAGTATTTCTTTGGCTCTCCAAATGTTTCTACAAACTCAGGTTAGGTAATGACGGTTTCTGGAGATGTCATATTGAGATGTTGAGTCTAAAATTTGGAATTCATGTTTGTGTGTATGTATGTGTGTATATTTCCTGACTCGGACTACCTAAACTCTCAATAAAAGAAATATCCATAACGATCAGCAGATTCTCTAAAAATAATAAAAATTATTGGGTGAAAAGTAAAATCAAAATATATTTACAGCTAATCTAAAACTAGACATGGTTGCTTAGAAAGAGATCTATACCAACAGAAATATCCTGAAGGAATGAGTTGATGATTTTTTTAACTGTCTTGATTCCCCATGTGTTTTGTAGAAAAAAAGAGTGAAACTGAGTATCAGTGTTCACCTCTTTTGGATTTGGGGCACAACTGTGGTTATTTTTCCAGTACATGAATATATTATAATAGAGACAAGGAAGAATCCTTTCCTGTTGGGACCTTTTCTGTGTGTACAGCTGCAGGACTGTGTCAGCACCACATGACAGGGAAACAATATTCTGAGGTTAGTAGAGCTGAGTCAGATGCCAATTCTTTCACTTATTGATCACTGATTGTGACTGTGGTCAGGATAACGTCTGCTTCTTGTTTGTCTAGAAACTGGAAGGAATTTTCTCAATGGTTCAAGCTTGCTTCCTATCCCCAAGACAACCTTGTCAGGGGAGTCCCTGCAAAACACTCACTCCAAAGAATCTAACGTTCTGAGATTTTGGAACTTTTCCCCTGGATTTAACACTGATGATACAGACATCTTTGAAGTTTAAATATACCAGGAATGGTCCACTCCTACCCACACCTTAGTGTGTATTTGTTAATCAGTCCCCTTCACTTTATATCAAAGAATGCAGAATGGCACAAATACTGAGTGAACTTGTTTATCCTCTGGTACCTTTAGTATGGATAAACCATAAAACCCTGGGGTTCTCTATCCCATATCCCTGGAATTTCATTGCAGAGTTGGTTCCAAGTCATCCCCATGCAATTCCTGAGTGGATGACCTCATTGGGTAAAGTGAAGTTTGGATATGAAACAGGCTCCTGAGAGAAGAGTTTTAGGGGAACAAGGAAGCTAGGGCAACAGTCACGATGATAGGTAGTGAAGGTGCTTTTTGGATCATATAAATTAGGGCTCTGCTTGGCTTCAGGTGACAGCAGCTCTGCAGACATAATGCTTTACTAAGTGGTGAGAAAAAAAAACATCACCTGGGGCTCAAGCAGGTAATGTTAGGTATCAGTTCCATTTTAATGTTAGGTAACATTCCATTTTAATAACTTACTTTGTAAGTTTCTTATCATTAGCCGTAACTCTGATTCACATGTCTGAACTATGGTAGGTTATTAAAAATATAGCTGTTGAGGGGTGCCTGGGTGGCTCAGTCGTTAAGTGTCTGCCCTCAGCTCAGGTCATGATCCCAGGGTCGTGGGATCGAGCCCCACATCGGGCTTCCTGCTCGGCGAGGAATCTGCTTCTCCCTCTCTCACTTCCCCTGCTTGTGTTCACTCTCTCGCTGTGTTTCACTCTGTCAAATAAGTAAAAATCTTAAAAAAAAAAAAAAATATATATATATATATATATTAACTGTTGAAAGAAAGAAACTTTAGCAGTTCTTTTTTTTTTTAAGACTTTATTTACCCATTTGTCAGAGAGAGAGAACACACAAGCAAAGGGAGAAGCAAGCTCCTCACTAAGCAAAGAGCCCAACCCTTTCTTGATCCCAGGACCCTGGGATCATGACCTGAGCCAAAGGCAGATGCTTAACTGACTGAGCCACCCAGGCATCCCCAAAATACAGCAGTTCTGCTGGAAGACTCAAAGCCATAATCTAAAGGTTGATCGTGCCTAAGGGAAAGGGAATTTCCTGTTATTTTCATACCTTGAATACTAGTTGTCTGTAACATATAGTAGAGCTGAGTGACTCTGAAAGAAGTCAAGTTCTTTGGTTAACATCAGGTAAAAATAAAATCTTCCCAGTATATTTAAAATCTGACCATCTCACCTTCACAGCAACCACCGCTGACTGTGTCATCAACACAGCAGATCTGAATAATGGCAAAATACTGTAATAGCCACCTGTGCCTCTGCCCTTTTCACAGCAGCCAGAGTGATCCTATTAAAATAAAAATCACACCATGCAACACCCCTTCCCAAAGCCTTCCAGCGGCTTTGTTTTCTGCTCCAAGAAGCTGACTGTCTACAAAGCAATGGATAATCTGGCTGTTGATTTCTCTTCTGACCTCATCTGCAACTTCTTTCCCCTCACTCACACTGTTCAAACAACTGGTCTACTGTGCTTGCCGTCCCTCCAACATACCAGACACATCTCATGGCTTATACCTGTGCTCATGTTTACCTGGAAAGCTCTTCCCCTAAATTACCTCATCTCTCACATACCTCTGTGGGGTCTTCATTCACCGCAATGAGGCCTTCTCAGACCATTTTGTTTAGAATTGCTGTGTTCTCGACACTCCTGATCTCCCTTTCCTACTTAAGTTTTTCCCCTGAGCACCTGTTGCGTTCTAAAACACACATTTTAATCATGTTTTGTCTTCCCCCCAATAGACTATAACGTACCTTACGAACATGGATTTTTGTCTACATTTATTCAGTGAAGGCCCTGTTGTCTAGAAAAATGACCAACTCATGGAATGATATATGATAAATATGTCTTAAATAAACAGATCAAGGGACAGGGACAGGGAAAGAGCAAAAGGAGGGAGAAATGAAGACCAGTTGGTTTCTGGAGTGAGCACATTGAATTACTCTTAAAAGGAGGAAGCTTTGCCTGGGAACATAAATTGAAATTCTCACTGGGCCAGCACCCTGTGAGGGCATGGCCAGTTCCTCAAGCCAGGGGTTAAGTAACTTGCAGGAGATCCTGTGATTTAGTGGCAGAGCTGGGCCTAGAGCCAGCACACATGCCCATTTCCACCACGCTGCCTGTCTACCCTTCAGGCACATAGACTTCATAATGAACCCTCATTTGCCAGCTTCTGGATTTTTTTTTTCCTGCTCATGATTTTGCATTTTAGAGGTAAAAAATTATAGAAATGCAAGTTACAGAGGTCTGTTATTACAAAGTAATAATGAAAACAAAATTTTTCTGTGCACACATTTAACCCTTTATTCCTTATAATCACAGGGGCCTTCTGTGCCCCTTCCTTATTAGTATCCACATTCGATAGTGAGTTGAAAGAACAATTCGGTTACGACAGATTATGTGCCGACAAGTCTAAGGCACTAAAAAGGAAACAGAGGAACTTTGTGACATGTTTCTTGGTCTTATTAGCTCACTGATGAGGTAAAAATAATATACAATTAAAAACTTGGAAAAAATATCATATACCTTCATTGCCTTTACCCCTCCTGCAAAATACCTCTAGCATATAGTATTTTCTCCAAAACGTTTTAGGATGAATACTATTCTGAGGGCTGGGGTAACAAGAAGAACTCTATTTTCAAATCCTCTGGAGAGGGAGTGGGGGTGGGTGAACGAAGAGGATATAAATTTTTTTTTAGAACTATCAGTCATTAATTCAAAAGGGGCCATGGAGTCCCCCTCTCTTCCCACCAGCACTTCATTCTAGAAAAGCGGAAATAGAAACATGGAACAATGACTCATCTACTGGCTCACACATTATGACCCAATTGGGGTAGGAACCCAAATCACATGATTTTCCACTTGGAACCATTCCCCTATTTTGTGCTATTTCCATACACTAAGCTGCATTTATCAAAAAAATCAAAATTCAATATTACAGTCAAATAAAATCCGGCAGTGCCACAGAGAAGAGCCAAACATGTACGTCAGTGATACAATGGTATATTCCCAACCTAAAGAGGTCAAGCTGTAAAAAAAGGGCACTTTTGTCAACAGAACATACCCAGTTGAGCCCAGAAACTATTTTCTCATCAATTGTATTGCCTCCAGACCTAGAATTTACAACTCTATTGCTATTTTGTTAGGGATGTTGCTATTTTGTTAGGGATGTTGCTATTTTGTGAGGGATAACTAGATTGAAAAACATTAAGACAGTGTTGAGTGAGTATGGAATGAGTTGGAGGCATTTGGTCCTTTCAAGAAGTAACACTATATCGCTGACATTTTACAGGTGAGGAAACTGAATTTCCCAAATATTACAGAACTATAAGGGGGTGCATCCAGATCTGTCTGACTCCAAAATCTATCCCTTGTGAAGAAGGGTACTGGCTGCTTTAGAAGGCGTATACTAGCGGGGCGCCTGGGTGGCTCAGTGGGTTACAGCCTCTGCCTTCAGCTCAGGTCATGATCTCAGGGTCCTGGGATTGAGCCCTACATCGGGCTCTCTGCTCAGCGGGGAACCTGCTTCCACCTCTCTCTGCCTGCCTCTCTGCCTGCTTGTGATCTCTCTCTCTCTCTCTCTGTCAAATAAATAAATAAAATCTTAAAAAAAAAAAAAAGAAAAGGGTATACCAGAGAGTGAGAAAACTTGTATATAGGGCACAGAGGTTGAAATTGCCAGAACACACTAAATGATTTGGCTGAGATCCTACTTTAAGGATTAAGGATTAAGACCTAAGTCTTAATGGAGGCATCGCCTTCCATAGACAGGCAAGTAACTGGAGTATCCAGCATATATTAAATTCTCAATGAATGTTTGTTAAATTGAATTATAGTAATGGTACAATTCTATAACAATCATCATAATGATTATAATAGCATAATAATACATTACAACATTAAAAAACTTTCACACGATCTCAGAATGTTATCTCCAGAACTTTAAGTGGGCTATTAATGCTATTTATTTCCATATTTCTATTAGTAAACTTGAAGACTCTTGAGGGGAAATAGAATGTCTTATTGTTCTCTAACTCTGGGACCAATATAATCACTCATGTAGCAAACATTTGAGGAACAAATGAGTTATTGTCTCCCAACAGCTATGCAGGGCAAATATTATTTTTAGTAACCTGAGGCTTGGGGCACCTGGGTGGCTCAGTTGGTTAAGCATCCAACTCTTGGTTTCAGCTCAGGTCATGATCTCAGGGTTGTGGGATCAAGCCCAGCATCAAGCTCCCTACTCAGTATGGAGCCTGCTTGGGATTCTCTCTCCTCACTCTACCCAGGCCCCCACTTGTTTTCTCTCTCAAATAAAAAGGAGAAGGAGAAAGGAAAGGAGAAAGAAAAGGAAAGAAAAGAGAAAAGAAAGAAATGAAAAGAAAAAATCAAAGAGAAAACTGAGGCCCTGAGTGATTAGTTTTCTGCCAAATTAGCAACTGGTGAAGTTGGTATTTGAGTTAGAATTGTCATTATTTCAGTCTTACATTATTTGTATTCCATATTTCAGTATATCTTTTTTTTTTTTAAAGATTTTATTTATTTGACAGAGAGAAACACAGCGAGAGAGGGAACACAAGCAGAGGAAATGGTAGCAGGAGAAGCAGGCTTCCCACAGAGCAGGGAGCCTGATGCGGGGCTCGATCCCAGGACCCTGGGATCTGACCTGGGCCGAAGGCAGCCGCTTAACCACTGAGCCACCCAGGTGCCCCTATTTCAGTATATCTTATTATTTCCTCTCCAACAGAAGTAAGAGCCTTCCTCCCCTTTTTCTCACATGGCCATTCCAACTTACAGTCAACTGGGTAATTTTTTAAATATGCCTGGGCACTATATAGCATTTAATTCCCTCTCTGTCCCCTTTCCAAGTCTCCCAGGTCAAAGATTTTGCAAAGCCCCTATAATTGTCAGATAAATAAAATCACATTGCTCATAATTACCAGGGACAATTCTGTGTAATTAGATGTTAACTGTAGTGTCCCCTTTCCTTTATGACTTCAAATAAATACCTGTTCCTGTCTCAGTCTGGGAAAAAGCTTGGTTGGAAATGTAACTGCTTTGTTGCTCTCTGTGTAATTAACTACCATTAAAAGCCACTAATTAGATCGTAAGTTTTAAATAAGTTGCCCTAATTACCTTTGGTACATGGTGCATTGAGTCGGGAGGGCAAGTCCTTCAGAGCCAAGAAAACTTGGCTCTGTCACTAAGAAAATTAACGGGGCTATTGGGTTTCTTTTTTTTCCCCATTCATAAATGGAAAAATGAACATAGGGAATGGAATGGGTAGAGTCAGGGTAAGGACTGTGGGTGAAAAATGTGTACCTGGGTAAAGCCAACCAGGGGAGATCCTATACTGTCTCTCTGAAAACTACTTACTGTATGCAAGACAGCCTGCCACGTACAAAGTGCATAGGACATGTTGAATGAGAAAATGGCTGAATAAATGAGTGGACAGAAAAGTAGATTAACACAATGTGGCATGATAGTGGAGAACCTCAATTTTAAAATGAAAACAATTCATTGGTTTTAATTCTAGCTCAGATAATTACTGGTTTATTTAGGGAAACTCGTTGGTACTGTGCTTTCTTATTTGTCGTGGGGGATAATGATTCCTAACACCCAAGTTATAATGAATTAAGAATGATAATATGAGTCTAGTATTTCCATCTGCTAAGCTCTCAATAAATGCTAGCAGTGACAATGATAATGACAATGATGATGATGATGATGGTATGTAATGTGCAGTTTGGAAGTTCTCAAATATACCCTATATTGCAGCTATCATGTGCTCCTTTTTTATTTTTATGTGTTGTCCCAACAAACCACTGGGGCGATCCTAACACAATCACAATGTCAGAGTTCATTCGCAAACTTATTTTAGAACATTCGTTAGGTCCCTGGTTAGTGCCAGAGTAATCAGAGAAGATAATACAGTCCTGACTGTAAGGAGCCCATAATCAGAGGAAGCTGCAGGTGTGTAAAAAGGCCACTGACCCTATAACAAAAGTCTTTGCAAAGTATTATGTGGGAGGAAGCCCAGGAGAACTTCACAGACCAGGTGATACCAATGAGCTATTTATGGAATCATTTCTGTCTCAGAGTAAGGTCACAAAGAGCTGTAACAACAATAAGGATGGTAATAGTAAGAACAATAGCTAACATTAATTGAGCAGGTGTTATGTGCCAGCATCTAAGCCTTTATGTATATTAATTGATTAACCCTTATAAAAAACTTGAAAAGAGGGACAAGAGAATGGAGATTCACAGAGATTTCACAGGGTGGCCATCTTTACATATGAGAGTTTGCAAATGGCACAACCTACCAGTGTTCAAAGGTGGCGTCCTGCTCACAAAACTGGAGTCCTTACTCCTACCTAACATTGCCATGGTTAGTGAGGAAAGAATTAGGGTTTCTTTTGGAGAGCCTGATGTTCTTAGGCATATTTTCCCCTCAGTTTCTCTTTCTGGGAATCGGTTTCTTTGTCTTATGAAAGTTGGTTTGAAGGATGAGCTGACCTCTCAGGAGCCTTCCAACCACACATTTCTCTACTTGACTTTTCCTACAGCATTAAAAATTGTGTGAGTATGCCAAGTCTTCCCATATACCCTGAAGTTTTCCTGAAGCCAAGGCAAGTCTTACACCTTCCAAAACACCTAGCATAGAGCCAAATGGAAAAAGTGTATCTATCTGTCTCTCTATATAAATATATATAACACGTGTGTGTGTGTGTATATATATGCACACACATATATATACATATGTATGCACATACATATACATGTGTATGCAATATGTACATACATACATATAAGTACACGTGCACATATGTGTTCAAAGCAGTTTTAATATATAATGTAGATAGATAACATATTGTAAGAACTATCTCAATATCAAAATCAACCATAGAACACAACAAATAAGATTTTCCTCCCTAAACTCTCAAGCTAAATGTTATCTTTCTCTGAGCATTCAGGATATCATCAGCTTATTATACATGTATTTTTTTTTCATAAATGCTATGTGATTTTCTGGTGTTTACTCAGTATAGACAAGAGAAGATCTTTTGAGACTCAGTTCTTTTTCAGGGTGTGTGTACATTGCCCTTGATGTTGTCCTCTGCCCACTTGGGTTTTGGATATACCATATCTCAACCTCTAGTTGAAGGTCAGTTTTATGTGCACAACTCCTAGGTCCTTGCCTGGGGTCACATAGGTTTGCATCTACTTTATCAACAGAGATGAAAGAAGGATATCTTCTATCTCTACTGCCTGGCACCCAAATTCTAAACAAATGGAAAACATTGAAAACCTACAATCATTAAAATGGGCGGTTCACAGAAGTCCTACCCTCTGGTCTTTCCGAAGAGAAGTATTGCTCTGTTCCTTTTATATATGATGTGACAATGACTGCATCAGCTTGGACTCTATATTACTGTTCAATTTAAATATTTGATAGAGCACAGATAGGCTCTCTGAGACTGTATTTGCATTTCCCATGGGACATAGTCTAATTGCCTCAGATGGGATCCGATATGCATTCTCAGCCCAGTAGTATTCATGTGCTTGTGTATTTCCCTCCTCTTGAGTGTAAGCTCAAACTAGCTCCTTGCTTCTGATAAATAGCTTTTTTTTTTGTCTCAAAAAAAAATTCTGATAAATCATAATGCACCTGCACATTGTCAATTTGGCGAGTATTAGCTCTTTGCAAAGGAATCTCAGGAAAGACAAGGGAACTTTCTAGCATAGCAGCTTTAAAACCTTTAAAATATAAATAAAATAAAATAAATAAACCTTTAAAATATAAAATAAGCTTTAAAATATCTAATTTTTGTGTACTCATTTATTCAACAAATATGTAATGAGCACATATAATGCATCAGTCAATAAGCTGCCAATAATTTACAGATAAAAAGCACACCTTCTATTTTTAGTATATAAGTAGAGTGCCCCATGGTGAGTTCTGATTGGTCTATGCCCAGGCTTCCAGTAAAGGAGATACAGGAAACTCAGTCTGATCAAGAGTGGGGTATGGGCAGAAAAGGTCCTATGAAAGAAATTAATGCTAAGCAAATCCTTTAATAAGAAAACAATAGCTATCCAGGCAGAGAAAGTTTTAGGGAAGACACTTCAGATGGTGGGAGATGCGTTTGCCAAGGTGTCAGCTAATGTTCAGTTTCGAAAATATTGGCATAAATTGGTAAGGCTACAGGAAGTTTTGAGACAGAATCCAGCATCACCCTTTATGATACAGATGTCTATTAAATGCTTAGCATTTACTTAAAATTGTGAATGGGCAGGAAAATTAGCTTTGTCCTTGGTATGTAGTCATCTAATGATTGGGGAAGGGCTCTGAACCAGCATGGAGCTTTGGGATTGCTCTCATCCTTCTCGGTTTGGGATGAACATACAGCATAACGTTTTAAGGCTTAAAACTTTAAATATAAGGAGATGTAGATGACTTATAGTAATGCAGTGTTAGAATAAGTAAAAACCTATTTGTTGAAAAAACAGTGAGACTGTTGTTGAGGAACTAGCCATTCCTGTCCAAAGATCATTCTTTCTGTCCAGTGTGAAACAGGGAGGTGGTTTCTATTTCCCAATTTTTCCCTTCCCTTAGGGACTTGGAGCCAAACCATGGGGACATTTGCAATGGTCTATCTGTCTCTCTATTCTTTTCAAGGTCTGAATGACAAGCCAAGCGGAGAAATTGAATTTTTCACTTCTCTAAACACTTTTGGCCCCTAGGAACACTGCAAAAGGTCAAGAATTTTGCAACACGTTCTTCCGCAGGCTACAGGATCAAAACTTCTTTTTTAAAAGGTTGTTCCAGGCCCAATGAGACAGCCAGTCGTGATGAAGAATATAAACAGCAGTTGGTGTCCTCTGTGGTGGTGTGGGCCCCTCTTGGGAGCTTTACTCTGAAGACAGTCTCTAGAGAGATTTGTTTCTCTCATTAGGGCAACAGCAGGTGGAAAAAAAAAAATAGCTCGACATAAACTGGAAAGTGTGGGTAGACTCCTACTTTTCCATATCCCCTTCCCCACATACTTTATTTTTCCTTTGCTGTCTTTGTCTTCTCTTAGTTGTTTCTCTCCACTAGCTCCTTTGTTTGCTTCTTAATTTTTCTAACCAATCTCATAATTGGCTTATTCCTTTTCCTTTGTTGACCCATGTGATAAGCATCCTCTGAAATAGCTCCAGCAATGGTCCTAACCTCTGCTATTCTTGCCTTAGTGTGTTTCCTTCCCCTTGAGTGTAAGCTGACCCTAGTGACTCACTTGTAGTAAGTAGATTATAATAAAAGTTATGCGAAGTCAGGGCACCTGGGTGGCTCAGTTGGTTGAGCATCCAGCTCTTGATTTCGGCTCAGGTCATGATCTCTGGGTCATGAGATCAAGTCCCTCATCAGGCTCTTTGCGCTCAGAGCAAGGTCTGCTTAGGGTTCTCTCTCTCCCCCTCCCTCTGCCTCTCCACCCCCACCCCCTCATGCTCTAAATAAATAAATACATAAATACATAAGCTTTTAAAAAAGTTATAGGTGGTCACTTGTAAGATGAGGTTATGAAAAGAATAGGACTTCCATCTTGCTTGTCCTTTTTTGCTCTCTCTTGGAGCCTGTGAAAAGACCCGTGTGGCAAGGAATTAATGTCTCCAGCTCTTCCAGACCTGAAACCTTCCAGCAACCATGAGGGAGTTTGGAAGAAGATCCTTTCCCACTTGAGTCTTGAGAGAACTGAAGGCTTGTTTTTTTTGTGTTTTTGTTTGCAGACCCATGAGAAACCTTGCTCCGGAGGACCTAGCTAAGCCCACCTGGATTCCTGACCCACCAAAACTGTGAGCTACAGTTTATTATCTTAAGCCTCTAAGTTTGGGGGGAATTTGTTATGCAGCAACAGATAATTAATGCAACGTATATCCTTACATGTTCTTCCTCCTCACCGACTCCTTTTATTGAACTTCTATTTTTTCTTCTTTTTTCTCTTAATTCTTAAGTATACAGACTTCAAATTTGTATGTGACATTGAATGGTATATGAGACAGAAAGCTTTACCTTCAGTAACCATCAAACCCAATCATGTATCTGCACACATAATCTGCATAATGGAAAGGTGGTTTCCCCGGCCCTCCTTTCATTGTAGGCTTTGGTAAATATTCATTCATCTGTTGTTTCAGTAAAACTATTTAATGGGCAGCTACTATCTTTAATACATTGTATCTGCTGTCATGTGGAACACAAAAATTGAATGAGATATGCCCCTTGCCATCAAAGGTAAAATGAAAATGCCCCAAATACAGCATCTCACAAAAGGGATATTCTCAGGGGTCTGTGAGTTAAGAGGAGGGGGAGGTGGCTTCCTGCTTGGAGGATCAGGAAGAGATCTGTAAAGGGGCAGCTGTGGATGGAATGCTGAAGGATAGACTGGATTTATACCTACTGAAGCTTCTGTGAGCTGCACCTCTACTCAGAAGCCCGTTTCTCTTACACCACTTGTAGGGTCAGCCCCCCCTTAACACACAGAAACCAATCTGAATTCTAAGTTGTATGGGCCACCCTCCCCAGTTCTAAGGAGTTGATGGTTTACCTTTTTGATGCTTCTCCAGCCTCACTAATCTTGTCTACTCCAGCATTTCTCAAATCATTATTTACTGCGTTTTTGTATTAGTCAAGAGAAAAAGTATATAGTTGAAGAAGAAAGAGACAGTGCATAATGTTCCAAGCTAAGATGGTGGAGATCAGTATGGGGTAGGAAGACTTAGGATATTTTAATGTCAGAATATAAAAAAATTATTTGTTACAAGAAAAGAGGAGGGAAAAAAAGAGGATCATTGTTGGACAAAAAGTGATTTCTGGCCATAAACCACTCCATTATTTTTTTCTTACATGGAGCAGCAGGGTGCTGCTGAGAGAGTCTCTCTCTCTGCTGAGAGAGTTAGTTCTGTCTCTCTCTCTCTCTCTCTCTTTTTTTTCCTCCCATGGGACTTGGAGTAAAACAATGGAGATGTTTGAAATGTGTCGTGCATTATTGTGCCCAGTCCTGATTTGTCACTAAACTTTGAAATATATATAGGTTTCTCTGGGAAATTATGAAGGTGGGCATGAGGACTTGAAGTTACCTTCTGCTTTTGTCTGGGGAATAAACCTATTTCTAGAGATTCAGAAAAGTAAATCATCAGTGCTCTTTGGCTTTGTTCTTCCGAATTGTATTTTTAATGAGAAGCTCGGGAGTTAAATAATTAAATTTGAGTCATGCTGTGGTCAGGTACCCTTGTTCTTCTCTTCTCCCTCTGCCCACACAGGGTATCTATTAATTTTTATTTTTAGCATTTTTCCAGCTTTATTAAGATATAATTGACATATAACATTGGATAAGTTTAAGGTGTATAGCAGGCTGATTTGATACATTTAATATTTGTAAAATACTTTCAGATGACTGTGGTCAAGTCACTTAAAAGATATCCCTTTGGGACACCTGGGTGGCTCAGTCAGTTAAATGGCTGCCTTTGGCTTAGGTCATAATCCCAGGGTCCTGGGATCCAGTCCCACATCAGACTCCTTTGCTCAGCAGGAAGCCTACTTCTCCCTTTGCCTGCCATTCCCCCTGCTTGTGCCCTCTCTCTTTCTGTCAAACAAATAATTAAAATCTTAAAAAAAAAAAAAAAAATCCCAGACGTCATTATCAACTGTGAAAAATCTTTGGAAAACGGAAGGCTTAAAAATATTCTTATTGTTGACACAGTAATTTGCATCCCTGAAAATTTGTCATAACAAGTCATTTGTGATAAGGGGACATGTTGGAAACAGGCTAAATGAATAATCAACAATAGGAGAATGGTAATGCATATCGTGGTACATCAGCTAAATGGATTATTAAGCAGCCATTAAAATGGTAATTAGGAAGACAAACACAAATGTGAAATGTTTTTAATGTGATATTAATAAAAAGAAGAGAATGCTAAATTATATGTAAACCGTGATTATAATAACTATATGGTTCATATTTTGTTATGAAGAAAAACAAGAATTTTTAAAAATTAGCTACTGTGCTAGAATATATGTGTGTGTGTGTGTGTATTTGTATGTTTTTTTAATATGTTTTAAATTGCAATGAGAGGTTTTCCGGCTCTGAATTTGGGACCCAATAATTCCTTGGGAGAGGAAAGATATCCTCCATACTGTCAAATGTTTAGCAGCATTCCTGACTTCTACTCGTAGTTGCAAGTAGAATTTCCCCAGCTGTGACAATCAAAAATGTCTCCAGAAATTGCCCAGTGTCCCCTGGCAGGGGATGGGGGATGCAAATACACTTAGAGTTGAGAACCACAGATTTTTTAAAAAAAGGTTTTATGATTTTTCTAATATTTTTTAAAGAAATCATAAATTAAAAAAATGAAAATAATTGTTACCCTTGACCTACTGTTCCCTTCAGCAACTTACCCAGCGAATAGTTGAAATCAGCAATGTTCTGGTTGTGTCAGACAAGAAAGTAAAGCATTAATGTGCCATGACCTGTTTGGGGATGTCAGCAAACACCATCATTCCTCTGAGTTCTTGCAAAATGGGGGAAAGAAATCAGTATGTGTTATATAAGAATATCTTCTACTGACAGTGCAGAGTATTTTTATCCTGGTGGAAGTTGCCTCTGGGCTCTGAAACCTTCTGTCAGGGAGTAAAGAAAACTAATTGCAGTGAAATATCTTTTCAGGCAACCTGCCCATCACCAAATTCTATATGTAGGGAAAATGCACACTTCCTTTAGAATATGTTTCAACGGAACTCAAACCCCATAGGAATTCTTTTTAGGGCCAGGGAAACTTCTACACAGTGTAGAAACTTCAGTTCAATTCAGAAAATGTTAAAATTTCAAGGCACTATTAAGGAGTCCTCAATTTTCTGGCTTGACCCCTTATTTTTTATTCAGGGTAACTGAAAACCAAAGAAGTTAAGTCACTTGCCAGTTCAACACACCTAATTACTCGCACAGCATTAAAATTAAACGTGAGTAGGCCTGAAGTTTCTTATCCTTCAGGCAAACTTTGTCTTTAAAAGAACACTTCCCACCTCTGCAATTGTATATCATTGGAAAAGAACTTATTTCTGGGTGATGAAGTCTTCCATGATATTTGACATATATGGGTTGGTCTTCAAAAAGAATGTAAAATTCAAACATGGAGGGAATAAACATTTATTGGGTGCCCAGCTCTGTGCCACACAGTGGGTCTGGAAGATTAGAATAAATATGTTGTATACTTTTTCTGCTCTTGTCACAGTCCTACACATTCTGCTGTACAAATAAAAAGCATTCAATCAATGCTGACCAGGGATCTAGAATTGACTTAATGTAGCCCTAGATTCTTGAGGCTCTCCATCTATACCCCTTAAAACATTTCTTCCATTACTCCCCTTCAGGTGACCTTTCCAGCTTCCCATAGGGTTATGGCTAAATATGGGTGTTCATATATATGCAATAACCCTGTTACAAAAAAACAATACCGAGAACATCCTAATGAAGGACAAAGGAGACTCCAGCAGCCTATCTAGGAATTATAACCAAATGACAACAATCCCAACTGTGCAATGCAGAAAGGTGTAGCCCAAACAGTGGCTAACTACAGGAAAGTCTTGACTCTTTTGGGGGTTTAAATTGGATTCAGCTTTCATTACAGGATCCTGATAGGAATTTATTTTTTCTCAGTCCAGGGACTGTTTGCATTGTGATAACTACTCATAGAAAGCAGGCTTTTGAAACTGTCCAAATGCTTAGATTTCTCCATGATGCCTCTTGGGTAGACAGACCAAAAATGTCTAATTTGCTAATATAACCAAATAGGGTTCAAAATTCCTTCTCACTGGAAAGATATTACCGCAAAAACAAACAAACCAAAAAAAATGAAAAACCAACAGGTGCTATGCATGGACACTGGGCATCTTCCTCTCTATTGGAGTAATAGAAAACATTTGGGGCTGAGGATCAGGGAACTCTGATTCAAATTCTGATTCCTTGATTCTTTATTGCAAAACTCTCATCTATTTGTTAGGGAATGTGCCCAGTATTTAGTGTGCAAGAGGAGAGGTGCTCAGTGTAAGTTGATATGATGTGCTGTTTTTTGGAATGTGTGGCCATAAGAACCTTGCAAATCATTAATATCAAAATATTTTAAAGGAAAATGGGAAATTGATATATTATGTGTTATATATATTTACTTTTAGGTTGGATGCACACATCAAATAATTGTGTCTGCTTGATGAGGAGGCTATGATATATGCATTTAAATGATGGAGTCCCAGATGAATAGTTCTTTATTTTCCTTCTTGCAGCCAGGACAAACTAACTAATTTTTAGGGCTGGGGGATACAACTAGATTTTAGAAAGGAAACATTAACATTTGAGTCACACTTGAGTTGAGTTTCTCAAAGGCAGAGCCTGAATTGAGAATGGATGTACAAGTGACCCAATGGGGAAGACCCCATTGGAGAAGCCAGCAAGGGAGTAGAGGAAACAGTCAAGGGCATGGGATACAGCGATGCAGAAGTGTCTGCATCTCAGAAGTCTGAGCCCAGAGAGTCTCTGGAATATTGACTGCATCACAGAGCTAGTTTCACCTTGTGACAAGAGTGCTGGCCTTTTTATCCAAATATCTGTCAGTCATTCCTCTTGAGGAGGAGGTGTAACTTCCTAGTTTTCTTTAGGCAAAGTAATTCCCGTTGGCTGGGAATGTAAAGCAGTGTCACTGGCAGCTGATACTTATACCACCTGGGAAACAGTAGCATCTGCTACATTACAGGCATCTGGATTTGATACCAGTAGCACTTATTACATATAGTAAAGCAATCTTTTTAGGGCTATTAACTGCATTAAAACTCTGACTCTTCAAAATTTCCTAAGTTTCTGAAGGCTGGGGAACTTCTCTGTCTTGCTCCCTATTTTTTCCCCAGTAATTAGAAAATTAACTGGCTCATAGGATGTGCTCAGGAAATGTGTACTGAATGAACAAAGGAATTCCCAACAAATACCCTCCCCCTTTCCAGACTGTCTATTTTGGTGCAGCTCACCCCTGCTTTTTCTATGGACTGCGGTGTTCTCCGTTCTGCTCTCAATCTTAATTATGTTCTTCAAAGTTTATCTGATAATCAAAGTTGATCTATGAAGCACTCTTTGACTGCACCCTACAGGAAGATGTGTGTGTGTGGGGGGTGTGTGTGTGTGTGAGAGAGAGAGAGAGAGAGAGAGAGGGAGAGATACTGCATGTGTGTGAGTGTTTGCCTTTTTGTGTCCTGGATATTTAACACTGTAACTAAACATGCCTTTTCATGGATTGACATCAACCAACTAATCCCCATCTTCTGAAGTTTCTCTGTAATTATGCACCTATTTCTCACATTAGTAGTCAATATCCTTTTCACTATCACCTACACATAGTAATAACACCAAGTTTATTGAGTGCTTACAATGTGTCAGGCACAACTCTCAATATAGGGCATACCTTGTCTCATTTGGTTTGATGATGATGTCATAATGCAGGCACTTGTAGCTCCCGTATTTTCTGGATGAATTTAGCACGTTTAAGGGACTCGTCCATAGTCATTCAGCTAATAAGAGGAACAACTAAGATCTAACACAATCAGTGGATACTAGAACTTTGCTCTTAGCCTCAAAGCTATGCTGTCTTGCACATTTCAACAGATTGCTAAAGAATTTCTCTTCTTCAATCCATTGAGCACACTACATCCAGGGTAATCTGTATAAAGCATCCATCTCGTGATGTCACTCCTCTGCCGAACACTCATCAGTGGCTCTCCATTAATCGCAATAAAGCCCATCCCCCTTAATATGGTTTTATAAAACCCACTCTGATTTGTCCCCTGAGGACTTCTCCATCCTCATTCCTTTTCCTCTCTCACTTTGCCCAGATATTGAACTTCCTTCAGATTCTTAAAGACACTGGACACTCTCTCCCTTTTGGATCACAATGTGGACTGAACAGGAAAAGAGCCTCTTCTACTTCTGTGCTGCTCAATTGAATATATATGCTCAAAGAAATACTTCTTGACCTCTCACAGCTCTTAGAGCTGCCCTTCCTCTTTGAGACCAATGCTTGAATGTATTCATTATTTTATCCCTACAAACTAGAAGAGAGCTTGGAATATAGTTGCCAGTAAATATCATTTGCCCGCAGATGGAAAGAAAAGATGAATAGTTGAATTATGTAAAAATACTCTCCTCCCCAACCCCCACCAGTATAACTCTGAGGACAGTGACTGTACTTAATCAACTCTACATCTTCTGTAATGCCTGGGGCATTATCTACTATATAGCAAGTTCTTAGCAACTGTTTGTTGACTAATTATTATTATTTTTTTTTTTACCTTGACTTCAGCCATAGTCTTCATATTTTTCAGCCAGGAAAGCTACTGTTTGATTAATGACTCTTAATTTAACCCAGATTATAAAATGATGGAGTTGTCGGGTTCAAGGTCATCAAAATAGGCCATCTCCTTAATGAACAAATCCCCACTACTTTATTTCGAGTGTACTTGTACAGTGTATTTGTCCCCCTCTAGCTCTGGAGAACTCACTACCTCTTAGGAAAGGTTCTCTGTCACTGAAAAGTCATGGATTTTAGCCTAGTGTTTCTCATATTGAATCAACACTTTTTTCCCATCATATGGGGCTTGGGGAAATGGCGTCCAGTGCAGTTAGTAAGCCAGTGGAGGGCAAGCCGGCTTTTTCCTTCATCAGCCTGTGCTCTCCTCCCTAGAATTTTTACTGAAGGACCATTGGTAAAACCCAGAACCAGGGAGTTGGGTGAGGGTGCATGGAGAGAATCTTAATGCCTGGGCTTGGAATTGACCCTGAGAGCAATCACTGCCCATTGTTCTTGGCTTTAGGCCAACCTGCCTACACAACAGTCCATTCTCCCTGACTCAGCTTTCTGTGTCCAGACAAATAATTTACTCCCAGTGCATTTTTTCTGCTCTTACTAAATAGGTCCTCTAACCACCACTGTATCTTTCAATTCCAACTAATAGCTTGGACAGCAGTTTTTAAAAATGTTGCTAAGCAAGTATGCTCAGTCAGAGAAATCATGCAGAATCCTCTGTAAATGCTTCTCGCATCATTCAGGCTCCCAGGGATTGCTCCCTTCTCCAAATTCAGGGCAGAGTCCACTCCACATTTTATATTCATTTATCCACTGACCGATTTTTTACTAGTCTCTGCCATTTCTTGAGTCTTAGCTAAACTTTATCAAGCACTTATAGTAAGCCAAACTCTGCTAATTTTTTTGCACGTGTGATATCATTTAATTTTCCTGGTTACATTACTGAATTGTTTTGAGCCTCAGTTCCCCAGGAGGTTGAAACAAAAAAAGGGTAAAAACATATCTCAAATGAGATATGTTAGAAGACCTGTTGACTGTCTCCAAACAAAGTTTGTGTTTTGTGTTGTTGTTGTTGTTGCTTTTTTTTAACAGCACATTTTTAACTTTCCAAGCAACTGATACATGAATTAGATTAGGCTTGGCATTGATTCATCTTCTTGACCTGAGCCGAGGCCACTTTCTATAGACTTTTTGCCCTCCGTTACTGTACCCATTGCAAAACGTTTATCTAATTGACTTCCTATCCCCATCCTCTCTACAGTAACCTTATAGATTCGTCTTTGATGTGTACCGTATCAAAAGCCTACTAGAAGTACAAGTAAATTTCATCTATGGTGACCATCACCTTCTTTGAAAAATTAATCAGTTTTGTTAGGTAAGAGCTCCCTTTGGATAGCTATTGTTACCAGTCTCCACAAATGGAGAGAAAGAGGAAGCAGAGTGCTATTTTGAAAAGACCTCTGTCCTGAGAACCCAAATTTCTATATTCTGGTTTCAGGTCAGGCCAGTGCCATGATCTTCTACTCCCTGCTCATGATCTCAGTGAGGTTAAAGAATAGACTGTAGTCATTAAGACTGACTGACTGGAAATCACAAAGAACATGAGCTATGTACTAGACGCGAGGCTTTGAGCAGGCTATTTAATTTGTTAAAAACTTAGGATTCACATCAGAAAAAATGGGGATGATCATAATGACTGTCCGTGTTACGCTTAGGGTACTGCTAGATTTCTCTGTAAAGTAACTCCTAAAATACCATGATTTAAATTTTGTATATTTTTATATATACATCCCTTTGCATTTTTAGGAGTTATTATGTACTGAATCGTGTTCTTCAAAAAGATGGTGAAGTCCTTACCCCAAATATCTATAAATGTGGCCTTCTTTTATAAGAAGATCAAATTTAGATGAAGTCATTAGGGTGGGCCCTAAACCAAAATGACTGCTGTCCTTATAAAAAAAAAAAAAAAAAGGAAATTAGAGCATAGAGAAAGACATTTACAGAGGGCAGATGGTGTGAAGACACAGGGAGAATGCCATCTCTAAGCACGGAATGCCAGAGGCTGCCAGAAGCTGAAGAAGCAAGGAAGGCTCCTTTCCCTACCTTGATTTCTGACTTCTAGCCTCCAAAACTATGACACTAAGTTTCTATTATTTTAAGCCAACCAGTTTTTAAACTTTGTTGCAGCAGCCCTAGGAAACTAATGAATGTTGCTAGAGATTGTAATATACAGTCTTAAATTTTTACTTAGTTTTCACTTTTAAAAGTGTTAACTCTTGGGGTGCCTGGCTGGCTCAGTCAGTTAAGCATCTGACTCATGATTTCAGCTCAGGTCATGGCCTCAGGGTCGTGAGATCAAGCCCCACATCAGGCTCCCCGCTCAATGCAGAGTCTGCTTGGGATTCTCTCTCTCCGCCCCTCCCCCTGCTCTCTCTCTCTCAAATAAATAAATCTTAAAAAAGATTATTAAGTGTTCACTTGTGAAGTTATCATGCTACTAATAGAGTGTAAGAAACTTGCAACAGTGTAAGTCCATTTAACCCACTCCCATCCTTTATAATGTAGTTCTTATATATATTATATTTATACAAATTAGAATTCACTCATTACAATTTTTGCTTTATTTTTTATTTTTAAAATTTTTAAAAAGATTTTATTTATTTGAGAGAGAGAGGGGGAGGGGAGGTAGTAGCAGTAGCAAAAGGAGAGGCAGACTCCCCACTGAGCAGGAAGCCTGACTCAGGACTCCATCCCGGGACCCTGAGATCATGACCTGAGCCAAAGGTAAATGCTTAACTGACGGAGCCATCCCGGTGGCCCCATTTTTGCTTTAAATAGACATATTTTAAGCAAATTAAGATAAAAAGTGGCACTTTGTAACCACCTCTATAATTTCCATTCCCACGCCATTTCTGCTGCTCTGCCTTCCTCCTGAAGATTCACGTTTCCATCTGCTATTATTTCCTCTCAGCCTGAAGAGCTTCCTTTCAGGTTCCCTGCAGTGCAGATTTTCTGGCATCGAATTCTCCTAGCTTTTCTCTAGCTTACAAAGTCTTTGTTTCACCTTTATTTTTTATTTTTTTATTTTTCAAATATTTTATTCATTCATTTGACAGAGAGACAATGAGAGAGGGAACACAAGCAGGGGGAGTGAGAAAGGGAGACGCAGCTTCCTGCTGAGCAGGGAGCCTGATGTGGGCTTGATCACAGGACCCTAGGATCACAACTTGAGCTGAAGGCAGATGTCCAACTGACTGAGCCACCCAGGAGCCCCTCACCTTTATTTTAATTGACAATTGTATTGGATATAGAGTTCTGTATTTCAGAGTTGTTGGTTTTTTCTTCTTTTAACCTCTTTAATAATACCATTTCATTGTTTCTGATGAGAAGTCAGTCATCATTAAAATTGTGTTCCTCTGTATGCTGTGTGTTTTCTCGTTGTTGTCTGACTGCTTTAAAGACTTTATATTTATTTTTGTTTGTGTTTGTGTGTGTGTGTGTGTTTTGTTTTTTTTTTTTAAGATTTTATTTATTTATTTGACAGAGAGATAACAAGTAGGCAGAGAGGCAGGCGGGGGGGGGCGCGGGGGGGGGGGAGGAGGTTCCCTGCTGAGCAGAGAGCCCGATGTGGGGCTTGATCCCAGGACCCTGAGATCATATTTTTGGCTTTAATCATAATAAATATGTTGTGTTTGGCTATGGTTTTCTTTCTGTTTTTCCATCTGGCTTTTACTGGACTTCTTAACCCTATAAATGCATGTCCTCAGTTAATTTGGGGAGAAATTTTAAACTATCATTTTGTTCAGGTATTTTTACTGCCCTGATTTCCCCCCATTTCCTGTAGGACTCCAATTATATGCATGTTGGACCACTTAGAGGCCCCAAGAGGACCCAGAAATTCTATTTTTTGGTCTTTTTTCTAATGAGATCATTTCTATTATTTTTTTTATTTCATTGACTCCATTTGCTATCTCAAATCTGCTCTTATGCCTATTCTTTTGTTTTAAATTTTATTTCAGATTTTGCCATTTTTAGTTGTATAGTTTCTACTTGGAACTTTTTATAGTTTCTATTTCTCTGTTGAAATGTCCTATTTTTTCATTCATTATAAGAATATTTTCTCTTAAAAAAAAAAGGATATTTTCCCTTTGCCCTTGAGCAGAGTCATAGCGGCTGTTCAAGGTTAGTATCCATTAATTGCCTTTTTTCTTTAATATGGGTCACACTTTCCTATTTTTTCATATGACTGGTGATTTTCAATTAGATTCTAAATACTTTCAATATGTGTAAAGCACTGGATTATCTTATATTTATTTAAAAGATATTAGTTTAAATTATTATCATTCTTGTGTTTTAGCAGGCAGTTGATTTATCTGAACTCATCCTCCAGGCTCCAAAATCACTTTTTTTTGTTTTGTTTTGTTTTGTTTTTTTATCTTGAACTAGGATGCTCAATGTATTCATACTTCGGGGGACAGCTAACTGTTTTAGAAGATTCCCTGCACAGAATCTGTAGCTCCCATTCTCTACTTCTTCCCTATCCAGGGCTTCCCTCCTTACTTTCCAGCTCTGGTTGCTCCAAACTCTGCTCCCTGGTTCTCCAAGCTAGTAAAGCTGTGGGTTTCTAGGCAAGTGCTAGCCCCACTGTGGGGTGATATCTGAGAATAGTCTGTAAGCTAAAAGCCATCTCAATAGGAAACTCACCTACTCACTGATCATTACTTTCTCCCAAGTTTCAACACCCCCCCCAATATCATCAGTACTGTCTTCATGTAGTTGATTTTTATGAATTTTCTAGAGTTTATAGTTGTTGTCTGTGGGAGGATTGGTCTGATAGGAATGACATAGTGTTTACCAAAATCTAACCCCTGTATTTTCCCAGTGGTTTAAATCAGATAAAATTTATTTCTCTGTGAATTAATAGTCTAGAGATTATCAGGTGGTTCTTCTCTATGAAGTTATTCAGGATCTAGACTAGTTTATTGAGTTTGGTTTTCTCAAAGTATGAGTTTAATCTTTGAGTCCAAGGATCAAATCATTGCCATTTCCAACCAACAGAAAGGGGGGTCAGGGCAGACATCGTCCTTTTAAAGGAGGCAAAGTGGAAATTGTATCAGTCCTTTCCATTGACATTCCATTAGTCCAAATTTATGCACATAGTAAACCCTAACTGTAAGTGAGTTTAGAAAATAAAATTTCTTGAAGCACAGCCATATATCCAGCTAAACCGTGGCAAAGAGAGGGTATCTAGTAATAGAAGTAAGAAAATTGAATGTATTCTTTTTTTTTTAAAAATATTCTATTTATTTATTTGACAGATCACAGGTAGGCAGAGAGGCAGGCGGGGGTGGGGTGGGGATGGGAAGCAGGCTCCCCACTGAGCAGAGATCCTGATGCGGGGCTCCATCCCAGGACCCTGAGATCATGACCTGAGCCAAAGGCAGAGGCTTTAACCCACTGAGCCACCCAGGCACCCTGAAAATTGAATGTATTCTAAGGAAAAAATGTGTATTCTGTCCCACAATCCATTCCTCCAGCCACTCCAGTATCCACATTTACTATATACAACCACTATCTGCCTATGGGAGTACTTCTTCAAGTCACATCCAGCTGAAAACCCAGAAGTCCTTTAAACCTCTGTTGGTGGCTCTGGAAGTCTAAGAACCTATTTAGAAGTACACAGTATCTACCATACTGTTTCTACTTTCTATGTTATGTTTAGAACAAGAGAATGGGAACTGGATACCAGTGCTAGAATTAAAGCCAAATTCTAAAACTGGAAAAAATGTAAAATATACAGAGGTCATTATTCTGTAGCAATAATGAAATAATGATTGTTAGAAATTGCAAATATACTCTCCTGTAGCCGTGAAGTACCTTTTTTTTTTTGGACCCTGGTTTTGCTTTTTCAGAAGTGCAAATTTGTCCATTGTACTCTATACCCCATTTTACTTTCTGGATTATTTTTTTTCTTTCTGATATGTCTTGTTGTCTTATATGCAAGTAAAATTGTAGAGGATGTCCTTGGATACTAGCATTGTTTCTTCTTCTTCTACAGTGTAGGGCCTCTGAGATTGATTTATAGGTTGAGCAGTTACTGTCTTTAGCATGCCATCCTTTGTTTCCTTTGGTAATAAAATCCAAAAAGGGAGGGACTACCTATCAACATAAAGTAGATATCTTCATAATGAGTTGCATGTTTGTATTTCCACAAGCACGTAGTACTTATGTTCATGTTTCTTAATCCTGTGCGTGGTCTTTTATTTACTAGATTCTATGATTATGTTATGTCTATTTCCCTCAATTTAATGGACTCCTGGCTTAAAGTCACTGGAGCAGGTGAGCATACAGGACTGGAAGGCCATCACCTTTAGTCTGATTTTTGCTAATAGAAATGTTCTACTGTCACTCTTATCTTACGTTATTTAGGATATAAATACACTTCACTTTTCCTGACACTGAGGTCTCCGAGTTTCTAGACTGTCAATTTAGATTGCAGATTGTAGATAATATAGGTAGACCTGATTCAATCGGTCGAAAAGCCTAAGAGCAGAGGTGAGGATTTTCTAAGGAAAACGCCCTTCTATGTACAGCAGCTCCCACTGATTCCTAGGGGTTCCAGCCCACCCTTCCTGGTAGCTTTGACTTTCCTAATGATCTGCCCTACAGAGTTTGGACTCCCTTAACTAGACCCAGAATTGGGTAATCTGATTCCTTGCAATGGATCTCTATACCCCACTGGTTTTCTTTTCTCTGGATGAACATTGACTAACACATCCCTTAAGATTATAAGCAAATCAAGGCAACAAAACATTAATGCACAAAATAAAAGAAAGCTTAAGTTAATAGAGACACATATTGTGTTCATGAATTAGAAGGCTAAATGTTAAGATTTTCTTGGAAATGATATTTAGTTTTGATATAAACCCAATATAAATTACAGCAAGCTTTTTGGTAGAAACTGACACACTGTACTTAATTTTGTATGGGTAAACAATGGATACAGAATTGTTTTGTTTTGTTTTGTTTTTAAACATAGTTGGTAGATTTTCAGTAGCTGATGTTTTGACTTGCCTTCATATTTAAGCTTTAGTAAGACACCTGAGTGGCTCAGTCGGTTAATCATCTGCCTTTGGCTTAGGTCATGATCTGTGTATGCTCATTGCATATTTGGAAAATGGATAATGGGGAACCTGTTTCTCCTTCTCTCTCTACCCCTCTCCCCTGTTCTCTCTCTCAAATAAATAAATAAAATCTTAAAAAATATATACTTAAGCTTTAGCTATATTAATCAAGAGAGTATGGCACTGAGAAGAGATAGACACATGGGCCAATAGAACACAATTAGAAAGTCCAGAGACAGACCTAAATGTATAAATTTGTTTTCCACAATTTTGCAAAGGCAATTTAAGAAAGAAGGACGAGTATTTTCCTTATTTGGTGGTATTAAAACTGAATATCCCCCCTAAAAAAAAATGAATATCCCTATGCAAAACAAAAATTTAACCTAAATGCATACCTCCTATCATACTAAAAATAACTCAAAATTGATCATAGACCTAAATATAAAAATCTAAAGCTAAAAAGCTCCAGAATAAATAAAGGAGAAAATTTTTGTGATCTTGGGTCAGGCAAAGATTTTTCAAATAGAATACAAAAAAATATGAACCATAACGAAAAAAATAATAAAGAAAAACTAGATTTCAGCAACATTTAAAACTTTAGCTCTTCTAACGACACTATTAAGGAAATGGAGATCTAAGACAAAAAAAATTTTTAATATACACATCCAGTAAATATCCATTTTCCAAATATGCAAAGAGTTTTTTCACCTCAATAATAATAAAATAAGCTACCCAATTCGTAAAAATCAAGAAAGGATTTGAAGAATAATTTCACCAGAGATGAAACACAAATGACAATAAAATACTTCAAAAGATGCTACATTCCTTAGGATAATTAGGAAAATTCAATTCAGAGCCCAATAAGATACTACTACACAGATATTAAAATGGCCAAAATAAATGCATATTGATAGTTGCAGGCAGTCAGAAGATGAAAAATAATGGAACTTTCATAAACTGCTGATGGGAATGAAAAATGGTACACCTGCTTTGAAAAACATTTGGCAAACTGTAAAATTAAATATACATTCACAATATGAGTTAGCAGTGTATTTATCCTAGACAAATAAAAAAATATGCCCACAGAAAAATTCACATGCAGATATTTATAGCAGTTTTATTCATTATCACTAAAAACTGGAAACAACCCAAATGTCCATCAGCAAAAAGATTCCATATTTTCGGTTGTGATGGTAGTTATATGAAAAAACATATAAATATGTCAATGTCTATACAACTATACCCATTTTACAAATACTTGCAAATACTGTATACTATATATATTTTATATATAAAGTAGTAAATTACACTTTACTAGACCTGACTTTAGAAAATCAGTCCCAGAAGAATCAAAGCTTTATGTATGAAAGTCAAAACTTGAATTCTTCTAGAAAAAAGCCATACATGAGGATCTCTATGACTTCATATATTAAATAAGACCTAATCAGCATTCCTTAAAAGAAAAGACTGATTATTTGATCACATTAAAATTAAGAACTCCTGTTTATCAGAGAGACTGTAAAGTTAAGAGACAGACCACAAATTGGAAGAAAATATCTGCTGATGGAAATATCTTGAACACATAAAGTAGCTCATAAACCATTAAGAAAAAAAGACAAGTCCATAGAATAATTGGCAAAACTTTGAGCAGGCATTTCACAAATGAGTAAGAAAAAAATATGAAGCTGTTGTAAAGATATTTATCCTGAGTAATCTGCAGTTGCAAACTAGCAACTTCAAAGAAACAATTTTATACCCATCATTTTTAGTATTAGAGTGTGCATCAATGGCAATACTTACACACTTTGGGTTGGGGATGCAAATTGGTGTAAGCTTTTTAAGAAACAATTAAGCGTCACCTTGTAAATTGAGCCTACAAGAAGTCACCTTTTCAGATACTGCTATCTCAGATCTATATTAACCGTTGTTAGTACACTATTCACAAGAACATGCTATCAGGAATATGATGTTGAATGGGAACACAGAGTTTCAGAAAATGACAGAGAGAATAATACCATTTCTAACATATGTATATCTAGGAAAAGTGTAAAAAAAAAAAAAGCAACAAATAATATACATATAATTCAGGGTAATGGTTACTTTACAGTGGAGGAGAGGAGGAAGGGAAAACAAATTCAAGATGGAAATGTTTTATTTTCTAAGTCAGATGGAATGTTCCTGGATTATATTTCATAATGTTTCATCAATTTTTGCATTACATATATTCTTTTTTAGTTACCAAGCGCTACATTATTGAAGATTAAATGATACAGTGAATGGCTGGATGTGTTGATGAGATCTAAAAATCACTGGAGTGGGAGCAATGAGAACAAATGGGCAGGACTGACAGTGAGGAGACCCCAGAAGTGGGATGCTTGCATTCTTGATAGCAAACCTAGAGGGAGTTTTTTTGGTGATAAGGTCTAGGGTACATTCTTATTGCTGGGTCATTAAAAGGTGACAGAGAAGAATGTAGGAACTGAGGAAGTTAAAGAACCAAGTGGTTAAGATATCTGATAGAACTCTACAGATGCTGATGTTACTCAAAATAATGGCAGTAATAACAAGCTGGGGAGAGCAGTGAGCTATGTGCTAAGAAATAAAGGATAAGGTGGAGTGGTAATATAGGACAGCAATAGTGGGACCAGTCACATAATTGTCAAGGCCTAGTAGAAGACAAAAATGTGAGACCTCTTCTTCCAAATGTATTTAAAAATTCAAGAAAGTAACAAGCAGAACATTAAACCAAGCACTGGGATCTTTTAAGCACAAAGCCCAGTGTGACCACAACAAAGAATAACAGTGGATAGTGCAGTGTCAGATAAAACCTTTTAAAAGAACTGTTTTGGAAAGAAGAAGGAAACAGGGGCTGGGAATTAGAGTAAGAAGACAGGAGGGTGCATGTCCACATCCAAGCGCTCCCTGAAATACTTGTGGAAGGAAGAAGGAAAGAGGTTATGCCAAGGATCAGTTAGCGAAGAAGATAAAATGAGTATTGGAGAGGAATTTGGGAATGAAAGGGAATCCACTGATGACACACCATGAAGTCCAGAGAGCATATTGAAAGGATTTGAAAAGTCGGGGAACAATAGAAAATAGATGAAATTAGTGGTACACAGGACATAGAATACCCCTGTGATAATGAGTAGGTTCTTGCACTTCTGAAGGTAAACAAATAGCAAGACCGTGCAAAGAGATTGAACCTTGATGTCCTTAGAAAAAAGGTTGGTGTTATGGACTGAACCCTTCCCATCCCAAATTCATTTGTTGGTACCCTATTCCCCAGGGTGAGATCACAAGGGTGGACCCTGAGTCTATAGACTAGTGTCTTTATAAGAGATGCCATAGCTCTCTCCCCTCCCCCTCAACCCAGAACACACACATAACAAGGAAATTGCAAGAAGGTGGCCATCCAAGCCAGGAAGAAAGCAAATCAGCAAGCACTTTGATGTTGGGCCCCTGGCCTCCAGAACCACGAGAAAATAAATTTCTGTTGTTGAAGCCACCTAGCTTATGCTATGTTGTCAGGGCAGCCTGAGCTAAGACAGTCAGTATCATTTGAAGTTAAAGTCCATATTACTTACCAGGAACCCTGGGAAGATCATCAGCATTTAAGGTGCAGACGGTGCAGCAGCCTGGGGTTGTGCTGGGAATGTCTCTTCAAGTATGACTTTGGTAAGCGACTTCATGAGCTTTGATGGCTTTGGAAGATACTTGAGATGTTTGTTGCCTCCCTCAGCTGGAGGTGTTGGGTCGTCTTGCACATGCAGGGAAGAGAAGACTTCTGGCCTCACCCTGTTCACTCTTGATGGAAGGAGCTGCTTTCTTCACTAGCAGGTTGAAAACATAGGGCATCTGTTTGTGCCTCTGGATAGACGTGCTCATGCAGCCATGGGGCTGGAAAAAACCTGGGATGTCTGATTCTTTTGCGCAGAGTTGTGATGACAGCTGGCAGCAGTGGCAAAGATAAGGCCACTAGAAGGGCCAGACTGAGGTTTCCTTTGATTTCTGTCCAGTGGTCCTAATAGTGCTTCTTGGGTCTGGCAGAAATACCCTCATCTCTTAGCCAGAGACAACATTAGAGATGTTGAAAGAGAGCCTTCCAGACCCCTTGAGATTTCCACTTCTCTAGGTTAAAGCTCCCTAATTCTCTCGGGGAGACACCTTTGGAATAGTATCCCATACCCTTTACCTCTCACCAGAGACCTTCGATCATCTAACCCAGCACCAATCTGCAATAGATCCTCCATCCTCCTCCATCTATAGCCACATGGCTAGTTTTTATACCAAACATGGTGACATCCTTCTCTCTATAGCTCTCCAATGGGCTCTTATGGTCCTTAGAATGAAGCAGTACTTTCTTGCTGTGGCCTGTTCTGAATCCTGCTTAACTCTTTAGCCTCGTTTATGGACTTGACCCTGCCTGACCCACATGAAGCGTACCATGCTCAGCCCTACTGCACCCTGTAAAAATGCTCTTGGAACTTTTCTCTCCTTCTTATTCTTTTACTTCCAAGCCTTTGCCCATGTTGTTTTTTTCCCATCTAGATCATATATATCCTTATTTCCCCACATCCTGCCCACACCCAGATATACAGACACATAGTATTTACTTTATCTGGTTCTTTTATTTATCCTTCAGGTCTCAGTTGACTCAACAAGTAATATTCAAGTGCTTTTTCTTGAGCAACATGTAATATCACACATATTGTAATCTCCTGCTTAACTGTCCATTGCCCCTAGTAGACCATAAGCTCAGTAAAGGCAGCATTCATATCTTTCTAGGGGGTCATTTAATGGTTCAAAAGACTTGCTCCATACAGTGTTTGATACAGGCTAGGTGTTTAAGAAACAACTGGGGAAGGTAGGGAGGGATGATGGAACAATAGAAGAAAGGAAATAAATTATTCAGAATTTTACAATTTGTGCTAGACTAATGGGAAAAGCAATCCCGTGACCTATAAATTGCACCGCATCAGTGTGAATGGGTGATTGATGACAATGCCTATGTTTAGGGCTGCAACTGTTTGATTTCCTACTATTATCTAAAGGCCTGGGGTGGGGCCAGAAGCACCCCCACCTTTTTTTTTTTTTTTTTTTTAACCTTGGATACCTGTTTATATTCTTTTTCTTTTCCTGGCTTGAGCATCAGTAGCCCTGGGCCAGTCCAATCTCGTTAAGCTAGTATTCTCTGGCAGGAGAAAAAATGGGGCTGCTGTTGTTTCAATGGTTTAAAATTAATAATTTGCATATTTTCATTATGCTAATGGAGTCTTATGGAGAAGGGCATGTTTAATAATATTTTTAATTCATTAAACTCATAATCATTTATAACGACACCACCAAAAACCTAGAGGGAGGCTGTGAGGTATGAGGTTGAGCTGGGTTCATGTCCGAACTCTACCCCTGAGACGGGGTTTCTGATAAAGTGACTTGACCTTGCTGAATCTCATTCCTGACCTCTGAATGTAGACGATTCTACTTAACAGGGAGTATATAAAATAATTAAGAATAATAAAGGCACAACACTTAGATCATAACGGACAAGCAATAAAAGATATGATGATGATGCTTACATTAATTAAGTTCTTCCTCTATGTTACTCTGGCTACAGCCAGAGAGTATTGCAGCATTGAATCAAATTATCTAATGCAGCCAATATTTGGTGAACTTTATGGCAGAAATCTATGTGAAGTGGGCTCATCTTTCATATTCTTATCCTTCTTCATTATTGCTAGTCTTATCTATCTATAGGGACCCAATTCAAATATGAGATTCCCTAGATCCTTTTTTAATCACCTTATCTAAGAGCTTTTTATTTTCTGTTCTACCTTCCAATATAGCTTTGAGTTTATACCTACAATTCTGACATTCTCTTATTGAGGATGATGTTTACCTTTTTCAGACTACAAATTCTGGGCCACATGCATATTATTGGCATCTTAGAGTTGAAAATATTATTAAAATATCACCTAGTCCTGCTATTTGGAGAAAGGTCAGTTTTATTATTCTAATTTCATAAAGGAGGCAAACTGAGTTCCCACACAGTTAAGTCAATTTTTCAAAGCAGTGAGAAAAAAGGAAGGAAATGTTCTCTAAGGACCTACTGTGTATGGAGCGCTATGCCAATTACATACCCATTACAAGGAGAGCTAGCATTTATTTAGATCTTTGTATGTAGTAGGTGTTGTTCTACAGGATTTGCATTTAGGAAACCACATAGAACTTACAGACCCATTATGGAGGTATGATGTGCACATTTCTATATAAGGAGCTGAGGTACAGAGACATGGAAGAACCTTCCATGTGTCCTGCAGGTCAGAGCTGACATCTGAACCTGGGCCTTCATGGAAGTTTTAGATTATAGAGTGAAGTTACTGCAGAGGAAGATACTGAGAACAAGAAAAGTCCATCACTTTGTTCTAGGTCATACTATTGGAAATTGTCAGAGTCTAGATATTGGCAAGGACCTCGAACTCCACATTCCTGTTCTAAAATGCCACACTTTACTCTCCTAATAGAACTCTCTTTTCACTTACTGTTGCTGGTCTCTCCCAACCGTGCTGCCTGCAAGGTAAGAAAACCCTAGATTTACACAAACTGAATGCTTCGGGATTTGTTTGTTGAGTCAACCAGTCAACAAATACAGAGCCCTGCCTGTGCACCAGGCCCTGCTCTGGGCACCAGTGAAATACTTAACCAAATAGACACCCTTCTGCCTCTTCCATATTGATCTGTATCCTTGAGCAACTCCTTGAATTCAGGTTCCTCAGATATACCTTTGGGTAGCAGTGGTGGTCCAGTGTCTAATGAAAACAAGGAAAATATATGATGTGAGTTTGATAATAATTTGAACATTATAGGTGTTCTGAGAAAGGGCAAGCCATATCTGGCTTGAGAAGCCAGGGAAGGCTTCACTCAGTTTGATGTAGCCCTTGGAAGAAGATTTCAGATAGGCAGGTGAAGTGGGGAGGAGTTGTTTTCCAAGAATGAAACACTATGAAACCAGAATTCTGTGACTTTGTGCTTATAAAACAATTTTTCCCTGATCTACTAAAAAAGTACATAGTAGGGGTGCCTGGGTGGCTTCATGGATTAAACATCTGACTCTTGATTTCAGCTCAGGTCATGATCTTGGGGTCAGGAGGTGGAGCCCCCCTTGAGGCTCCAAGCTCAGCATGGAGCCTGCTTGAGATTCTCTCTCTCCTTCTCTCTCTGCTCCTTCCCACCCTGCTTGTGCACACTCTCTAAGTAAATACATAAATAATCTTTTAAAAAAATGTAACTGTTGGCTGAGCAAGCATCCGAGACTGCTGCAACACTGGGGTGGGGCGCGGGTGTCTTGACTCTTAGACTTAAAAGTTCACACATTAATCTTATGATGCTGACAAGTTACAGGTAATTTGGAGAGAACGATCTGGGAGCAAGTTGATGTAGGACCTGAACAAATTAATAAAATTTCTCCCCCAACTACACGTCTCTCCTCTCGAAAGGGGGATGCATTTTTTTAGGTCCTAATGTCACTTTTGCAAAGTTGCTTGTGGCCGCCCTGGTTTCGTTGTCAGATGACTTAGTTCCAGTTGAGCTCCTCCGCTTAAGCTGTTAAACAAATGAAAAGCAGAATTGTCACTTTTAAATAGAGTCCGCACATAATCACATTTTGAAATGGTCCTCCTCTGGCTGAGGAGAAGTTGTGTGCATTATAATATTGAATTTTAAATAATATATTACACAAAATAGCTTCCAATTTGATTTGGGGGGATATATTTTCATGAATTATTGAATATCTGATTATTGTAGAAAGCTTTAGCCATTATGCACTGAAACTGTCATTCGCTCAGCTCTGTGATATATGAGCTTGGTTATCAATATTTAAAGTTACAGTGAGCTCAGTGTGAAGCGGTTGAAAGCTGAGACACGGATTAATCGGTAGTGACGCAGGCAGAACTTTATCCACACCCCCAACAGGATGGGAAGGAAGATGCTCTGGGAGGATTTTCTAGCCGGTCTTCTGCAAAGCATTTCAAGGTTCACTGCATCTCACAGAATCCGACTCAGTAGAGAGTGGTTCTTACTTATCAACGAGGATTCAGTATAAAGAAAAATCTGCATATATTTTAGCTTTTCTTCATCTTCAGGAAACTTAATATTTTTGTGTCAGCTAATAGTTACTTGCAACTCAACTGAATGATGGTGTATGACATATCCTTTAGCTTGGTTCATTTGTTTTTGTAACTATAATGCGAGTTCCCTTCAGGGCTGCTACTTGCCTTCTTCACTGTTATATTCCAGAGCTACCTAAGCATTCTATATAGAATGGGGGCTTAGTACATGTTTTAGTGTATTTTATTGACTCTGAATGAATGAATGAATGAATGGAAATTTAGTGGTTGTTGATCACTATTCACCTTTGCATAGAGTAGAACACTGTTCCTTTGCATAATTCAAAAGACAACTTTTATTGTATGTCTGTGCAAGGACATAGTGTACCATAAGTATATTTCCTCCCTAATTGAAGATAATTGAATAAATACTAACATTCCTGACATGTATCCTGGAGTATGGCAGACACTGTTCTTGCCATCGTGACAGAGTTGTCACTTTCTTAGAGAACAAAGAGAAAGAACAATTATTCATGAAGCATGCAATCAAAAATAACACAGGATGCTTTGAAAAGCCTAAAGGAAAAAGTATATCTCTTTATGGAAAAGATCTTCCTAGAGGAGTAATACCAACCATGATACCTGGAAAAGTAAGAGTCAACCAGATAAAACAGAATGAGAACAGGGAAGAGAATGAAGAGTGCACCAGGTCCAGGGAATAGCATTTCCATGAATGCATAGCTAGAAGTGATTGATCTTGGGCATGTTTGAGGAGCCCCAAACATTCCAATAGGTGAGAAGCAGCGGCACCTGGGTGACTCAGTGGGTTAAAGCCTCTGCCTTTGGCTCAGGTCATGATCTCAGGGTCCTGGGATTGAGCCCTGCATCCGGCTCTCTGCTCAGCGGGGAGGCTGCTTCCCCACCCCCCCCTTCTTGCCTCTTTGCCTGCTTGTAATCTCTCTCTCTCTGTCAAATAAATAAACAAATCTTAAAAAAAAAAAAAAAAAATTTAAATTAGGTGAGAAGCAGAGGGACTTTTCTCTATTTTCTCCTATTTTGATGGAACTAAGTATCTTACTTTGCACCAAAATTGCCTCTTAGTCTCAAGTGAAAGCAGATGGTGAGGACAAGGAAAATTTTTGTCATTTAGAATTTCATGAGACCCTCATTCTTCTTCTCTCTCTTCCAGATACACAGATACTTAGACACATATTTTCAGGGACCAGGAGTCTCTTCAATTGAACCTCAAGTTGATTTCACTCTTCTTACTTGAAGCCCTGAATTCTAAAACAAGGTGCTTCCCCCTGGATACCTATTATAATGGTTTACTTGACAGAAAAATCAGTATATTGCAAGGCATGTATGAATAGTATCTCGTTTGTAACAAATGTTCATTTTCTAACCGATACATTGTTTTTCCTAAAAACATACATATAAGTATATGTATATGTGGATAGACGTAGGTATTCTTGACCTGTGCTCAAAACCCAGGAATTCTTCATCATGTGGCCTGTTTTCCATTATCTGACTTTTTTCCCCTTCATGCCTTGACATCAGAGAAGCTAAGATATAAATCTGGTTCTGAAGGATACAGTTTTCTGCCTTCCTACATAATTTTTGCATGTTTGCTTTTCATTCTTTAATGAATTTTTGATGCATAGATAGTTTCAGAAATGTCTCTGACCTCACTTCTTCCCATTTAAGCCGACTTTCTCTTACTTTCAACTCTTTCATACTTTTAAATAATGTGAGCTATAACTTTATTTCTCCACACAGGTATCTGTTGTCCTCAGAGACTTTTGAAGCATCTTGTACTGGAAAATTCATTTTTTTAACTTAATTGATATTTATGCCAATGTCTAATTGATATGTGGTTGTTTGGGTTTAGTATTCTAGTTTAGAGACATCTTCAGGTCTTCTTGAAGACCTCTTCAGATATTTGAGTGTTTGTCCTTTGCTCTGCAGTAAGAAGCCTAACACCAGTCTCCTTCTTGATCCTTAAAATGTAACTCTCTTCAATTTCCCTTCCCACCCAGGAAGCACTGAAGATCTTAAATGCTAGGAATTCCAAAATTTTATTCTGATGTTTTAGGGTATGGAGCTTAGGCTATTTTATGCGTTGTGCTAGATAACTGTTTGACTCTTTTGGTCTGGGTACAGATAGCTGTTATTTCTGAAAGTTGTTCTGGAATTAAGTCTTTGTAATTCCATGATCAAGAGAAGCTTATGTTCCCTGTTCTATCCTTCTCACCCCACACAGTCAGACTTCAGTCATTCTACACTGAGCCTCTAATTTTCTTCTGTTTCATCTCTAGTTGTTTTTTTTATTCTCTCTCGGCTTTATAATTCTTTTAGATTTCCTCAAATTCATCTTCCACTTCTGCTAATATTTGTTTTTCCTTTAAGAATATGTACTATTTCTTTAATTTCCAAAACCTCTTTGTCCTTTAGAGTACAAAATTCAACTGAGTCAATTTGAAGATCTAATTAGCTTTGTTCAATGATTCATGGATCAAGCAGAGGGATAGGAGCTCCGAGGAGCTATACAAAAGGAAGGCTTCTACAGGTGGGTAGAATGAAGTTTCTAAGAGTTGATTGTTTCAGGCAAGGTCACCTTCCTTTGGGCAAAGGGTTAGGCTCTGTTAAGCCAATTACTTCACTGGTGTTGACCAGGTAATTCCACATTAACTAGTTACAGATCACATTCCTAGGAGAGGCTGAAACTGTAATTACCTTAGATATGAAGTCTTGGTTTGTTGACAGGAGGATCAAGCGTCCATTTTAGGCCTTTTTTTTTTTTTAAACAATTCCCCCTTTTTGATCAGGGGGATTTAAACAATCTGCCCACTATTGCTGTGTAGTTCTTAAAGCTTTTACTGGTGCTGTACGTGATATGCACAGGTTGTGATGGTTTTTTTTCCTGAATATCTATGGTTTTCTCAGGTCACGACTTCATGCTCGCAATTTTTTATTTGGTTATTTTCTTTATTCACTTTCTGATATTCAGTCTTAGGGACATCATTGACTTAACTTGGTGGTTAGTGGCCGCAACCATGCATTTCGAGCTTTTTAGAGGATGCAGTGCACCAGGAAGACTAGTCAATTATTATAAGCTGGATAATTCCCAATGTCTGGAGTGCAATTTGGAGCCATGGTACCCAAGACCCAAACCAATCAAAATTCAGTAAGCCTAGAGAAGACCCTATTGAAGAACTCAACTTCTTAAGCCTAGTGTTCTGTTAGTGATCTTATGTAGCTTGAGTTTCAACTTCCCCAGAAATATTAATGCAGGCACAGTATTAATGTGCTATGGTGTTGCTCATAGCACAGAAACTTCCTTGCTCAGCTAAAAGATAATTAAGGGCTATCTTGCTGTTAAGAACAACTTTAGACAGAGAATCAAAGGATGTTTCTGGGACAGCTATTGTTTTAGCAGTGGATCCTAGCAATACTTTTAAGAGTTAAGGAAAAGTTCCTGATCATAACCTCATTCACATTAACTTCTAACCAGGGAAGTAGGGCCCTAGCAAAGAAGTGAATCTTGAATCGTTAAAGACTCCTGGTAGGTCCTTTCTAATTCAGTGACGTAAATTTAGAGGGAGTTAACCTGTTATGTCCGGATCGAGACCCTCGCAAAAGAACCCACAAAAGGCAAGCTGGATGCAAAAGCAAGAGGGTTTATTTCCAGCTAGCTGGGGCTCCCACCGGCACACAGGACTCAGCATAGTGCTAAGGCGAGAAGCCCCACCTCTCTCCTTTGAAGCATTTTTATGCATTCGAGTAAACAAGCACTTACGTCACTACACACGTAGGCGTTCCTTATTCTTTATATGGCAATTACCTAAATCTATGCATTTCATTGGTGCAGTTGAACAACTCAGGGGCTAGGCATCACACAGGGAAGATAAATTCCAGGAATAGTTTTCACGCCCATACCCTTAGGCCTATCTTTTTCTGGCATGCCCCTACCTTGTACCCTTAGGCCTTAAAACTGAACTCCACAGACCAATGACTTATCTTACTTAGCTCATTGGCCAACAGTTAGGGGCACAGTTAGGTAAGCATCGTGCCAGCCATCTTGGCATTCATAGGCCCAAGGAACATGATAACTACCACAGACAAAGATAAATTCTATTGGGACACAAACCACTTCTACTAAGGTTGTATGGTTACTGGACAGATCAGGTTTCTTTGTTTCTGTTTTTAAGGACAGACCTGGTGGTCTGAAAGGATACACCTACTTGGCAATGGCTTGGGATATACAGGTGAGGGTGGTATCCTTCCAGGTCAAAGCTAGAGTTAAGGAAACCAAAGAAAGGGTTTTATGTCATGGAAGTCTTTATCTGGCATCTTGGGTGGAAACATTCTACATCAAATCCATTTACTTTTCCTTCTCCCCAATTTGACTGGGAGAACCCTGGCATCTGCATAGGATCAGTTTTGAGGTGGAGCTTGTTTATTTTATTTTACTTTTTTTAAGCTTTTATTTATTTGATAGAGAGTATGAGCTTGCAGGAGCAGAAGGGAGGAACAGAGGGAGAAGGAGAAGTTTACTCCCCACAGAGCAGGGAGCCCAACACAGGGCTCGATCCCAGCACCCTAGGATCATGACCAGAGCCAAAGGCAGACTCTTAACTGACTGAGCCACCCGGGTGCCCCAATGCAGCCTTCTTTAGCTATGAGATGTATACCTAAGTTTCAAGTTCTTGAAGTTTGGCTGCTAACTGGGCAGCGAGGAGGATCTAGTTTAGTCCCTTACAAGGAGAGTCAAGGCCAATCTTTGTTCTTAATGATTCCAAATCAAAAAGATGGGGGAAAATTATAAATGTTATATTGGAGAGTAGACACCAGGGTATTGGAGTAAATGAAATTTCAGGATCCATTTCAGTTTTCATGTTTATACCAAAACCTTAAGGACAATTAGCAAGATCAGAATCCAGTATTTATGTAGGTGGAATTATATTTTTCTCTCTACAGTTTATTACAGGACTTTATTCTCCAACAGTCCAAGGGTTTTTGGTCACACCACTTCAAAGAATGAAGAGATCAGACCAGACAAAGTGGTGAGCAGCAAAGCAAGGTTTATTGGGCGACAGCAAAGTTATTATAACTATAAAGTTCCTGAGGAGGGAGAGAACCCAAAAGGGTTGCTACAGTAGTTTCTAAGACTAAGGGGTAGTTATGGGCTTGTTGACAGGTCATTTTAATCTGATTAACCCTCCTTGAGCCTGTCATCCAGTCAGTTTTTGTCATCTATCACATGGGAAAGGTGGGGGGCTTCTTCTAGGGTGGTGTAAAACCTTTACAAGGTGGTTTCCTCTTAGGACGGGGTCCCTTGTCCCTGCCTAACTGCATTCCAGCTGTCCTGCATCACAATCATCCCTACTTTTTTTCCAAAGATAATTTGTTTGCATTAAACTTGGCCTGCTTATTTATATAAATGTAGCAAGAATAGTAAATTGATCTTATAAGCTCTGGTCATATCCCAGTCTATGTAGCTTTCTCTCGAATATGACAATCCAGTCAAAGTTTTGGCAATATAAACAATGTTTCTAATTGTGTCCTGTTAGTGGGAGAACAGATTCTTACTGAACTTATGTTAAGTAACTAACTATATTGCTGTGAAAGAATACTCAAGGGTTTCCAAGTTTTGGAAGACATCACCTGTAGAAAAAAATAAATGTTCCATTTTAGTTTATGAAGATATACTTTATCAAATTATGCTGTCATAGATAGCTTAAGCAAAGGTTTTCTTAAATCTGAAAAAACAAAACATTGAAGAACCAGCAGTGTTTTAAACAGAAAGGCCATAAAGAATTACGATCATCCTCTCTCAGTCAAATGTAATTGATACTTGTTCTCCTTGAATCCAGTTTTTCCATGAGTTTTGGAAATTCTCACTCAGTTCAGTTTTATGATCTTAAAGTTATTAGAAAACTTGTCAAAATCATTTGTATGTATCTCCTTGAAGATGACACACTTTTGCAGAACACTTTGCAAAAGCTTCTGGGCGAAACAATAATTATCTGTAAGTAACCAAAAAAAACTTTTAAGGGGCCCCTGGGTGGCTCAGTCCTTAAGCGTCTGCCTTTGGCTCAGGTCATGATCCCTGGGTCCTGGGATTAAGCCCCACATCAGGCTCCCTGCTCAGCAGGAAGCCTGCTTCTCCCACTACTCCCCCCACCCCCACCCCAGTTGTATTCCCTCTCTTGCTGTCTCTCTCTGTGTCAAATAAACAAATAAAATCTTTAAAAAAAAAAAAACTTTTAAAATGCCCATTGTTAAAGATCTTAGGAGAATTTATTACCATGGAACGGACAAGGAGATTTGGATATTCCTAAAATACACATTTTAAAATGCTAATTGGAATTATGATGATAACATTATACCAGGATATATCAGACTCTAGGAATTTCATACAATTTCTGAAATACTTATAACAAATACCTATACAAATGCAACATGAAGAAAGCTTACTATTACTTTTTATTTGACAATGGTTCCCAAATATTTTAGCGCATCAAATATAACTAATGAGATTAACATCTCTTTTTTTGTAAGGAGAGAAAACACATCTTTTGAGATGTTCCAGAGATCTTCTAGAAAATCCTGAAGTTTATTCAAGGTCAACAAGGCTTCATTTAGAATTTGGTTTTTGGAAGTTTGTCAAAAATATCAAAATGTTTAAAAATACTTGGTCGTATAGGATCATAGGTCACTATTAAACAATGCTTATCTATTTAACTGTAGTTGCAATTAAAAGACTTTGCAGGGAAATACAGAAAGTTAAATAGTTGTAAAAAAAAGCCTTAGCTTTTTATAGTAGAGGAGATTCAGTTTTCTTAAATAATCAAAGAGCTAATGATAAAGATAACATGAAGCACAGTAAATTATTTTGGTAAGACCCAGAATCTTTGCTTTCTTGTGAGATTACTTAAAAGGTGGATAAATTTTCACAATCTGTTACCAAAAGCAGACCAAAAATCCAAGAAAACATTGTTCTTTTAACAGAAAGAAAAACAGTTCTTATTTTACACCAGTGTACTTTTTCCAAAAAGATTTATTTATTTATTTTTAGAGAGTCAGAGAGAGAGTGCAGGGGAGGAAGTGCGGGGGGGCAGAGGGAGAGGGAGTCTAGAGCAGACTGGGCTGAGCACAGAGCCCAGGGAATGTGGGGCTCGATCTCACAACCCTGAGATCAGGACCTGAGCAGAAGCCAAGAGTGAGATGCTTGGTTGACTATGCTACCCAGGCTCCCCTACACCAGTGTACTTTTGATAATAAAACTCATCTTTTTGTTTTGTTTTGTTTTTAAGTTAAATAAACCTTAACCATGCATAAAATTCCTTTCCCAACATTCCTTTTCCACAAACCTATAGTTTTGTCCTATTTTTTCTCTTTCCCATTCTGAAATAGCCAGTTAAGATAAATAGCCATTAAGATAAATTACTTTTTTTCCTTAACAAAAATGCATCTCTCTTCCTCATACTTTATTTTACTGAAGGCACACATCCTACTTTCCTTGCATATCGAGGTGTTTTCTTTAATCTTTCTAGTAACTTTAATTATATGTATTAGAATTTTGAACTTTGAAAACCTCAATTTTTAGGAAAATAAATAAGTAAACAATTGCAAATTATCTTACATTAGCATTTAATGGCTTGGCAAATTTATAAATAGTTATTATTTCTAGAAACACATTTCTCATAGTAAATTTTCCAGTGTGGCAGAAAACATACTTACTATAAACCCAAGTATCTTTAGTTTCTCTATAAGAAGAAGCCCAAAGTATATAAGCCCATGTTCAGTAATTAATATTTCTGTATTTTATCTTATTTGGAAATGGCCAAGATAGTCAATCGGTATCCATCATTTAACTTATCAAAATTTTAAGGTTTCAGTTTTCCAAAAAGCTTTGGGGAAACTATGTAAAAAGTTTACCTAAAAACTTCTATCCTACGTGATGAAGGATAATTAGAAGAAAAAATAATTATCTGAAATTAACTGGAAAAATAATTGGAAGTAAGGCGGGCAGGGACAAGGGGCTCTCTGCCCTAAGAAGAAAACACCCTTTAAATGATTTTACCCCATCCTGGAAGGAGTCCTCTGTTCTTTCCCATGTGATAGATAAATGACAAAAACCTGACTGGATGATAGGCTTGTGGAGGGTTAATCAGATTAAAAGGATCTGTCAACTAGCCTTTAAAAACCCTTAGACTCAGAACTTCCAGTGGCCACCTTCTTGAGTCTGCTCCCTCTTCTGGAGTTCCGTACCATCATTCAGTAGACCTTGCTTTGTTGCCCACCACTCTGCCTGATCTACCTCTTCATTCTTCAAAGCGGTATGACCAAGAACCATGGGCACTGAAGGAAAAAATCTGTAACACTACTCACATCTATTTAATTCACTTGTTCTCAACAATTATGTGGACATTACTTAAGAAAATTTCATCATATCAACTTTGTATTATTGGAAAATTTTGTAACAGATAATGAACTCATTTGACTAATAAACCCAGGTAGAATAAAAACTTTATGTCTGTATTATATTCAGTGTTGATAACGCTATAAAGATGTGTCTGTTTGGGGGCGCCTGGGTGGCTCAGTTGGTTAAGCATCTGCCTTTGGCTCAGGTCATGATCTCAGGGTCTTGGGACCAAGCCTCATGTTGGTCTCCCTGCCCAGTGGGGAATTTGCTTCTCCCTCTTGCTCTCTTCCCACTCCTGCTCTCTCTCCAAATAAATAATATCTTAAAAAAAAAAAGAAAAGAAAAAGACATGTCCATTTAAATTAAACCAAAAAAACTAGGTTTAATACCAAATGTTTTCCTGGGTCATGCGAACCCAAAAGATATTTGGGTTAGTTTTTATTACATTTCTGAGAATTTTAGGAGTCCTCAATTTACAATAGCACTTAATTTTCATTAAGTCCATTAATAGAGCTCTTTTATAAATAATCTCTGTAATACCATCTGAAGATGGTATAGATAGATAAATAGATAGATAGATAGATAGATAGATAGATAGATAGATAGATAGGTACACACACACACATAAATAGGCTAATGCAAACAGAGACTTTATAGTTTCCACTTAAAAATTAATGCCATGAGTCAGGTAGGATTATACAAAACTCACTTGTTACAACAGAGATAGATCCAAATTATGTTTCCTGCAGATGGAATAAATTGAGGTTACCTTTTCAGATGGCTAAAGCCTTTTACTAATATTTGTAAAGAAAATGGTTAAAAGAGTTTTTAATTTACCTAAGTTTTAAGTGACATTTCCCCTTTTTGTTCTTCTTCTGATAAGAATTACCTCCTGAAGTTTGCATTTCAAAGAGATGGCCTGAATAAGTGTTCCTGGAGGGATCAAGTAGAACATTTACATCTCAAAGGCAGAGGGAAAGAGTGCAAGTTCTTCTGAGGATTTTTCTGTCCTAAGACCAGATTTTTTTTTACAATGCCTCCAAGCCTTTTAAGATGAATAGGTACTATTAGTGCTTGTCAAAGGATTGACACACCCATCCACCTATGTTGGAATGTTTTTCTTGTTTCCAAGGTACTTTTAGCTTGAGAAAGAAGGCCTAAAAAATATTTCTATCAGGCTCTGAAATCAGCTTCCAAATCACAGAGTTATTAAATCCTTTAAGATATCTTGTCAGGTTGCAACTGGGACAAATGGTAAATGTTCTGGCTGTATTAAACTAACAACACCGAGGACCCATGAAGTTTCCTCGAAGAGTTCAAAAGATACTATCTTTATGAGATCTGGTGGGTCCTTGGACCTGGCCTGCCTGCATCGTCTAGACAGAAGTGGAGCCACTGTGCTCCAGAGATCCAAGAAGCAAGTCTGGAAATAATTTTCACCCTTAACCCAGCTTTAGGTAGTTTTCCTAGGATCCCCTCTGCAGGCTTGGTATATAAATTATTTTGGCAAGATTTGTCCTTAATTTTTAGTTTCCCCTGCCTGTTTAATGGAAGAATATAGCGATTAACCAGGAAATCGATAAATCCTCTCAACCACAGGATTGGTGGAAGATAGGAGCCCATCTTTGAGAGTAGACACTAACTTGAAAGACTTTTGTTTACAGTCATGTTATCTCTTTAGAGTGAAAAGACAGTTCAGACATATTACCAGAGTGGATACTCAAATAAAGGAGGACAGAGGGGGAGCAGTAGCGGATTTGATAGTCTCACTCTTTTGTGTTAGGTACCTTTGATGTCTTTTTTACTGGCCTTTTATGACAGATCTTTTTCCATGAAGTTATTTTGGCATTTTTGAAGTCATTTTTGGAGGCTTCGTGCCATTAAAATTAGTATCCCATTCTACTTATTTGCTTTGGGAGCCCTTTTATTTTTACCTATGTACTCATTCATTCATTCATTCATTTAGACAGCTTGAGGGTGCAAGTGGGGGTGAGGGTTGAGGGGAGGGAGAAAGCTCCATCCCTAGGTTGGAGCCTGATGTGGGGCTTGATCTCATGACCCCATAATCATGACTTCAGTGGAGATCAAGGATCAGACGCTTCACCAAACTGAGCCACCCAGGCCCCCCGGAGCTCTTGTTTTCCAATGATTTTGACCAATAGGAATGTTTCCCATAGAGGTCACTATAATTCTGGGTATCTTAGTAAGATTTCACTAAGTTTGGAAATATCTATAGATTCTGGTACTGGAAGAAGTCATGCTTATGTGTTTAAATTTAAAAGATTCCATTTCTTTTCGCTAAGCCTTTTTGGGGCTCTTAGAGGGATGTGCCATGGGGTTGGGGATTGCGTGGTGTTTTACAGTGTACTTTGTTGCACAGAAATTTTCTTGAGGTTGTCAGGGACCCGATATCCATCTATTCCATTCCGTGACCAATTTATCCTAACATGGGAATCCTTGGGTTAGTAGGTGAGCATTCTAACAGCTTTTAAATGATCAAGCTGTGCCCATCAATTTTGTGGATGCTTCTGAGATTTCCCCTTAGCAGTAGTCTTTTATCTACACAAAATAAGACAAGCATGCATGTTAATATATCAACAATAACCAAGAGATGTTATGGCTTCCTGGCCAACAGAAGGCCCTTGTGTGTACCACCACCAGTTCCCACCATGGAAACCTCCACTGGAGAAAAGGTTGAACCAATAGACCTCAACAAATAGAGACTTCAGGCTGCTGGCTCCACACAAGAGTTATAAACCATCACTAACAGTTCCCATGTGGATCCTGGGACAGAATCAAGGGCTGAGTGTTTCCACTAATTAACAAGAATGGTGGTCTGAAATAAATACTAGGGGCTTGGATCTGGGCAGAACTGTTTGAGAGCCCAAGTTCACCTGCCCTGAATTGGAAACCCAGTTAGCTTCAGAGCTCATCACAAAAAGAACAGAACTCAGAACTGAGAGGAAGTCACCCTTAGAAATGGTGAGAAAGATTGTGAACTCAGAAGCCATCCGAAGTCTCCTTTGGTCCATCACTGCCGTCAAATCTGTTAAAAAACAAAACTCAACCAAGTCAATGTAAGGCTTTACTTGGCTTTTTAAGTGATTTGTGAATGAGGCAGCAACCCATCTGGCAAACAGAAAGGAGCTCTGAGGAGCTGTACAAAATGTAAGGCTTTTCTAGGCAGAAGTGGGAGGAAAAAGGAAGTTTCTAATAAAGAGTAGATCATTTCACGCAAGTTTACCTTTCTTTGGGGAAAGGACTGGGGTCTATTATGCAAATTACCTCACTAGTGCTGACCATGCTAATTCTAGACTGGGAGAGGCTAGATCTGCAATTAGATTAGATATTGGGTCTTATTTGCTGACATGGAACTCAGCACAAGTGACTGCATTTGAAGCCCCTTCCTTTCTTCTTCCCTTCCTTCTTTCCTGCCAACAATTGTTTTCTGATTTTTCTTTATTTGTAGCTTTAATATTTTCTCTTAGCTATCTAGTAATATTGATTACAGTCATCATTTCATTGTGCTTTAAAAATCCTGTTTTTTTCTCCAATTCCTTTTTTGTTTGTTTTTGCCACTTTTGGAATGTAGGTTCTTCTTAAATTTCTGGTAGTCCCTAGGTATTATTCCTATTTAAATGCATCATTTAAATACACTCATTTTTTTTCCTAGTGTGTTTCCTGCAGGACAATTGATCAAAAGTTGGAGAGCTTGGCACTGAGTTTCCTGATTTGTAAGTTGAATCTTCATAGGAAAACTTCAGAGTCCATTTTGGCGAGTGTATCCGAGTTAAGCTGGAGAAAAGAGGCAGTAGGGTCTCATGAAGAATTATGCAGATTTCCTCTCCTGTTCTTTTCACCTCTGTTCTCTACTGCTTCAGGTCTCATAGGATCCTGTGCTTCTCTGGTTCAGTTTAATAAGTAAACTTATTTTCCATTTCAAGAGGTGGGGGGTAGTCATAGTTCCCTGGCTCTATGTGTTCAGAGGGAGACTTGGGGGACAGTTTCTTTATTATACTTTCATCCAATACTTCTCATTTTAGCCCAGGCCTTGCTGCTGCCTTCTGATTAACTGGACATTTCTAACTCTTTTCCCCGTTCCTCAGTATTGATCCACTTCTCTTGTTCCCTATTGGCACCATCCTTTGTAGGCTCTTAGATTTCACCTTCCTCTGCTTTCAAATGATAACAATAATAAGTTAAATACTATTTATCCAGCATTAGGGCTATGCAAAAAATGCATATTCCCTCTGGGTTTATCACTTTTTAAAATCCCTTTACTGAAAGATTTAAAGAGAAAACAGAGATACATGCATTTATCCAATCTGCATTTTTTTTTTTTTTTAAACAGAGATCTCTCAGACCATTTTCTCACAGTGTTCTTGAGGTCTGAAAATAACAATCAAAGCATGGGATTTAGCAAAGGCATAGATAGATTCCTGTTTTCCTACTCCCTCTTTTGCGGAAGACAAAAGAGAAGTTCCAAAAAGTCAGTGTGATACAACAGTAGCAAAGTGTCTAATTTTGGCCAAAAAAAAAAGGCCAAGTGTCAGAACTAGGATTTGAACTCTGCGTTTTTACCAACATCTTTTTTTGTGTGTGAAATTTTGTTGGTTCCCTATGATGCATTACTAAGTTTCTGCATTGTTGGAGTTAATATGTGTCTGTGATTTTCTTAATCATCAAAATGATCCCAGAGTTTGAAATAATAGATCTAGACCACTAAACAGACATTTGTAGGTCTGTATGAAAAAAAAAAAAAAATCCTTGAAATGTCCTCATTCATTTAAATACAAGGTTTTAGTACCCTGGGCCTTTGCCATAGATGTTTTGTGGAAGGTTTTTTTATATATGTCTATCATATTTAATACAAATCTCTCATTTTTTTGAAATATTATAAAATATCTCTTCTATTTTATGTGTTTGAGGTGAAAAACCAATTTTGCTCTTTGCACATACAATTCATTTTGAATAAGCCTGTAAACATTTAAGAAACACTCCAAATACTTTTTGACATTGTATGTAACAAATTTCCTCCATTGTGCTCCACATTTTATCTTTTACCTATTAGTTAGGAATTAATTTTTCAAAATTGTTTTCAGTTATTGGTCATCTGTATTCAAATTTCATATTATTAATTTCTAGTTCTTTAGAATTGTTTTTAGGATCTGAAGAATACAAATTTTCTTTTCTGAAACTTAGCTGGTAAATTTTCAATTTTTTTAAATACAAGCTCTATTTATAGAAAAGGAACATGTGTTCCTATGAAGGGATGGAGAATATATATGTGTATATATATATATATACACACACATATATATGAATATATGCATATATATTCACATTTTAAAAAATAAATAAGCTACTTGTATGGTTTTTGGCTGTTCTCCCATGCTAAGAATCTGGGGAGATTGACATTCTTCTTAATAGTTAGGGCTGTGACAGTCACCATATCAACTTTTTAGACATGGCATTGAGGACAAAGAGGAGGAACAAGCTATAAGAATTGGACTGAGGCAAAAGTCTATTTAATTTGAAAAATAATCTGTTTTGAAGATTGTAATGTATCTCCCACCCCTTAAGAACAAATTTTCTAAGTTCTTTTTTTTTCCTACTTATATAACTGGCACACAGTTGTAATAATGATCTGAATGTAATAGCTCTAATTACATTTCTTACACTCGTCATATCTTCTGAGCAGTTTTGCTTTATGGTATTGTGATGATTTTTTCATGTTTCTAAGATTATCAATGGTACATAATCATCACCAAGTATCCTTATTACCATAGTTCACTGGCCATCTTTATATCATATTTTATTCAATTTTGAGTATATTTTTTTCACAACCCTTGCTATCATTATGTAAAAGTTTATTGGACTATGGGCTCATTGTTATTATTTACATGACTTTGGATCAAATTCCTGGTAGTAAAGTACTTATTGAATTTTCTCTTCAGACCAATACCTATTATATCTTTGATGATAAACTTAGGACAGCTTTGTAGACAATTATAACAATGTTATACATATTCTGTATATAAGGAAATTCATTATAGTACTATTTGTAATAGTAAAAAATTGAAATCTCTAAACATCCACCTAGGAGGGATATGGTTAAATAAACTGTCATGAACTTCTGTGGATTTTTATGCAGAGGCCATGGAATATTATACAACAACAAAAAAGAGAATGCATAGCTCAATTTGAACAAAAACTGGAAGGTTAAAAAAAATAAATTGTCAAGAAAAACAGACCAAATTTTATTTGTGTCTGTGTACATGCACTGAAAGACTTGAGATATGTATTGGTAAATTTTACCAATGTAAACATTTTTTCTTTAGCAAACATTTTCAATATTGAAATAGTCAGAAAATTTATTGGAAGCAAAGAAAGATGGAGTCAACATTCAAAGAAAAGTTCCAACTTTTATTGTTTAACATGTTATTGTTTGAGGTTTTCCCGTAAAATACATTTTTTTTTTTTTTTTTTTTTTTTTTGTGGAAAAGACATTTATTACCAAACTATAAATTAGAGGAGGTGGGCAGGGTACAGTAGGACGAGCTGAGTGGTCACGTTTTGGGCATCTGTTCCTTCTCTCTATTCTCCTGGGCCTGGATCCTGAGCTCCTCCTGCAGGCGCTCCCAGGCACAGACCACCTTGGACTGCAGGTAGAAGGAGCCACCCTCGGATTTATCGTTCACCTTGAACAGGTGTTCGTAGTTCTTCTGGATCTCCTCGGGGCTTAGCTTGGAGACATTGAGAATCTGCTGGGCCTCCTGGAGGCTGAGGCCGGATAGGTTGGAGGCAGCTGCAGACTGGTGTCCAGCACGTCCTCGAGCATCAGCTGCTGCTTGGCTGGCTGCAAACTCCTGCCGCAGGGCCCGTGCGAAGGCCCTGCCCACCACCTGCGCCCCCATCACAATGATCTGGGCCAGGTATTTGGCCATGGTGGCCGCTCCGCCTCGGGGTCGCCGGTTCCGGCTTCCTAGCCCCGCCGTTCCAACTCCTGTAAAATACATTTTTATATACCACTTAGGAAGTAAGAAACAGGAAAGACAGAAATGAGCAAAGGAAGGAGGCAGGGCACAAAGGATCCACTCTTTTTTTTTTTTTTTTCCTTTAAAATTTTATTTATTTATTTTTGGGGCAGAGCAGGGGGGTGCTAATGGAGAGAGAATGAATCTCAAGCAGACCCTGAAATCATGACCTGAGCCAAGATCAGGAGTCAAATGCTTAACTGACTGAGCCACCCAGACTCGGCCACTCTTAATATAATAGTCACTCTGAAACCAAATGTCATAAACACAATTAGAATCAATGAAGAAAGTCCATTGACATTTCCTTTAATTTTGTACATAAAATATGTTCACTAATATTATTGCCACTTTTAATTTTATACCTTCTCACAAATTCATTTACATAGAAATGTAGGGGAAATAGGTATTGTATAGGTAGGTAGGTTAGTAGATAGTTGGATGGATGGACGAATGGATAGATAAATAGATAGGAAAATACAAATCTGCTTTAAAAAAGCAATTGGTAGTAATGTGGAAACATCAACAATATAAAGAATTACAACAATAAATAGAGGGCTTCTTATGTGTTAGTTACTATCCTAAATGTTTATCCTTATTAACCCACTTAATACTTACCACACCCTTATGAGGAATGTCTCATTTATAGATAGGGTTTCTGTGGCACCCAGGGGTGATTAAATTGCCCAAGGAAATAAAGGTAGGTAGTGGTTGACCCATGATTAGGAAATCCAGTTGATGTGCTTTCAAGATATCATGCTTCTGAAAACTACTCTACACTGTCAAAAAGAATGTTAGTGTATTAATAATTAGCATTTGGGAAAAAAACGCTTAACCATCCTTTCATAATAGTAATAAATTATGAAATATTGAAGCATAAATTAATTGGGCAATAATGTAGTCATAAATAAATCTATAAAATCATGTTAGAGAGAATTTAAAAGAAGATTTGATTAAATGGTTGGATACACTAAGTTCCTGAATGGGAGGAAAAAATATTAGAAAATTGTCTATTAACCTTGATTTTTAGACTTAATTTGAATCAAGTCAAAATTCAAACTTTCTTATCTTTGAAATTTAATTAAATGATTTTATATTTATTTGGAAATGTAAGTAGATGAGAGGTCCAATATTCAATAAAAGAATATCATAACCATAGTCTAGTCTTATCAGATAATAAAAAAATAATGGTGTTGCAAATATAAAACATAAAACAAAATGAACAGAAAATATAAATCACTAAGGTAATGAGTGTATTATTTAGCTTGCTGTTGATAGGCTGTTACTAATACCACTTGTGATTAGCTTCAGTGATAAAGAGGGATTGATTACTTCCCATAATTGAAAAAGTCAGAAATATATGGGCTTAGGAACAGTTTGGTCAGATTGAATCTTTATTTCTTTATAGTTCTTTTGGCTTTTCCTTCTGCCTAGTGGCAGACTGATTTCTCTTATGGCTGCAAGATGGTTACCATCAGCAATTTTGATGTCTTGCTTCCTTAATCACATCACAGGAATAGACCAGGTATGTTCCCACAACAGTCATACAAATTATCCTATTTTGGCTGTAACTGGGCCTTTTATGAACTAACATTATGGCCATAAGAATACCACATATTGAGTTAGTTTGCACTGGATTAGGGCTAAAGTTGGTCCTCCTCTCATCTGGCTATCTGCAATATGAGAAGTTGCTTCCTAAGGGAAAAATCTCAATGTGATCAGAATGGTAAGACAGAAAGGATGTTGGATAGTCAAGGGGAAAGAAACAAGCATATGTATGTGTATGTGAGTGTGTGAGTCTATTATTATCTTCATTTTACAGATAGGGAAGTGGAATATTAGAGAGTTTAAGGAATTTATCTTACTTAGCTGCAGGCTCATAGGTTGTAAATTCAAGATTTTAACCCAGATTTATATACCTCCTTAGCTATTGTTATATGTAATTCCATTATCATTTTGTTTTTCAATTGGAAGACTTCACTCAAATATCTATAGTAATATATACCATTTGGGGGAAAATGACACAAATTGAAGTTTCTAAAGAGGAGATGACAATAAAATGGAAATAGTAAATGCCATCTTACCATCTGACAATGAGATTCTTCTTGGGAAGGAAACTATCTTTGTTTGAAGACATAACCCAAAATACTACTCAAAGTGGGTTAGATTCACTTTTGCAATATGGCAAGGCTTGAAAAGGGGGAGCAAATGTATCTGTTGAAGAATAGGAGAGTATTTTCTGTGGAACTCTTGAGATCAGCAGGAGACATGGATGAAGAAAAAGGAATGTTAAGGGACAGGAATATAGGTCTATATAATGGGAGGCTGGGAGATGATGAAGGTCAGAGCTGAGAGCACATAGTGGAGGGAACTACATGGTGGTGAATTAGTGGTGACTGGAGACTTTGAAGGTTGTTTGTACCACTGTGATATTAACATTTTTTCTGCCTTCCCCCACCCCTTGAAATCTTCAGTAATTTTCAGAAATGATTTAGATGCATTCACATATTCGTAAGGCAAAAGACAGAAGTGAGTCTTAAGTCTAAATTTTCAGCGTGGTACAAAGGAGAAGAGCAGGTCTGGAAGCAGATTAAAAACCAAGATTTCCAAGTTGGGGGTTGTGGGAGGTGCTTCTAAAAATGTGTAGAAAGTATTTTCAGGGCTCAGTATATTCAGACATCCAAGGCCTTTGGAATCAGGGTCTCCTGCCAATTCTGCCTAGAGTTGAAGATCAGAGAAACATCCTGCTATTCGACTAATTTATGCATATTTGCAAATGTAGACCAGAAGAAACCAACACAGTGGCTTTCCCTATAAACATTCTTCACTTCTATTTGCTCTTCTTTCAAAAAAGGTTTATTGTGCTCCTGACATCCTACTAAACTCCAAGGATGCTAACCATAAAAGTAGTCTCCTATCCTCATGGAATTGACATCCTAGTAGAGAATTTAACACTAATTTATTAAGCCACTAATTCCATAATTGTTATTATTTTAATTATAATTGTGATAAAAGTGACATAAAGGAAAAAAATACAGGAGCTAAGAGACCATTAACTTCCTGCAGTGAGCCTGCAGTGTTCTGGAGACAGTTTCTTCTTCTTTTTCTTCTTCTTCTTCTTTTTTAAGATTTTATTTATTTGTCAGAGAGAGAGAGAGCACAAGCAGGGGGAGCAGCAGGCAGAGAGAGAAGCAGGCTCCCCACTAAGCAAGGAGCCCAATGTGGGACTTGATCCCAGGATCCTGGGATCATGACCTGCTAAAGGCAGATGCTTAACTGACTGAGCCACCCAGGCGTCCCTGGAGATAGCTTCCTAAGAAACACCACTTTGGCTAAGTCTTAACTAGAGAGTGGGAGATAAGAAAGACCATGAGCGGCAGATGGGTGAACTTCAAGCATAGTAGAGACTGGATGGTACACATCCTGGCAGGCTCATCACTAATTTCATTATTAATCAGCAGAGCACTAGAAGCCATTAAAAATCTTAAGTCCATTGGAAGTGGAAAAAGAGGACATCTAGTGGATCCAGTGGTGTACATGGTAAGAACATACTAGTCTTTTCAAAAACATGATTTAGGTGGATCTCCCAGTCTTCGGTTCTTTGCCTGGGCCACAAACAACTCCTAAATTGTCTCTTTAGGAGACAGGCAGCAGGTTGGACTGTTTTTAATTTAGATCTGAGGAGAAAGGAATCAGACTTGTCTCCTGTTTTCCCATGCTTCAGAAGACTCTAAGAAAGAGAGACTGAACTAGCTTTATCACAGGAGAAAAAGTAGAGACCTTCTAGGGAGGGAAACACAGTTGAAAGCTGCTTGAAATCCCACCATTGGCTGCAGGTTAACAAACCTCTTGGCCGTCCTCCTGCTGCAAGTCTGTCATTGATGGAGCAAACACAGAGGCCACTATTAGCTTCACCTATCACCATCCTCAGCCCCACTCCCTACCCCCAGACCTCTTTGGTGCTGGCTCAACACATTTGCTTCAAGGCACATTTTCTCTCACTGGTGATTATAGCTGAGTTGGGGAAAGTTATACACAGGCAATTGGAAGACTCAATGATTCAGAAAAGTCTAGTGTGGGGTGGATTCTGTCTTAGTTCAGGCTGCAATAAGAGAATGCTATAGACTGGGAGGCTTAAGCAGCAACCTGTATTTCTCACAGCTCTGGAGACTGGAAAGTCCAGCATCAAGGCTCCGACAGATGTGTTGTCTGGTGAGGGCTCACTTGTGTATAGATGTCCCTCTTCTCCCTGTGACCTCCCATGGTAGAGTGAGAGACATCATTTCTATGATGTTTCCTCTTATAACAGTACTAATGTCGTGCATGAGAGATCCACCACCAAAATCTAATTATACCCCAAAGACCCCACCTCTAAATACCATCCTACAGGGGATTTAGTCTTCATCCTACTAATTTTGGAAGGGGTGATGACAAGAAGATGGAAGTTCAGAGTGTATAGTAGATAGTAATTTATCCCATTAGACCAGTGCTTCCTTATATTTTAAACAGTTGACCACCACCACCAACTGGGGACAGGGGAGTGATGCTTGTTAAATATGCATCTCCTCAGTTGTACAAACACACTGAATTAGAAATTTCATTAGAGGTTATTGCCAGGAATTTATTTTTTCATAAGCTCCCCAGGTGATACTTATGTACATATATGTTGGGGGACCAATGACCTATAGTTCTCCAAATAAGTCAATTGTAAGAATCACCCATAGTGCTTATTAATTGTACACAGATTCATTCGTTCAAGGTGCAGATTCAGTAAGTTAGTAATTGTACCTTGGAATCCGGATACTTATCGATCCTCATGAGCCCCAGGATGATTCTCAAAATACTGGAAGTTTGGGAAACAATGGTAGAGTTTGGGAGGGAGGATAGAAGGAGAAAAATGCTGGGTGGCATGTTTTTTATCCCGGAGGCAGTTGAGAGCTAATTATGGGTTGTCAGGAGATTTGTGATCAGGGCTGTTTTCAAGAATCCAACTTGGTAAAGTCTTCTGGAAGGTGTTTAACCAATTGGATTAACATCACTTTGAATGACAGATGTAGATCACATTTTCCTATAGGAAGCTGTTGCTGTTTTCAGTAAGGTCTTATGTTTGTATAGCACATTCTAAAGCACCTTCGCGATATGTTTGTATAGCACATTCTAAAGCACCTTCGCGTATACTGCCCCATCCATCCTCAGAATAGCACTATACGATTAACAAGGCGGATTTGAGAGCTGAACTTCAGAAGGATGCAGTGAATTCCCTAAAACACCAGTTGGTAACTGTCACAAAAAGGTCTTAAGTTTGCCCCTTGGATCTATACAAAGATTCCTAACTTTTTTTTTATTGTTACTATTTTTTATTTGAGAGGGAGAAAGAGAAAAAACATGAGCTGGGGGGAGGGCCAGAGGGAGAGAGTGAGAAGCAGGACTCCCTGCTGAGCAGGAAGCCCCACATGGGGCTTGATCCCAGGACCCTAAGATCATGGACTCCAAAGATCATGCTCTGAGTGGAAGGCAGAGGCCTAATGGACTGAGCCACTCAGGGGCCCCTAAAATTACAAACTTTTTAACTTTAGTGAGAAGGAGAATGTAACAACTCCAATACCACAAAAGTACAACTTTCTTCATGGTCAGATACAGAAACTGAACTGTCATCCAGATCTGTCTCCATGCTGCTCTCTTGGACAGATGATTATTCTTTTTTCAGTTTTCCAAGTACCTCCACCCAGTTGAACTTTTACCCCTTCTTCTTGTGAAGTCCTTTGGTGGACTTAAACCTGGGTTTATCTGCACAGTTGGTTTGTTGTCTGTTCCCCCACTAAGATTTTTACCTTTCATGTTGTGACTATGTTGTGAATTTTCTTTGTGCAACTAAAATTATACAATGTATTAGCTTGTTTACTTTTTGTGATCTCCCTCAGCAAGATTGCAGGTTTCATGTTGTCTAGCATATAGTCCTCAGGAATTAGCAAAAAGAAAGTGCTCGATTGGGGCGCCTGGGTGGCTCAGTGGGTTAAAGCCTCTGCCTTCGGCTCAGGTCATGATCTCAGGGTCCTGGGATCGAGCCCTGCACTGGGTTCTCTGCTCAGTAGGGAGCCTGCTTCCTGCTGCCTACTTGTGATCTCTCTCTTCTCTGTCAAATAAATAAAAAAAAAAATTTTTTTTAAAGTGCTCAATTAATAACTTGCCCATTGAGTGAAGAGAAAATCATTATCCTAAGTTTCAATTTACTTAAATTTAAAATGGAGCTATTATCGTCTGCTTTAAAGAATTGATACAAGTGTTACATGAGATAATGCATGCATTAAAATGTCTAGCACGTTTTCTAGGACATATGGATGCTCTACAGGTGATGAATCCTTGATCCTGTGGATACCAGAGTGAGAATCTCAGGACTCACATAGATGCCTAAGCTCAGCCTCAGGGAACTTTGTGTTGGCCACTTTGCATGGACTTGTAGAAGTGAAGGAGGTGGTGGATGAATTGAGTTCTTAGTAGCAGCAAGTATTAATTTAGCTGATAGCTGATGCTGGCTGTTTTGGATGGCAGTCTTCCAGCTGGTGAATGGAAAATACATGATTCCCGATGTTTAAAAATACCCTGAGACGGATTAATTGTCGGTTGCTGACAGGCGAAGGGGCGTGTCTGCCACTTTACACCCTGACCCTGCACTCAAAACAAAATAACACACCAATTGATTTCCTTTCCCCCCATTAGGAGTTTTGTAGATGTTGTGATTGTATTAATGAGCATTTTTATAATACTTTAGAATTTAGAAAGCCCTTCTGCATAGACTCCCTCTTTAAAATCTCATAGTCCTTTAGAGTGAGACTCTGGTGAGCAAGTAAGCGGCCAGGCATTGATTTAAAACCCTTCATAATGAGGTTAGACAATCACAGTTTCCCCGTTAGTATTCCCATTTTATACGTGTAAAAAGAGTGTGGGGGAAACCAAGGTCGCTTGGAAAAATCAAGGGCACACAGCTAGTAAGGGTTAAAGATTCATACAAGATTGGGGATTCCGGAGCCAGGGATCACCAAGCTTCCTATATGTAGCAAGATATTGAATGGACTGTTTCCAGCCTAATCTTCCACTGAGGGACTGCGTTAGTTTATCAGGCTGGCATAACAAAATACCACATACTAGATGGCTTATGCAGCAGAAATTTATTTTCTCAAGGATCTGGAGGCTGCAAGTCCAAGTTTAAGGTGTCAATAGTTTGGTTTCCTCTAAGGTGCCTCTCCTTGGTTTCTAGATGGCTGTCTTTTGCTGCTTCTTCCCACAGTTGTTGCTCTGTGCATGTGGGGCCCGGCGTTCTTTAGTATGTCCGGTTTCCTCTTTTCATAAGGACACCAGACAGAAAGAAGAAAGAAGAAATCTGATGTTAAATCACATTTAAAGTTTTGATAAAGATCTTGAATGTAGCCATTAGTTCCTGTGCCATTAGTTAGTTGTGATCATCAAAATCACAAAGAGAAACCACTTTGCATTCACTAGGATCTAGGATCTATAACCAAAAAATGGAAAATTATGTTGTTGGTAAGGATGTACAGTGCTGGTGGTTATGTAAAATGGTTCAGCCTCTGTGGAAAACAGTTTGGTGTTTATGCAAAAATTTAAACATAGAATTACTCTATTAACTTCACAATTCCACTCCTAGATATATAACCAAAAGAATTGAAAACAAGTGTAAAAAAAAAGTATACGTGAATGTTCATAGTAAGACTATTCGTAATAGCTGACAGATGACCACAACCTAAATGTCTTTCAGCTGACAAATGAATAAACAAAATGTGATATATTCACAAAGTGGAATATTATCCAGCCATTAAAAAATGATGAAAAGTCGAGACATATGCAAAACAAAGGAACCTTGAAAACATGATGATAAGTGAAATATGTCAGATATAAAAAGCCATATAATATATGATTCCATTTCCATGATATCCCTGGAATAGAGACTTTCATAAATACAGAAAGCATGGTAGTCATTGACAGGAGCAATGACAGGAGTGGAGAATGGGGAATATCTGCCCAGTGAGGTGATAAAAATGTCCTGGAATTAGTGACGATGGCTGCACAACATTGTAAATGTAATAAATGCCCCTGAATTGTATAGTTTAAAATGGTTAGAATGGTAAATTTTCTTATGTGCATTTTATTACCACCATCACCACAACAACAAAAAGCCAACATCAAATAAAGATCATGGATGCATCAGGCCAAATTCTGAATGGGCTTTTATGCGCCACATAAGATGACACTTGAACTATTACCCAAGGATGAGTTGAAAAAATATGAACCTACTGGAATTTTCTTTAAGGGTAGTTATGGACTGTTTGAACTGGAAAATGGTGCAAGAGAAACTGCTTGTTTCTAATGCCAGGTAGACATGGATAGATGGATGGATGGATGGATGGATGGATGGATGGATGGATGGATGGATGAATGGGTGGATGGATAGATAGATATTGGTTGAATGGATGGATGGATAGATGATGGTTGGATGGATAGATGATGGTTGGATGGATGGATGGATGGATGAGTATAGATGCATCTTCAAAACAAGGTAATACATTCGTATAGGCAGAAAACTACCTAGAGATGACCTTCAGTAAATCTTTGATTAAATGAATGAGTGAGGTTCTTTATCTCTATGGAGATATATGCTAGAAATATATAGAGAGCTAACTCTAAGCATGCTTGAAACATTTATCTGCCACAATCTAAATGCATACACCCAGGGCACCTTGGGAGGTTCAGTCAGTTAAATGTCTGCCTCTGGCTCAGATCATGATCCCACAGTCCTGGGATCCAACCCCTCATCGGGCAACCTGCTCAATGGGGAGTCTGCTTCTCCCTCTCCTCCCCACTTGTGCTCTCTCATTCTCTCTCTCTCAAATAAAATAAAATTTTAAAAATGCACATACCTGGATATGTATTTTTCAGGAATTATGACTCAAAAACATAAGATCGTTTGTTAGTTTCTATTATCAGACTCTCCTAGTCATTGGATAAGTTATTTAACATTTAGAAGTCTGATTTTCCTTCTCAGAATAATAAAGGGAGAATAGTAGATAGATAATGGATTGGTATGAAGTTTTGATCCTTGCTACTACAAGTGTGGTACATGAAACAGCATCATTACTGAAGCTAGTCAGAAATGCAGAATCCTTGGGGCACCTGGGTGGCTCAGTCGTTAAGCGTCTGCCTTCGGCCCAGGTCAGACCCCAGGGGCCTGGGATTGAGCCCCACATCAGGCTCTCTGCTCTGCGGGAAGCCTGCTTCTCCCGCTACGATTCCCTCTCTTGCTGTGTTTCTCTCTGTCAAATAAATAAAAAAATCTTTAAAAAAAAAAAAAAAAGAAATGCAGAATCCCAGTCTCCACCCAACTCTGAACAGAATCTGTGTTTTAAAAAGATCTCAGGGTATGCATCTTCACATTAAAGTTTCAGACACACTTGATGAGATGGCATAATATGTATTAAATTGTTTAGCACAATGCCTGTCATTTCATAAAGCTCAATGAAAAGTTGTTCATTAATCTAACAAATATTTATTGTCTACTATTAGTTATTGTCTAGTAACTATTCTAAGCAAAACTATAAAGAACCTTAAACTCTTGCAGAGTGTGTGTGTGTGCATATGTATTTGTATTTTAGAGGAGGAGACAGATAATAAACAGATAAGGAAAACATATGTTAATAGCAAAAATTATTTTATTATTAATAGCGCCATTTAGAGTTGCAGCCAATAGAGTTCAATCCAATTAAATAAATTTGTATTAAGTATTATGTACATAGCACCTCACAGAATTCTGTAGGGGAAGAAAAGAAGCCAGATCTCCTCCCTCTTAGAATAAAGCTTTTTCCAAAGCACCATACTGATTTCTTACTTAAAATGAGAAGTAAAGAGTTCATTAGGGCCAGAAACAACAGGAAATCACCAAGTTACTTTATAAACAACATTACTATAAAGACACATCTGGGGTCCCTCCTAAAGAACCACAGGCTTACATTGCAGCTGTCAGTGTACACACCGTGACTATTGATTAAACATATTCTTTCCTTTACAATATATGGGAATCACAAAGTTCTCCAAGCAGGAGGGAGCTTGGCAGAATTTGTGACTAAGTTCCATTCCCTGAGGGTTAATGACTAGCATGGAGAATTCATGGCCCAGGAGTCTTGTGCCCATCACTAGCCCTGGCTGACCACTAGTCCACTTTGATTGGGTCCAAGATTATTGTAGAGACTGGAATCCAATCACTAAGAACCTATATATCTGTATATATGCATATGAACATATATACACACATGCACACATTGCAAATGTACGAAAGCAAATACATGCTTTAGATTTGATTGTGTAGAGTGAATGCACAACATAATAGATAAAGGAGAACAAAGTTCCTGAAGAATGCTAGCTTACAGCAAGTGCTCTGGGTATGTGTTGACCTGGGAAATGGGGATTTCTGGGTGCTTTCCCATTTTCTGATCCCATAGAAAGAGAATCTCTGGTGGCCTTACTCTCTTTCTGAGTCCGTACAATAAGACTTACTGTCTCTTTTAGCCACTTTCTGATCCTGTAGCCTGGGAAATCTTCTCTGCTCTGTTTTCAGTCAGCGTTCTGAAAGAGAATTAGGCCCTCATGCCCCCAAGGAACCCCTGTTATGTCATAGATGTACTTTTCTCCCATGCATCTTGATCGCCCTACTTATGCAGGTTTCTTGGAAGAATTTGGTAAATCAGTTGTGTGATCTGCGGTTCAGACAAAGAATGCAGGTTGAGAAAGACTACATGGCAGGAAGTCCTAACAAGGTCATTCATGGTCTTCAGTTGTCACTCTCCATTTATGCTCCTGAGTATGCATCCCTCGTTGCAATGGATCTCATGGAGGAAAAATCTAGACTAAAGTAAGTCCATACCTACCTTACCATCTTGAACTGTAATTGGATCTTGAACCTTTCTCCTCTCCCACCAAGGCAAGAGCATATGGTTGAGCTAATTCTCAAGATTAGTTTCTCTGATTCAGGCTCTTGGGGCCACAGGAACCAGGATTATCCATGCATGTATTTTTTTTTTTTAAGATTTTATTTACTTATTTGAGAGAGAGAGAGAGAGAGCACAAAGCAGAGGGAGGGGCTGAGGGAGAAGGAGAAGCAGACTCTCCTACTGAGCAGGGAGCCCAGCTTGATCCCAGGATTTCTGGGTCATGATCTGAGCTGAAGGCAATCACTTAACTGCCTGAGCCACCCAGCCACCCCATACCCGGCATGTATTTTTGAGAAGGTTCCCAACCTCCTTCACAAATTGTTAAGCCCGTGAGATTATACTGTATCAACCTCAAATGATTTTTAATCTAGCAATTCGAGTCTTGGGGATTTTAACTTCTCTTTCCTTCTGCCTCCACTCAGGGTTAAACTTTTCTGCTGGGACTGTGCTTCCTGCAGTGATAATGGAGGCGAGCACTTGTGATACATATAGTTCGAATGGGGAACATAAATCCCCGTGCACTATCCATTACAGCCAGACTTGGTATAGCCATTACAGCTCAGCCTCTGCCTGTCCATGCTGTAGCCAGTTTGGCAAAATGCTATAATCATCCCAAAAGTGTCCCCCGGGCCCCTTTATTGTCAACTCCTCCCTCCACCCGTAGTCCCTACCAACAGTTGATCTGTACTTTTTCTTTGTCCCTAGAAATCATAAAAATGGAATCATACAATATGTAGCCCATCGTAGCCAGCATTTTTCACTTAGAATCACGCTTTGGAAATTCACCCATGTTGTTGCATGGATCAGTAGTTTCTTCATTTTTCTTCCTGCATACTTGCATGGTATAAATCTATCAGATTTGTTTATCCATTTATCAGTTAATGGAAATTTGGGTTGTTTTCAGATTTTTGACAAATATAAATAAAGCTGCTAGAAACAAGTCTTTATGTAAACATGCGTTTCATTTTTCTTGGGTATATATCTAGGAATAGGTCATAGAGGAAGTGTGTGTTTAACTCTAAAAAAAAAAAACCCCTATTTTTCAAAGTGACTATATCATTTTACATTCTTATCACCAATTCCAGTCAGTCTGTATCATCATTAGTGCTCTGTATCATATTTTATTTCCTCATCCTGGTAGGTGTGTGGTGCTGTCTCATTTAGGTTTTAATTTGAATTTTCCCCACTGACTAATGATACTGAACATTGTTTTGTGTTCTTACTGAAAACAGGAAATTCTGTTTGTCTCATGTACCTAGAATTGTGCATAGGTAGTGCTCCATAAAATATTTGTTAATGAGTGAATGGATGACCTGTAATCCCTGGCCTCAAAAAATTTATAGCCTCATCCAGGAGATGAATGAAACATGAGGTCTTGACAGATCAGACTAAGACTTAAAGGTCAGATCTGGGTTCATACATGGGCTTTGCAAGTTACTCTTTATAGCACCTTGACAAAGGACCTACTTCATTTTTTTTTCTATGTACACTGAGAAAAATTACTCTTGCAGGATGTCATGGGAGTTTGAGAAAGACTATATACATCATTTTATAATGGGTAACCAATACATGATTAATAAAACAGTAGCTGCTATGATTATTTTGTTAATAGTAGTAATTGCAGATGGTCAAACAGTAAAGTGTTGTACTGCAATAAAAGTGCAATAGGACTTAATAGAAAAGATAGTTTTGTATGTCTGAAGTACTAAGGAAGATTTTCAGAGAATGCAAAATCCATGCTGAGTTTAATGGTAAAGAGAGAAGTAACATTGGTTGAGAGCTTGCTGTATGTCAAGTACTGCTTACCTGTTTGGCTCATTATAAGTTCTCTGCATTCCTGGTAGGTTTCCAGTATTACCATTTGGAGGATGATAAAAACTGAGACTCAGAAAGTTTCAACAGCTTGTCTGGTAGTATTTATTGGATAATATCTGGCAAGGCCAGTCCAAAGAGATACTCTCTGATCTCTTGGGTATCACGTGCGTGTCCCAGAATGTGAGGAGAGGGGCCGGATCTGAGCGTCTCCTCTTTCTTGAAACCTATTAGGTCTGTTTTAATGTGTTTTATATTTTGGGCTTCCAGAGAAGTTTTCACAGATAAATAGCTTCTGATATTTTATAAAGTATGAAAAATCCTGAACTACATTAGCCCATAGTTTTGTTATATGGAGACAGAAGAATAATACTTAATATATCTAAAATATCTCTCCCTTCTCTTTACAAACAATGGGATTTGTAATCAACAGATTCATCTCTTTTCTTGGTGCTATTTCTATTTGCTGTGTGTAATGAGTTTTGTATGCTTATTGCTCTTCTTTGGCGCAGTTGGATTTTTCCACGTATCCTCTTCATGCCTCAAAGGAGACCCCCATTGTCCTGTGTCAGGACGAGCTGTGTGCTGCTACGCTCCCACCCCTCCCCACTCTATGGCCTTTGTGATTACACAGAAGCTTAAATGGCTCTTGCCTAAGCATCTGGCTGGCCTTCTCCAGGCCTTGCGTTTTCTGCTCAGTGAAAGGCAGCCTCTAGGAGAAAGATCTTCCTCCCTGAGCAAACTGCCTTTTCAGCATTCAGCCATAATAGCCACCCCCTCCCCAACTTGGGTAGCACTTTTTTCAGAATGTTTAGGGCTATTAAAGTAGACTGCCACCAGAGAGTCTGAATGGGGAACTCATTAGCTTTGCGAGCCTGCATATGTCCAAAGAGAGTTTATGTGTAATCCCAACAAATGTCTTTTGTTTGTTCTTTATGTTACATTTTCTTTGACTGGGGTTGATTACACAGGAATCATTAACTCACACAAAACTGGAAATAACCCTCTGGGGAATCATCCCAGCCCAGACCCCAGGGAGGAGCAACATAATTGTTTTCTCTCCATCTCCAATGACTGTGTTTCTAATTAATGATAGTCTTGATGCTGTTTTTAGAGGTTCTTCTTACTTCACTACGACATCAGCTCCTCAAGGGAAATAGAGCTACTTAAAACCTGCCTTACAAGTTTAAGTTTCTCTTATTCCTTTGCTGCTTCCTACTGAATTCTGGAGTTGCTCATACTCTTGAGTTACCATGAGAAAGTCCCACCTTTTTTATATACCTTGAGTCCTTTTGCAAATTTTCTTGTACATGTGCAATGGCTTGCTCATTGTAAATGCTCAGAATATCTCATTGAATATGTTCTTATTGAATCTCAGACCTTGTTTTTCCTGAAGATAAATAATTTAAATTATAACTCAAATACCCCCCTTCATGCAGTGCAAAAGCCATAGGACATTGTAGGTGCTCAATAAATGGAAGCATGCCTTCTCTCTGTTGGAGCTCTAAGATGTCATTATTCTGTTATTTGAATTGAATCAAAAGAGTGGAACACTGTAGATTTTTAGATGACCCAAATACAGTGAGGGTGACTCAGACATAAAACTACAAAACCTGGATCCAAGAAGAAAAAATTATTTGAATGGTTACTCGTAGTCACAGCCTGGTGCTCATGCTATCACTTCTAATACTGTTATTTCTATTACTTTGACTACTGTTTCTGTGATGACTGTCTCTGACAGTAAGCGCTTATCATGAGCCATGCACACTACCAAGCTCTTGATATCCATCATTTCATTTGTTTCTCCAATAATCCCTATTAACTCTATTTTAAAAATGGGAAAATTGAGGCTTGGTAAGATTAAGTAAATTGACCAGGATCATAAGAAATAAGGTAATGAAGCCACAATTTGAACCAAGGTAGTCTAATTTGAGGACCATGAGTGTAGTTGGTCAGCCTCCTCCCACCTGACCACCCAATGTTCTCTCTTCTCCTCTTCCCTAAATACCACCAACATATTATTATGTTGGGCTTCAAATTTGAATGAGTTGTGGGAATGAAAAAGAAGATGCTAATAGAAAAATGTTGGAAGTTTTCATTTATCAATGTAGAAGAGTTAAGTGGTTATGTAAGATGTTTGAGGTAAGATCCTAGGGACTTGGAGGCAATTCTGATAGTCACTTATCTTCTATTGTGAAAAGTTATGGGGATGGAACAGTGTGCAAAGCTATATCTTTGTCCTCAAGGATCTTATAATTTAGCTGGGAAAATGGGCAGTGAAATATTTATAATTCAGAAATACTTGCAGTGACTGAATACATGGTGCACTGGGAACCCAGAGGAACCCCCTAATTAAATTGTACACATCGTGGAAAATTTTCCTGGGGAAATTAAATCAAAACTGATTACCTGAAGGATGAGTGTGAGACAGGCAGGCCAAAGAGGACAGTGAAACTTAAGACATCAATATAGGAAAAAGGAACACTATAGGTAATGTCTCTGAGCATTTTTCATGCCCAGAGTAAATATGCTCTGAATAAATGTGGTCCTCTGGAAAATGAGGTTCAAAATGAAATGTCTACTGTCCAAAAGCAAAGCACATAGTTTACTCTAGCTAAGTGTAGATGCTCTGCAAATGTCAGTGTTTGTTCCTTTCTTGTGAGAATAGCTAAGAAACTGGTCCTCAAGGGTTATGGACTTTGATCATAACTAACAGTAGGATTGGGGAGGCTTATTCTAGTTAGCTCTTGTTGCATAATAAACCATCTCATCATAATGTAAAATATCAGCCATTTTATTATGCTTTTGGACTCTATATAACCAAGCAGTCAGCTACTATAGCTTGATAAATTAAACTGATTGTTGGTTAAATAAATTATAGTGTCAGCGTGGAAACAGGCACCGATACTTGGGTTTTAGTCTCAGCCCTACTGTTGACTAGCTATATCACCTTTGGCAGTTCATGTCTTCTAGAAGCCCATTTCATCACCTGTAAAATGGAAATGAAAAGAGTAACCAACAGTACATAGTTATTTTAAGGAGTAAATGAGCAACGAGCTGATTATGTAAATCACTTAGCACAGTGCCCGATGAGTAGGAAGAGCCCAGTAAATGCTAGTACGATGTAATAGCTGGTCTTTACCATGTGAGGTTTGGGGTCTTATCTGGGAAGTCTTGAAGAATTGGAGGCTAGAAGCACATAAAGGCTTCTTTTCTTGCATGTCTGAAACCTGCACAGAGATATCTCCAAGTCTTAGCTTAACTGGATATGTAGACCAGATGACATGTATGTGGGTCCCACCATGTGACCTGGGCTCTTCAAAGAATTCCAAAGCTGAATTCCAAGATAGAATGTTTCAAAAGGGAGCATGTAAAGAGCATGTGAGATGGAAAATATTTTATTTTGGCCATCTTTGGAAATTAAGATCTGTTACTAGACCAACCCTGAAAGAAAGTTTCTTTTTTTTAAACAGTGACAGAGTCTGAACAGACTTACATCACCTAGTCTGGGGTATATACGTGGGATATGGAACTGCTATGCTTATAGAGGGATGATAGCCTGGGCTCTGTCCTGATGGGACATCTTTTGGCTGCTGCTGGTGGCTGTGTTGTTGGAGTTGCTGGAAGCGATGCTGGTGGGAGGAAGGCTCTCACTGCTCAAGGGACGTGGAAAAGGCAGAGTCAGGACACACAGACCAGGGGGGGAGCAAATGAAGGGTTGTCCTTGGAGACAGACAAGGTAAGTCTATGTTAAAGGTTTCTGGGGAGTGAAACAGAGTCCTTCATCAGTGCTGGATAATGGTTCTCAAAATGGGACATGTGGAAATGCCAGAATTTCAAGGGAATTTTTTCTGATGGTGGGCTCACCACCCCTTATTCCAAACCCTTGAGACTATGTGTGTTTCGGGATTCAAAAGTTTTTGGATTTTAATACTGTATGTTATAGAATACTTCCTGCAGAGCCTGAGACAATACTCCATAAGAAAAATAAAGTCTATATAAGCATAGGACCCGGCCACCATACTTGCTAGGATTTCCTTAAGAGTAGAATTTGTGTTTTAGTTACCATTTCACTTTTGGTATTTATTGTAGTGGCCGATATACACCAGGTGCTCTATGGACATATGTTGAATAAATAAATAAATTAAAACTATTGAAATAATATCAAATAGTAAAAATTATTTACATGTGTAAAATACTGACTATATCTTGCCCAAGGATTCTAAAAAAAAAAGTGGCCCTGATATGAGTATAATTTCTCCCTCCAAAAAGAGTCATCAATGGTAGTGTTTCAAATATGATGACATCAGGGTAGAAAAGGCAAATTCTTCCAATACTACTCTCCCTCAAGATATTTCCTAAGAAGGCTTACTCTGGTACAGAAAAGCAATATAATTTCCATCTAAACAATTAGATACTTCTGTTCTGTTGGTTTGTGCTGTTACTTTGTCCTAGGAGACTAATTATATAATTAAGAATGTAGAGCCCATGACTGGAAACCATTTTGTCCAATGACTCATTGTGTGACCTTGAGCTCATGGTATGCTTTTGACATCAGCTTCGTCCTTACTTACCGCAACATCCAGCTAGAAGACATCAAGCAAATGAGCAAAATTTTCTTCCAAAGTGAAAACACAGGGAGTTTTAAAAAAATAATGTATGATCATCTTAAACAACTTCTCCCAGTGCCTAAACACTCCCTTGACCGTAAGTCATGTCTCCCTGGTAGATGCATTTTCTCTCTCAGATAATCAGAATATATATAGTAATTTGTGCCTTCAATGCATAGCAGCTGGGAGAATTTGGTGCCAGATAAAAAAAAAATTACTTTTTTTTTTTATTTGCTAATATCATTTGGCTTTCTCCTCAAATGAAATTTAAAATGAAACAGTTTGGCAATCCACATTAGCACCATCTAGCAATAGTCCCATGTTGGTTCCACTGCGGTCTGATAATTTACAGACTCATTGGGTTGAAAGGGACTTGGCAAGCTTATCTAATTCAATGGTTCTTAAACCTGGCTGAACATCAACATTTAATGGGGACCTTTAAAAAATACAGATTCCTGGGCATAAA
>CM053615.1:64578766-64607843 GCA_028646535.1 Procyon lotor
ATGAATGAATGAATGAATGAATGAATGAATGAATGATTTGAGTGGAGTAGAGCAATGTGGCAAATCTAAAAAGCCTCCAAAGAATAAACTTTTCTTTTCTTTTTTTTTAAATTTATTTATTTGACAGAGAGAGAGATCACAGGTAGGCAGAGAGGCTGGCGGAGGTGAGGGGGGAAGCAGGCTCCCTGCTGAGCAGAGCCCGATGCGGGGCTCGATCCCAGGACCCTGAGATCATGACCTGAGCCGAAGGCAGAGGTTTCAACCCACTGAGCCACCCAGATGCCCCTAAACTTTTATTTTCTTAAAAGATTTTATTTATTTACTTGTCAGAGAGAGAACACAAGTTGGGGGAGAGGCATGCAGAGCGAGAAGCAGGCTCCTCGCCAAGCAGGGAGCCCAATGTGGGACTCGGTCCCAGGACCCTGGGATCATGACCTGAACTGAAGGCAGATGCTCAACTGACTGAACGACCTGGGCATCCTGAGAATAAAGTTTTAAAACTGCAGTGTAAGGTACACCCACAATTGATCACATATCATAATATATAGCTTCATGAATTTTCACAAACCGAGCAAACCCATACCACCATCTCCCAGGTCAAGACACCGAAAATTATCTCCATTCTCCAATCTCTCTTTTGTGTGCTCTCTCTCACTACCACCCAACAAAGAAAGTCTTGTCTTGACTTCTAATAGTGTGCATTACATGTGGTATTTTTGTTTTTGTATTTGTTTTTGATTTTTGAGAGGGATAAAGGGTATGTGTGAGTGGGGAGGGGCAGAGGAAGAGAAAGAATCTCAGGCAAGCTCCATGTCTAGCTCAGAGCTCCATGCGGGGTTCAATCTCACCACCTTGAGATCATGACCTGAATCAAAATCAAGAGTAGGAGGCTTAACCAACTAAGCCTTTTTAAAAAACAGCATATAGGGGCGTCTGGGTGGCTCAGTGGGTTAAGCGATGGACTCTTGATTTCCGCTCAGGATATGATCTTGGGGTCCTGGGATATCAGCCCCTAGGTGGCCCCAGACTCAGTGGGGAATCTGCTTGAGGATTCTGTTCATCTTCCTCTGTACTTCCCCATGCTTTTTTTTTTGTAAAGATTTTATTTATTTATTTGACAGAGAGATCACAGGTAGGCAGAGAGGCAGGCCACAGAGAGAGAGGAGGAAGCAGGCTCCCTGCTGAGCAGAGAGCCGGATGCGGGGCTCGATCCCAGGACCCTGAGACCATGACCTGAGCCGAAGGCAGAGGCTTTAACCCACTGAGCCACCCAGGCGCCCCTACACTTCCCCATGCTTGTGCATGCATGCGCACACGCTCACTCTCTCTCTCTCAAATAAATAAATAAATATTTTAAAAAACCACTCTATATAAATGGAAGCATACACATATATACTCAATTGTATCTAGTTTTGTATCTTTTGCTCAGTATTATATTCATGAGAGTGGCTCAAACTCCTGTGTGGAACACTGAATCTTCATTCTCACTGCTGTATTATTTTCCTTTCTATGAATATACATATCCTTTTTGACTTATGAGGGGGTTATGTTCTGATAAACCCATTGTAAGTTGAAAATACTGTCAAATTAACATGCATTTAATATACCTTATCTGATCATAGCTTGGCCCAGCCTACCTTAAGCATGCTCAGAACACTTATATTAGCTTATTGTTGGATAAAATCATCCAACACAAAGCCTATTTTATGACAAAGTGTTGAATATCTCATGTAATTATTGAATAGTGTCCTGAAAGTGAAAAGCAGAATGCTTGTATGGGTACATGTGGTTGTTAATGCATCCGTTTTTTTACCCTCGTGATTGCTTGGTTGACTGATAGCGTACTTGCTACTGCCACCCAATATCACAAGAGAGTATCTATCGCATATCACTAGCCCAGGAAAAGATCAAATTTTAAATTATGATTTCTACTAAATGCCCGTTGCTTTTGCATTATTATCAAGTCCCAAAATCATAAATTTGATTATTGTTAAGTTTGGGACCATCCGTACTAGAACTATTTATTCTGATGATGGCTACATTAATAATTTCCCACTTGGGACTCTGATTGATAATAGTTGGATAAACATTCTAGGACTTGTCTTATAGTGAATGCGTGAATGCATTTCAGTTGAGAGGGTACCTAAGAGTTCAGTTAATGAGTCTAGGTTAGGCATATATTCCACTTTGATAGATACGTCTTGTATCCTGAAGTATGTGGTCTGGTTTATACTCCCACCAGCAGTGTGTGAGCATTTGTTGTTATTGTTGTTCGCCATAATGGCAGTTGTGATACACTAATGCTTTAATTTGCATTTTCCCTGATTACTAATGAAAATGATCAAGTTTTCATATTTATTGGCTCTATAGATATCTTCTTTCATAATGTACCAATTCAAGTTTTTGTGCATTTATCTATGATCTGATCTCTTTTTTCCTCTTATTTATTTGTCGATGTTTTTATGCATTTGTAGGGCACTGTAGGAAATTCTTTATTGGGTATACACACCCCAGATGCCTTTTCCCACACCGGTATTGAGTTTGTACTTTTTTTTATTGCTATCTTTTGATGAACAGAAGCGCTTAATTTTATTGTAGATAAATCTATATTTTTTTGATTGTTGTTTTATCTTTTTGTTTAAAAAGCCTTTGCCTGTTCCAAGGCTTAAAAAATGTCCTCCCATGATTTCCTCAAAAGTCTTTATTGTTTACTTTTCACTCTTAGGTCAGTAATCTATGTGGAATTTAATTTTGTGTAAGATATGAGATAGGAACTCAGTTTTTTTCCGTGATGATATCCAATTAATCCTCCGCCCTTTATTGACAAGATCATATTTCCTCAACATGGTAATGACACCAATAGAGTGAACTAGGTAATCATATTGTTGAAAAAAATACTCTCTTCTACTGGTCAGCTTATCTAAAAATGAACATTATGCAGCATGTTTGAGGAAACTAAGTATTTGGAAAGGGGCATTGGTGGTATTTGTTGTCCAAGAAAGTCCTCACTTTGCAACAAACTCTAAAGATTGGCTCTAAACACAATAGCAGACAGTTGTAGCTTCTTTAATTCAAAATCTTGGAATGAGATCTGATTTGAAAGCTCCATGCAAATGGATGCAATTTTATTTGCCAAATGTGTAAAAAATACATATCTTCTCATTTTCCTGAGAACACGTAAGTTAGGCTCATTTTTTCCATGCATTGTTAAGCATAATGTGTTTGTTCTCTTGCTTCTTGGAAACCAAAGCTCAGCCTGGTCACAGAGAATAATGGTCAAGGCTGGTTCTTGTGGAGAGCAAGATTCTAATCTCAGTGCTGCCCTGGTTCAGTATGAGATCAGGGACAGAGGCATCTCAAAGCTTGGTGCCTTGTATTCCTTAGAGTAAAATGAAGCTAATTAAAAAAAATGTATATATATGTGTGTCTCTGTGTGTGTGTGTGTGTGTGTGTGTGTGTGTGTGTGTGTATCTCCAAGCTAATTAAATACCAAAGCAATAATTCTCTCAAATAATTAAAATTATAAAGTTGGGAAAAATATGTGTGACCGCATATTAAGATGTTAAAAACTCCCTTACATAAAGATACCAATCTTGTGTGCTGCTTTCTTCCTAGGTTATATTTTTTCCTGGGTCTATAAGGTCTTTAACTAAAGGAAACGTGCTATTAAAGAGTAATAAAGATCGTGATGCAGAGAAATTGACAACTGTCTTCACATCACATGTAAATTTCAAAAGAATTTATTCTAAACTTTCCAAGTACAACCTCCTTGGCATAGACAGATTCTTCCTGGCTTCAGGCTGCTCTCCTGTGGGGTGTACCAAACTTGAAGACATGATTAAAATGATTATTTTTACATTTAAAGCTTTTTTTTTTTTTCTTTCTGTGATATGTTTACTTCTCTCTCCCCAGAGTCAAATTTTTGAATTAGGAAAATGGAATTTTGCTAATGTATTGACAGGAGAAAAAAAGGCATGGGATTCCATATGGACACAGCCTCTGGTCTTTCTTCATCCCAATTCATCTTAATGCAGGAAGTCTCAACTTCCTGGAGCATTAGAATTTAATTGAGGGGGGAGGTAATTTCTCTCTCTCTCTCTCTCTCTCTCAACTTTTTATTTTGAAATAATTAGAGATTCCAAGGGAGTTTCAAAAACAGTACGTAGAATCCCAAGAATCCTTCACCCAGCTACTCCCAATCTTATATAATTCACTAGTACTGTATCAAATCAGGAGATCACCTTTAGTTTAATCTTGTTAGCTAGATTCCAGACCGTATTCAGTATTCGATTTTTAGGCACATGTGTGTGGTGTGGGCGTGGGGTGGTGCCATGTGACTTAATCTCATATCTAGATGCACAGAACCATCACTACAGTCAAGATACACTACTAGTCCTGGGACACCTGGGTGGCTCAGTCAGTTAAGCATCTGACTCTTGGTTTCAGCACAGGTCATGATCTCAGGGTCCTGGGACTGAGCCCCATGTGGGGCTCCATGCTCAAATGGAAGTCTGCTTGAGGTTCTCTCTCCCTCTGCACCACCCCCCTCTGCTCCCTCTCTCAAATAAATAAATAAATATATATAAAAAAAGATAAACTACTCTTCCCACATCACAAAGGAATTGCTGCTCCTTTATTGTGGTTGCCTTGTGGGTGTCATAGCTCTCTTTTACCTGTAGAATAAATTTCAGACTTCTTAACCTAGTAGTCAAAACCCTTCAAAGGGAAGGCATGACTTTAAACTGGCAGTGCCTAACATATCCACCAGACCTGATTTGCCTTTGGGCAGAGTCACTGTGAGTTCAAAGATTCATGCCCAGGTATTCATCTCCCCATAAACTTGCTCTAAGGATGTAGGTCAACGTTGGCAGAATACTTCTGGGCATCTTTACCTTCTCTAGACCACTTCATCTCCATGCAGGTGTGGCAAAAATATTTTACAAGGACCTGAAAAATTGGGGCAGGTCTGCCCCTTTCAGATTTCTTTATTTCAGTTCTGTTACCTGCCATTGGATAAGTAAGCCTGGCTGCAATTTTCTCCACAGAGGCCATTTTAATTCAGACTTAGGAAGTGGAATTCATGTTCTCCCGTACAACCTCTTTCAAAACTTACATGGAACATTGTGTCATGCTTCCCTGAGTATTAATCAAAAAGCACTCTATAAAAATCTATTTCCCCTCTACCTCTATAGCTTGTGCAGATAGGATCATAAAGAGATTTTATCTTGCCTCCACCAAAAAAAAGATACATGGTGTGATCATCAAATCCCATCCAAATTCCTAATATCCAACCATGTTCCAAGCATTTTGCTAGGCTCTGCAGACGTAATAGTAGACAAAATAGATAGCACCTACCTTCAGAGAATTTACAGTCTGGAGGAATAAGTTTATTTTTTTTTTATTTTTATTTATTTATTTTTTTTGAGAAGGCAGGGAGGGACAGAGGGAGAGAGAAACAGAGAATCTTAAGCAGGGTCCATGCCCAGTGTGGAGCTTCATGCAAGCCTTGCTCTCACCACCATGAGAGCATGACCTGAGCTAAAATCAGAAGTGGAACACTTAACCAACTGAGCCACCCAGGAGACCCTGGAGGAATAATTCTTTTTTTTTTTTTTTTAAAGATTTTACTTATTTATTTGACAGAGGGAGAGAGAACACAAGTAGGCAGAGAGGCAGGCAGAGAGAGAGGGAGAAGCAGGCTCCCCGCTGAGCAGAGAGCCTGATGTGGGGCTTGATCCCAGGACCCTGAGATCATGACCCGAGCCGAAGGCAGAGACTTTAACCCACTGAGCCACTCAGGCACCCCTGGAGGAATAATTCTTAAGGCAGTATTCACATCTGATTATCTCAATATGGTAGTAGCTGTTTCAATGTATTATTATACATTGAAAATATTCATTATATATTGGATGAATGGATTCACTAGCTAGTGAGTGATTGAACAAATGACAAATTGAGAGACATTAAGAAGTTTTTAGTCTCTGTTTGTCCCCCTAAATTCCATTTTGCACAATTTAGAGCGAGCTGAGCCTTCATAAGAAAATGTCCTCTTTGAACTGTAAGATGGAAAGTTACAGCCAAAGGCTGAAATTTCTCAGCAGTTTTTCAAAGCTGCTTTACAACCAACTTGCCTTCTTTTTGAAGGCTGCACCCAGTAGTAGATATTGGGCACGTCTCTCTTCCTCATTCTAATTTACAGCGCAGCCAATTCAAATAGTATGCAAAAAGAAGCATTACTGAAAAATAAGTATTATCAATTAGCATACAAAAGAGAAACTGCAGAAGCTGTTTGTGGGTAAGAGGTCCTGGGAGAGCTCAACAGCCCATAGGCGGCAACAGTGGTAAACATCCAAGTTTACAACCCCTTTGGGGTGCCTGAGCAAAGAAAAGCAACTTCCTATTAGTGGTCCTAAAGCAAACTAATTTTACTTCCCTGGAAACTCATTTGGAAAACAGCATGATTGGGGGGAAAATACTCTATGGCCGCGGTTAAGAGAAAACTATCACCCATCCAGAGCTATGTAGGGTTGACCCTGACGAAATGTTAATTGTGGGCAGGTCCTTTGTTCAAAGTTCAGACTGAATGCTCTATTTAAAGCAAATGGAATTTGGTTATCTTAAGAGAAATGCTTATGCCGTCCAGCCTTCCCTGTGTGTACTTTCAGCCAAAGGGCACTGGAGCAACTGAGAGTAGATATGCTGTTATAACTGTTTATTTTTTACAACATGCCAAGGTTGGAATGCTGTCTTTTCTGTGAGGTGTCCACAGATCCTCAAGGTCATCACACATTCTGTTCTTCTGGGCTTTCTCAGTGTATTTTGAATATTTGATAGGTCCTTAGCGTGGCCTGTAAGGCCCTCTGAGATCAGAACCCTGTACATAACCATCTCTCACTACATACCTTTTACTCATTGTATTTCAACCAACTCGAAGAAGTCGTAATGTCCTACACCTACCATTCCAGATCATGCCACCATGATCACGCTGCTTTCCTCTGCCTGGAACACCTTACCTCACCACGTTCAACCAGCAACTTCCCATTTTCAAAACTGGCTTCCAAACTTACCTCCTATAGAATTGGCCACTTCTGCTTTTGTGGCCTCCACATTCTCATGGATATACTTTGGCCATTAGATCTCTGTTGTCATCTCTGTTGCATTTTTTTTTTTTAAATCTGTAATCTCAGTTCCTCAACCATGCGTGCCCCCTAGCAGGCAGCATTGATTATACATGGAATAAAGGAATGAGTGTTGGTAAGGCAGCCAGCTGTTTAAAACCTTTGTAGTCCTTAAAACCTTGGGCAAGGAACATAAAAGTGCTAAGCCTCAGTTTTCTCATGTGGGGAACATTGAGCCACAGAGGAGAGGAGTAAGATATAAAGGAGCTGGCTGGTATAGGTATTTGATACCTGCTAGTTACCTTCCTTTTTCCTCACCTTAAGTTGTGATGACTGAAGCAGAAACTGCATTAGGTAAGGCTAAGTGGCATTATTGACCAGGAGGAGACAGAGAACAGTATCTAAGGGGTACTAAGCTGAACACTGCTCGTGTGTGTGTGTGTGTGTGTGTGTGTGTGTGTGTGTGTGTTGAGGGACAATCATCTGCCTATAGAGTGGGAGACAAAAGCCAATATCCACTTTTAGAGGAAACATTTTTAGTATAGATATATCTTGACTTCATGAAAATATCCAGATAAACAAAAAGTAGTCTTCTTAGGCTCTACAAATCATTAGGCTGTGCCTTTTGAAAAGAATGATATAGATGCATTCGGGGGTGTCTGCAAAGGCTCAGCTGAGCTTCTGTTGTTGAGCACATCCTCCAACTCACAGCAGCCATGTTTCAAGGATGTGACCCCACCCCTACGGACATACTGGATTTAATCTGTTAACAATCAAAATTCAGCTGACTAAATTTGAAAATCCAATTGGCTTTTTTCAATAATTCATGAATCAGGCAGCATCCCATCTAGCAAGAAAAAAGGAGCTCCTAGGAGTTATACAAAATGGGAGGTTTTTATAGGCAGAAGGGTGGGACAAGGAAATTAAAATGGTGAATTAGTTCAGGCAAGGTTTTCTTTCCTTAGGAAAAGCAGAGGATCTTATCATGCAGATTTACATTACTAGTAGATCAGGAAATGCCCTTCTGAATGGTTAAAGTTCCACTCTGTCGGGGAGACTGAAACTGTACCTGTGTTAGGTATCAAGTCTTGGAGGGGTTTAGCAAAAGTGAGTCCTTTTGGGGCCTGCTGTTTCTTTTTTTTAACAGTCCCAGGCAAGCTCAGTCAAGATCTCCCCCACCATCATTTCACCTGGGCTGAGAGGATCGGGTCGCTCTTCACTGGGCGGTTGACTGACCAAGACATAAGTTCTAGGTCCTGGAGTGGCCTTGTTTTCAAGTATGCTTAGGGAAGCAGAGATTTTTCATTCTGGATTCCACAGGCCATTATTTCCATGGGATACAGAGAAGTTATGAGGAAGGGAGAAAAAAAAAAGTTTTGCGATGATACAGGTGGTAAATTCTCTTTAAAACAAAGTTGAGTTTAACTGGGTACCTCACTACAGGATTTCTCAAAGCCTATAAATTGCTAATGTGTTTTGTGATTCCCCAAGATATGTATAGTATAGTAAAGCATGAGATAGTTATTTCCATCTTTTAGACCATGGCAAAGTCATGAGGCTGGTGGTTCTTGGAACACACTTGAGGATTATGTGTATGTAGATTCTGAAGATGGCTTTTAGTCCTGGTTCCCCCAATGACTCTTCTTGTGACTTTGTGTAAAGCACTTGACCTATCCAAGCCTCTACCACAGACACATAGATTTAAATCTACTTATGTATGACATCATTTACTGTCTTCATATGCCTGAATAGCCACAATCCTCATATTTATTGTTCACAGAACTGATAGCAAACAAGTGGCACATTCAAAGTCTATTTAAGGAGAGCTCAGTCCAGGGACTGTTAACAATCAGATGGTAGGGTGAAGGGACACAAAGAGGATTGAGAAAGCACCCCAGTATTAGCAAGAGCCGGGCATTCTCAATGCCCTTGAGTCAGACAAGGTGATGAAGTAGTTACAGAAACCTACAGAGAGTTCAGTTGGTGGCAGTAAGAGAGGACTACCTAACAGGAGCAGTGGCTTCTGTGAGGGGAAGCAGTTAAATCATAGTGATCCAGAAAGAGAGACCCATGGAATTTATATCCCAAATTCATTTTTCCCTGGCCCTCCATATATGTTGCCAATATCTCTCATTGGCTAAACCTACCAGTAGGCATTGGGCAAAGGAGCCCGATGATAATAACTGTTTCCTGGCTCACAAAGGAGGGTAGAACAGGGTATGGAGTAGGTCTGTAGGTGCATAGATATAAACACTTGGTAAGTTGGCAACCAAACTGATTCACAGATAAATCAAAAGAAAAGGGGTCAAGATGATGACACAACTCTTTGGAGAAATTACGAAATCATACCACCAAAGATGACATCAAAGTGAGCTTCCTCGAGTCTCTCAAAAGTACGGCCCACATTGCTAAATGTTTCAGAGGGTTTTCCCTCATTCGGGGAAATCAAATATTTAAAAGCAGACCCACTTTGAAGTTCTCAGCAAGCAGCAAATCTGGGACTTGATAGATCTAGTTATTAAGAGTCAGTCCATCTGAGCAATCTGTTTGCCTGCCTTTCTTGCTGTGTTGGTAATTTTGCAAAAACTGCTGAACTTGCTCTTCTCTTCACAGCAGATTGTAGACAGAGTAAAGGATGTATGTTGGTTGTCTATCACCCTTTAGCAAGAATCCCTACCCACTTCTTTCAACTACTACCAACCTTCTCATTTGCACATTTAGAAAAGGGAATGCAGGGGAAATCATCATTAAGTAAGTAATTGTGTATATTTGCATCTCACACTGATGCAGGCAGAAAATAATGTTATTTTTCCCAACTCTGATATCATGTACTGAGACAGGCTCCAGCTACTGTCTTGGATCATTCCAGACTGAGAATTCTTCAGTCAGAGATAGCTCAGTGGCCTATAAGATGAAAAAAAAAGAGGCTGGAGAGCTGAGAAGGAATCTCAAAAATGGATTAAAAAGTGGAAAAAAAAAAAAAAGGAGGAAAAGAGAGAGACAGAGAGTTAAATGCCAAGGATGGAGAAGGGAAGGGTACAGGCAAAGAAAAGAGGGGGAAAAAACAAAAATACAGCACTGTTCCCAAAAGCGAAACTTAGTTTCTGGATATTTGTTGCCAAGAATACAGCCCCAGAAACTAAGAATCCTTTCACATTTCTCTTTCCATCTGAATTATTATTGAACTGTTGGGCACAATTAATTGTGAATTATACCCAAAAAGTGCCTACCATCACCAGCACTGAAGAGAATGTTCACCATATGCCAGATCATAAATGTTTCCTTCCCATAGGAGTGACTTACCTCCTCAGCAAGAATCTATTCATCCTATTCTTAATGATGCTTACTCCATTTTTTTTTAAATAAAGCACCATTTGAAGCAGAGAATGTGGAAAACTACTGCCATAGTCTTAGGAAGACATATTAGAATTGCAAGCAACCTTGACCAATTTGAAAGACAAATTTATTCTGATATAAAAAACGTTTATTAATAAGGAAAAATGCAGAGCAGTTTGTACTGGTTGACCTACAAAATTCACCAAATTCCATGCTGGATGAGCCTGGCCATGTGCAGAATTCCAGTGGAGAAAAAAAAATCTAATAATCTAAGTAAATTTCACAGTATTTAGCAATCAGAAAGATGGAATTGGTATTGCGAATATAAAGAGACTACGGGTGGGGTAGAAAGGAAAGGGGAAGTTAATGCATTTCAAGTTCAACACTTGATTCATGTATTATATTAAAGACTGTGTTGGGGCGCCTGGGTGGCTCAGTGGGTTAAAGCCTCTGCCTTCACCTCAGGTCATGATCTCAGGGTCCTGGGATCGAGCCCCACATGGGGCTCTTTGCTCAGTGGGGAGCCTGCTTCCCCCTCTCTTTCTGCCTGCCTCTCTGCCTACTTGTGATCTCTCTCTGTCAAATAAATAAATAAAATCTTAAAAAAAAATACTGTGTCTAATTCATAGCCAAACATTTTAACCATGTGATTAAGAATTTTGAACAATTTCAAATTTCTTGAGAAAGATATGAACCCCAAATAGAGCCCTGAGTGGATTGTTTTGTGCCAAGAGTCAAAGATCACAAATGCTGCTTGCTCCTCTCACCCCACTGGCTGTCTGGCCTCCACCAGATGGACACTGCTTGTTTCCTTCTCTCTCTAAACTGATCTCCTGGACATTGTGCCATCACCTACTTAAACTCGTGTTCTATGCCAGGCACATCCTACTCTACTGCTCCTGTCCCAGTTCTGCTCCCATCTACAAGTGTGAGTGGCAATCAGTCTCAGTAATTATATACAGAAAAGGAAGGTGGACCCCCTACCACCAGTTTACTTCAATCATAGTTCACCTTGGAGACTTGGATAGGTAAGGCCTGAGCTTGAGCTAATACAAACAGATGGAGTAATGGGAAGGAATATAGAGGACCAGGGGACAGTAACTCCTATTCAGAGCTTTTTTTCTCAAATACCAAGGGAGCTCTTGTTCCAAACTCATTTGTGTTATTGATAGGAAAATTTAAAGAGTACATGGCATAAGAAAACACAGAAAATAATAAGGTCATTTGATCCATTGGCCAACACTTCTACATCTATTCTTAGGGTGTATGCTGGAATTCCTGGCCAATAATGAGTTCTTCTTTAATGACTGTGCTCCTCTTTGTCTTAGCCCTAATTCCTGTTGAAGTATTCTATCTTTGAAAGTTCTCAACATCTCTGTACTTAGCATAGTGCCTGATACATTATACATGCTCAAGATTTGGTTGATCAATGAAAGTCATACCTTCTATCAAAGGAAGGTATTTCAATAGTGAATAACTGACAGGTTTTACCCTTTTTCAGCATATTATCTTAGTATTTATAGCATTATTGTAAGAATCAACTAAGTTAATGCTCTTAAGTTGCTTATAACAGTGGCTGTATGTTTCAAATTATTTTTATTTCAAGGCTTCACTTGCTATTCAATCCTTTCTAAACTTCCTCCATTCAAGACCACTATTTCATAAGAACCGACACTGTCCTTTTATTGGGGTCTCAGCTGATACATTCTCTACAGTATGGGGATATCAGCAATAGCTAGAACATTTCCTTTAACAGAGAGTCTAGGATGACCAAAGACTGATCAAAGTTAAGGTTCCCATATTACAGGCTGAACTGTGTCCCCCATTCATGTGTTGAAGTCCTACCCCCAGTACTTCAGAATGTGATGGTAGTTACAGATAGGACCTTTCAAGAGTTAATTAAGTTAAAATGAGGTCATTAGGGTGAGCCTGACCCCATATGACTGGTATCTTTATAAAAAGAGAGTAGGATACAGACACATACCATGCGAAGACCATGCAAAGAACCAGGGAGGTGATGGCCATCTACAAGCCACGGAAAGGGGTTCTCAGAAGAAACCAATATGGCTGACACCTTGATCTTGGACTTTTAGCCTCCAGAATTGTGAGAAAATAAATTTCTGTTGTTTAAGTCACTCTGTCTATGCTATTCTGCTATGGGAACACTAGCCATCTAATATCCCTGAAGACTCTGGGATGTCTAAGCCGAAAGAGGTGAGAAACCTAGATGCAAGATGTGGCGTTGCCATTGGTTACTGAGTAACTTGAAGAAACATTCTCAGTACTGAGAAGCTGAAACGCCAGACAGACTAGCCCCTGGATTCCAGCTTCACCCTTATCATCAGTGAAGTGACTAATCTCTGTGAACTTTAGTTTTTTGCACCCACAAAGGGGAAACAAGCAACTTACATCATAGAGTTTAGGTGAGAGTTCATTGAAAAAAATAGATTTTAAGTAGATTGTGCCATACTGCGTATACAATGAAAAGTAATAAAAATAGCTCTTTTATTATTATTTTATAATTTATTATTATTAACTTATAATATTTATTATTTATCTTTTATTATTACTATCATTACTTGATCTCTCAGTGCCTCAGTTTTAATATTTGTAAAAGAAGATACTTCTGCCTGAATAGCAGGGTTGGTGTAAAGAAGAAATGCATGAATATTGGTGAAAAAATATTTCCATGATGTACCTGATGTGAGTGTTCTGTTCCAAGTACAAGGGATAGCTTGTGTGTTCTTTGCAGAGAATTTGAAGACAGTAATACAACTGAATAAAATTTGGTCTCCTTTAACAATGTCAGTGATGAAATATACATGGGGTGCATCTCTCCCACCCACCTCCTGTGAGATATTGTAAACTAAAATGAGCCAAATCAAAATGAGATTAAAAAATGATTGGTATAATTATATGCTCTTCACATCTTATGAACACTCTATTAAGTGCTAAGCTAAGCATTTCGCAAATTATCTTGTGCAGTCTGTAGGCTCCCCCTATAAAGTGGGTTTATAAAAGGGAAGTAAGGTGTCCAAGGTCACAAAGTGTACAATAGGACATGCCATTGGAAGCCAGGGAGTCTGACTCCCTGGACCAAACTGATTTTATGATAGTCCCCATCATGATTTAGGCAATAATTGTCTTCCTCCCTTTTCTTTCCTGTGCAGTGTACAAACAAGGAAGAAACATCTCAGATGTTTAGCTGGACCCCATATTTAGCCTGCATATCTCCAGCTTGATCTTGGTAACTGTCATTCTTGATGTGACCTAGTCACACTGGCCCACTGTCTGGATCTTACTCATCGGGTGATTTATGGACCATGTCATTGTAATTTAGTGTCTTAATGCTCCTAGTCAAGGACCATCAGATGTCTTCTAAAGCCTCTGATGTCCTTCAGAGAGAAAAAAGTAGAATTCACGTGTTCACAGCTTTAGTGATCTTTCGATGAAAGGAAAAGTAAATTGAGCAAAGAGTCAGTAGACATAGACCTCTGGCTCTGAAACTTATTAGTTACGTGGCTCTGCCTCTGGTAGTTACTTCCTCTAGCCTTCATATTTCTAGAGCTGCCACTCTTTGGCTTTTGCCTTATTTACAGATTCACCTTTTTCTCTGGCTTATGAGTCCCTAGGAAAATAAAATGTAATCCTATAAAAAAATAATGTCTGTTTATTTGAGATTCTAGAATCTAGAGAGTCCGTAGTTGAGAGTCTACAAACATTTGATTAATGAATGCATTAGAGGGTGGAGTTAGATAAAATTCTTTTTTTTTTTTTTTAAGATTTTTAGTTTTTTATTTGAGAGAGAGACAGAGCACAAGTAAGGGGAGAGAGGATCCTGATGTGAGACTTGATCCCAGAATCCTGATGTGGGGCTTAATCCCAGGACCCCGAGATCATGACCTGAGCTGAAGGCAGACACTTAACCGACTGAGCCACCCAGGCGCCGCTAAGACAAGCGTATGAATGGGCTTGCTGGGGTCTGTAGTTGTATGCACACCTGAGTGCATATTTGGATAGTCCCGAGAAATGAGCTCAGAATTTTTCCTTATTTTAAGAACTACTGACTAAAAAATATGAATGTGATTCTGTATTTTAGAATAAAGAGAATGATATCATGAAGCGAAGACAGACTATCTGTGGGACTGAAAGAAGCTTAATACAAAAGAGTATTTCAGAAGTGAAGAATAATATCAGAATTTCTCCTAGGAAGGGACACTGTCAAAAAGAAGTAGCTATACTTTTATGTTGCATTCCTGTGGCTTTCAAGATATATGAATCTTGAATCTAAAAGGAATACTAGAGTTTATCTATTTTGGTCCTCAATATTCAGTTGAGGAAATCGTGGCTCAGAGAGGAGAAAGACTGTTAAAGATCAAACAGCTAATTAAATTTGAGTCTTCTGAATCTTTTTTCTTTCTATGAACCCGCTCTTTCAATGATATTCCCCCAAACAATGGAACTGTTTCTTTTAATGAAATATATTACCTACAGAACCCCAACATGAAACCTGAAATAATGGAATTTTTCTCATTATAGGAGGTCTTGGGGCTCTGGAACTGAACCATATTCCCTAAAGCTTGGGACCTGGAAGAAATCCTAGTTCAAAATCTACTGGGCAAATCCATGCTAGCTTTCATACGATTGCCAGTGCAAATTAAAAATGCAAATTAGTTAAGAAAACTTTTGCACAATCCTTAAATAAACAGATCCTTGCAGATGAGAAATTGAAGGGTGTCCCCAGTTTAAGACTCCCTTTTAAGGACACAGAGGCACAAAATATCCCCCTCCTCCAAAGTTTTCTAGCAATATGTCCTTGGTCCCTGCCTAAGCTGTCAGAGCAGACAATTACCTGGATGGATGATGGATGACGTTTTTTAGATTTTTACTTACCCTCAGCGGTCTTTGGCATGATATATAAAATGTCTGTTTTTTGGTTCCCATCTCAGTCTTTTCTTGCTTGCTTATGTAAGGGATGGTGTATCTCAAGGGGATTATTCTTGTTCAGAGGGGGCACTTACTTGGTCTCCCCAGTCTTGTCACCTGAATGGTGATGGGAAAGCTGTGCTGGGTCCAAAGTCATTGCTCTTTAACAGCAGCCAAGGAAGAGAGTGAGTGGGCTAGCCTTCAGTGTAGACCAGCCCCGCCCACAATGATAATTGTTTGGATCTGTTTCAATATTGCTCATGCAGGGTAGAGGAAAAGGAAGCCTTTTATTCTTGTACACCACAAGAATGATTTTTCAAATGATTTTTTTCACCATCTTACCTGACTCTGCTAAAAATCCTTTTCACAGGCCCTTCTTGTCCTCAGAATAATATAAATTTCATAGCATGGATTTAAAAGCCCTTCCAGATCTATTCCTTACTCACATCTTTTGTATACTTCTCAACCAGTTCTCTAATTGAAATTTTCTCCCAAGCCACACCATACAGTTTTCTTCTCAACCTTCAGACACTGGCTCCCTTTCGTCTCCAGGCCTGAAGATGTGCTGTTTTCCCTGCTTGAACACTTATTTCTGCTAATCCTACCTCTCTCTGTCCTCTACTCTCAGATTAAATTTTACCTCTCTCAGAAGTCCTTCTCTGACCCCAGTAGAGCATGTCAGGGTCACGTCCTTGGCATTCTTCCTATCACTTGTGTATCACACTAATGGGAATAGATTGCTTCATTTTCTATCCTGTTGTGATTTCATGGGGACAGCCAATATTTTATTTTCTTTTTTCTCTTTTTTAATTTTAAATTCAATTAATCAACATATAACGTATTATTAGTTTCAGAGGTAGAGCTCAATGACTCATCAATTGTATATAACACCAGTGCTCATTACATCATGTGCCCTCCTTTAATGCCCATCACCATTTACTCCATTCCCCTATCCCCCTCCCCTCCAGTAACTCTTAGTTTATTTCCTGTGATTAAGATTCTCCTATGGGTTGTTTCCCTCTGATTTCATCTTGTTTTATTTTTCCCTCCTTTACCCTATTCTCTTCTGTTTAGCATATGAGTGAAATCATATAATTATCTTTCTCTGATTGACTAATTTTACTTAGCATAATACCCTCTAGTTCCATCCATATCATTGCAAATGGCAAGATTTCATTTTCTTTATGGCTAAGTAATATTCCATGTGTATATATATACCACATCTTCTTTATCCATTCATCTATTGATGGACATCAGGCTCTTTCCATAGTTTGGCTGTTGGGACATTGCTACTATAAACATTGGGGTGCAGGTGCTCCTTTGGAGTATTACATTTATATTTTTGGGGTAGATATCTAAAGTGCAACTGCTCGGTCATAGGGTAGCTCTATTTTTAACTTTCTGGGGAACCTCCATACTGTTTTCCAGAGAGGCTGCACTAGTTTGTATTCCCACCAGGAATGTAAGAGCATTCCCCTTTCTCTGCATCCTTGCCAACATCTGCTGTTTCCTAAATTGTTCATTTTAGCCATTCTGACTGGTGTGGAGTGGTATCTCAGTGTGGTTTTGATTTGTATTTTCCTGATGCTGAGTGATGTTGAGCATTTTTTCTTGTGTCTGTTGGCCACTTGGATGTCTTCCTCGGAGAAATGTCTATTCATGTTTTTGGGGGCAGACAGTATTTTAATCTTGCTCACAGTGGTATCCCCACAGAGCCCTCCCAAAAACCCTGAAGTGTTGATAAATATGCATACTTTAAAGAGTTAATTAGTCACTTATTGAGTATAAAACCTAAGTAAAATGGAGACAGGGACATTCAGGATCAAGACAAGAAAGAAATCTCTAGATGGTAGCTGCAGCCCATGACCTGAAAAGCAAGGTATTGATAGTAGCCAGTTGAAGCCATTAAATAAAAAAAAAGTTGGAAACAATTCAGACCGGAAAATACCAAAGGTTATTTGTGAAAGTGGGACCTTAGGCCAAGGAATCAGGAGAAACAATGAAGATATGGGGACAAGAACTGCAACCCAACTAGCATCTGGCTAATTCTACCATACTGCCTCTTTATTACATGGAATTGCTTTTTATGGTTCATGCAAGGTGACTGTTTTCTAGAGCACCTTAAAGGTCCCTCCTGATAACTGATAGTAACTTTTAGGCCTTTGTTCAGGCACTATGTGATGAAGATAAATCAAAGCCTGAGTTGGTATAACCCAAGTGGGCCCAACAATGGATTCAACTCTTGTGTGGTCCACTTTTCCAAATTTAATAGTCCAGGAGTGATTGAGAACAATGTGCTGGTTCTGAATTATAATAAAATGGAAGTTTCCTTTCTCCTGTCAAAAGTCTGATGGCTACCAAATTCTTATCAAACATTCCTTTGAATGTGAAATCATCTTTGAGAGTATCTCAATTCAACCTCAATGATTAATCACAGTATTAAACTTGCATTGCATTTTGGAGATACAGAAAAAGAAAATGTCACACACACAAAAATTGTATACATATAGTTGTATATGTATTATATGTACTACATACATAAATTGTGTATATATATAGTTGTATATGTGTTATATATGTTTTATACATAACCATATTATTATATCTTTTTTGTATATCACACTGAGATATGTTTCCATAAAATGGAAAAGTTTGCCTTCATGTAACTAGGAGATGCCTAGGAGGAGTTTGTTTTACTAATTATACTTCACGTACTAAGTTCCTTCCAGACTTAGAGTTTCCATGATTCTGAGCTACATACTTTCCCTGCTAATAGAAAGTTTATCAAACAACTGATTTCCTTGGTGTTGTGTCTGCAAAACCCTTCGTAGCTATTAATCTAAGCCTTTTTCCTTTTCATTTTAAAAACTCACGTTTCTCCAAGGAAAATTCAATCCACTTAATCCTCATTGATTGGCATTTAGTGCAGCAAGATGATGTTTTGTGAGAACTCTGGGTGTCTAACCAGCAGTTTGATCAATTTGTTATGCTTCTTGTCATGCTAATCATATTTTGCACCTGGAAACCATGTTTCCCCTGAAGTCTTCTAACTTCATTTAAAGCCCGTGTCATTTCTAATTTGACAATGGAGAAACTGAGGCATGAGCTATTGACTATCTGAGCTTAGTCACTTTTATTCACAGCTCTGTGCTACTGGAATTCCTCCACAACACATTCTCATCCTTTCCATTTAAAAGAAAAAGCTTCTTCTTCTTCTTCTTCTTTTTTTTTTATCTTTATGACTCCAGTATGTTCTTGTGCCCTTGAAATACTTACTTAAGTTTTCAAGATATCTGAACCTTGGTTCCCTCTCCTATAAAATGGGGAGACAATATTTACCACAAGGAGTTTTTATAAAAATGTATTAAGTTGACTTACAACAAAGAACCTAGTGTAGTGCCAGAAATATAATAAATGTTCAGGAAATATGAAGTGGGGATACAGAGGGAAAGGCCTAAAAGTAGTGAAGGCTCTTTGAGAACTTCCTTCTCTAAGTCTAGCTCAGGTGAATCAATGTTGTCTGCAGTGTTTTGAAAAGTATGGAATTTTTTCACCCATTGAAAACCAACCCAATCAAGTCCCTAGAAGTGCAACTCAAGAATCTGCATTTAAACCTTCCTTCCCACACATGATGCCTGTGTACACTTGGATGACTAGTGTTTGTAAGTCTACAGGCAATACTGTAACCTTTCCATGGAGGATTCTAAAAGTCCAAGGAGGTCCCAAGCAGAGGACATTCATTGAGTAGACAGGGAGTTTTAAAGGAGTTGGAATTGACTAGGCGGGAGTGTGCTCAGTGGATGGAACAGAAGATACTGAACACCCCTGTTGTCAAGACCCCTGCAAGTCTACCTAGCAGGACCCTGAGTCTCAGGAATGAGAAACATCTAATGGGGCAAGTACTTGTGAATGAATAATGCCAGGACTTGCTCCTATCCTTGCCTCCAGATACACAGGTTTTCTTCTCAACAATGGGGAGGGGGTGTTGGTCGTTTCCATAGAAGAGGGGATGATTTAAAGAGGTTGCAGCCTTCTTTGGCCTCTCGTTTGATTCGGCACTCATCGTCCTTTCTGTGGTTCTGGCCTAGCGTTATGTCTCATCCATTGTATTTGTTGTTCTGCCTTGTTTCCTTGACATTCTTTCAAATTCATTGTCTCTTTTTAACAAGGACCTAAGGAAGACATTCACATCTGCTTTTTATATGAAGAACATTTGTATTTCTAGATAATTTGCTTTTGTCAAATGTAAATGCAATTGGTTGATTAAACTAGTTGCCCTTTTCCAGCTGATTAGCAGGAAACTTGGAAAAAACTAATGGAACATCATGCCTGGTTTACTGGGGTCTAATGTTTATCTCCATTTCTTGTTCACCCAATTACATGCCATATTATGTTTTATATGTCTTTGAATAAAACTTTAAGGTTTTTTTTTTTTTTTTTTTTTGCAATAGTAGTATATACCTAAAAACTCAAAGGTAGTTAAATCCTCACCTTGTACACTAGTTTGTACAATTGCACCCTGTCTAGTTCCCTGTTTAGTGTTGACAAAGTTTATAATTCCCAAATTCTCTCAATTCCCAAATTTCAACTTAGTCTTTTTTTTGCTTTTAAGTAAAATAAAGGAATTCAGGCAGCATAAGCAAAAATAATGGAATTTATTATAAGGATATTGGAATGGCTTGTGTAACCCATGATCAGTTCTATAGATGGGCTCTTAGGAAGGACTAGGACAGTGGTTCCAAACATATCTGTGCATTGGAATCACTCTGATTTTATAATACTACTGCCCGTGTCCCATCTCCGTAGATTCTGATTTAATTGGTCTATAGTGTAGTCTAGACTACTAAAATCTAGGAGATTTTAAGAGATTCCCAGCTGATTTAATGGGCATACAGATGTAGAAACCACTGAAACCACTGAATTAGAAACTGGAAAGTCTTCAGAACTCCCCCCCCCCGCTTATTTTAGCACTGATTTCTGCTTGATTTTTTTTTTTCCTCTGTCTGGACAGAAGCCTTTTCAGCTCTGTGACCCACCCACACTGTGACCCTCAATATGGTCATGCTACAGCTTGCAAATTTTCACATTATAGGAGCAACTGCTCAGAGATCCTCAAGCTCAATTCCACATTTCAATTGCAAGATATTGGATTGGCTCATCATAGACTTAATTGTTATCCCACAGATAAATAAATGTGAGGGTAGTGAGCAGAGTAATTGTTCAAACATGGGTACAATTTGTCTAGCTCTGTGGCTTGGAGAAAGGGCCAATTTCCAGAGAAGATGGAGTTACTGTGAGCTGGAAAGACATTCAGGAAAAGTGTATATTTTTATAAAGGGGCCCTGCTAAGGCCTAAGAAATCATCCTGTGGTTGACTACATTCTTAAGTCCCTAAATGTAGACTCCCCTGGGCTCCATCAATCTGTTGAGATGTCTTTAGATTAGAATCACAGTCAATGACAATTAAAATGATCGTAACAAGCATTTATTCAGTGCTTATTAAGGACTAGGCAATGCACTTGGCATTTTCAGTAGCTGTGACTTTAAATTCTCACAAGACTTCTATTATCTCTCTTTTATGGATGAGGAAACTGAGTCACAGAGAGGTTACTATCCAGCCAAAGACCTTCAATTAAACATGGTGGTGCCAAGTTTTGAAGGGGACAGATAGCAGAGCTGTAGTTGTTAATTTCTTACAGTGATGTAGAAACAGTTGCTCCCTCCTCAGAGATAATCTCCAGGAAAATTCAACCGTGTACCAGTGGTTACTGAGTTCTCCTGATCATCGCAGTTTGAAATACTCATGAGAGCCCAGACCAGAGCTTCCACAGTAGTGTGTTGGACCAGATCTTTGGACTAGTCTCTAATAGCCAATTGGTTTTTTCAGTTTGAAACAGCTCAGGTTGAGATCCTAAACTAGGTCTAAACTATTAGAGCCTTGGTATATTTGAAACTACTGTTGTCAGTTTTAACCCCCACTATCTACATTACCTCTGATATCCCCATTTTCCGACAATGAAGGTCTAGAGACTCAAATGTCTTATCCACAGTCATAAAGTGATTGGAAGACTCTTGAACTTTAACAAAAAGTCTCTGTGAGATAAAGTTAGTTCTAGTTGGTAAATCACCTTGAGTATAGGTTTGGCACTGAACTGTAAAGATAGATTTCATTTGCCTGCAGATTGGCGCAAACATGATTCATATGCCTCCCTTCCCTCCCCCGCCAACCAGCCTCACACACTGTTCTTGTTTCTAGTAACAAATTTCAAGATAGCTCCATGTGGCTAATGCTTATCCTTGGAAGAGTTCACACTCAACTCTGCTCCCATTGGCTTGTTCAACTGCAGCACTGTGCCTAGCTGCTTCTTGCAATGTTTGGTAATTAAATGCTAATTTGTTGGTGTGCTCTTTCATTTACTTTATAGTCGTTTTCTTATAAATATTTTTATTAGTTTCGTTAATAATTAAAATTTACCACGCAGTTTCCAAAAAGCATGTCTTCTTTGGAAATAAACAAGAAATAACCCTGATTATTAACACTGTAGGATAGAGACATTCTCATTTCATGTTTCCAAGATCTGTTGGAGTCTCGCCCATGGCGCTGTCCTATCAGCCTCATATCTCTGCGTATTATTTTAAAGTCTTGTCTTAGGGGCACCTGGGTGGCACAGTTGGTTGAGTGTCCAATTCTTGGCTTCAGCTCAGGTCATGATGTAGGGATTGTGAGATAGAGCTCCATGTTGTACTCTGCACTCAGGGTAGAGTCTGCTTAAGACTCTCTCACTCTCTTTCTCTCAAATTAATGAATAAATATTTTTTAAAAATAAAAAATAAAGTCTTATTGTATATGAGGTAACATGAGATAGTTCCCTCAATTCTCCTGCCTCTATGCAGTGTTAGAGATTGTATACGTTCCAATAAGGAAGTGTTAGTATTTCTCACTACCTTTAAGGAGGGAGCTCTTTTTGGTATCTAACTGAAGTATTTTTTATAAATTTCTTTCCAGTGACGAATGCCATGTGAGTAATAGCTATAACTTTGGTCACTTAAATATGGAATTGGGCAACATTGGGAATATCTCATCTCCTGAAAACTACTGAAGATAACAAGGTATTGAAAACTGTGTGGTATCCTCTGCATTGCTTGTATACTATAAGCTACAGCTGTACTCCTTCACTGACAATTTAAGCTCTGTTTAGGGGTGCCCACAATTAGCATATTCAAATAGTCTTCTTATCTCTCGAGACCATTTAATTTCATTATGCATATTGAACCAAAAGGTTCTGCAAAATTTTTCTGCCTACAAAAACCTGCCTGTGAGGTCTATATTGGGCCTTCATCAATGACTATTGATGCTTATAATACCATCTTACTTTATTTTTCTATATTCCCATTGACAGAAATTTGCTTATTTTCCACCCAAATCCATGCTCTCCATCTTTACAATAATTTAATTCAAGTTGAACCCGTGGTGACTAGCTAGAGGCTCCATTTTACAGTGACTTACAGCTAGGTATAGCAATGGAAATCAGGTTATTGACAATGGAATGAAAATAGTTGGCTTTGACTTCACAACTTCACTTTCCTGTCATTGGGAATAGAGATGAACCTATGACAGAGCTCCAAGTGTACAGATAAGGCCGGCACTAATGAAGGAGCAGAAGATGCAAAGAACCCAGGTCCTTGTGTAACTTACTGGAATAGAGTCACCGCCAACCCGAGATGCTTGTCTGGTGTTACAGGATAGCTTCCATGTTCGTAATGCCTTTTTATTTTTCAGTCCCTTTCTTATAGCAGCTCAACATATATCTTAAATACACTCCTTGAAACCTGATAAAAACACAAGATTTCTACCTATTCAACTAACCTGATTCTCACACTAAGAATGAGAGGAAGGGATTTGTTATTTATTATCTGTGTTACAGGGATTAGGAAAGTAAGACTCAGAGATATTAATTGATTTGCATAGTGCCAGGTAATGTGGTAAATCTGAAACTTGCAGGAGCTCTGATACAAAGGACAAAGGTCTTGTTCATATACTATCTAATCTCTGCTCTCCTCTAACTTGCAGTTTAAGATACGGTGAGGTTTGGAAAGCAGAATAAGACTTTTCTGTCTCCGAGAAGAGATTGACATTTATATAATTAGCTACGGTACTGAATAGAAAATGAGACAATTGTAAGAAATGTAGATATAAAATCACATGAGGACCAAAGGTAGATGAGACTAGTAATTGGGGACATTTGGATACAGCTCTGCAAAGAAGATGGACTTTGAAGCAAGTCTCAAAGGATGGGACACAGTTGAGTAACTACAGTGTGGTATAGGAAATGTATTTCAGACAGAGAGGAAACTATAAGCAAAGGCAAAAAAGGCAGTCCAATAAATATAGATGTTTTAATGTTGGGAGGCAGCCACATGTCATTGGATGTACTTGGGCTTGGTAGACAGATGTGGTTTTACATGCTCCCTCTGTGGGATACTAGCCGTGTGACTTTGGGCAAGTTGTTTCACTTTCCTCAAAAGCTCCATTCCTTCTTCTGCCAAATGGAGGCAAAGAAATATACCTAAAAAAAATAATTTATATTAATACATCTTTTCCCTACTGGAAAAAAATATATTAATCTGTCTTTTGATGATCATTACTCTATTGACATGGCTGAACCATTTCAGGAACTTTTTGCAAACTCTGGCATGGGTACCTGCTGCCCATTGCACTGACTTAAGGTTGCCTATAAAAATAACATGCACGGGGCGGCTGGGTGGCTCAGTCCGGTAAGCGTCTGCCTTCGGCTCCGGTCATGATCCTGGAGTCCTGGGATTGAGCCCTGAGTCAGGCTCCCTGCTCAGCAGGGAGTCTGCTTCTCCCTCTGCCCTTGCTCTCTCTTTCTCAAATAAGTAAATAAAATCTTTAAAAAAAAAGTCCAGAATCTACTTGATACAAGGTAAGGATCCTAGAATTTCCTTCTTTTTATTTATTTCTCTATTTCTCTATTTATTTAAAAGAGAGAGACTGCTGGAGCATGGAGAGGGGCAGAGGGAGAGGGAGAAGGAAAGAATTGGAAGCAGACTCTGCACTGGGGCAGGGCTCTATCTAACAACCCCGAGATCCTGACCTGAGCCGAAACCAAGAACCGGATGCTTAACTAGCTGAGCCACCCAGGTGTCGCCTGGAATTTTTTTTTTTAAAGAACTAAATTTATACAAAGAAATAAATACATCAGGTGACACCCCAAACTCAGCTTCCTAGATCATCATTGTCATTTTTGCATTTTCATGTTAATCCCCAGTTACATTGTTTTAGGCCTTTGCAGTGACTCTACTTGCACACCTTTATTGGTAATAGGAGTAGTAGAAGTAATCTGTTCTCTGAGTAAATCCATGAAAATGTTTTCCCCCACTCCCATACTTTACATAACACCCCCCAGGGAAAAGTGCTTCTATCCTTCTCTCTGCAAGTTGGGTTTGAAGAGGATCCAGCAATCGTCTTCATTTCCACAATGTTATAAACATTGTTTTTTCTAGCTGCTGTTTTCTGTTGTGGTATGGTTGGAATTTTTTTTTTAGAAGAGCGATAATGCAGGTAAAACCTTTGTTTCCCTTACCATAGGCGGCTAGGAGTGATGTCATACCGTGGTGAGTGTGCAGTGGGTCTGAGAGCAGATGGTCCAGGTGCTTAAGCATTCAGAGCAGAAGATGCAGGCTAGTGGGATCATTTGCAATTAACTGCAGCATCAGCAACAATTTTTTTTTTTTTTTTTTTGGTCTGTGTTGTTTTTAGGCCTACCACAGTATGTCTAGAAATGTATCTTTCCCAATCTGTGGACTAAAGGAACTAGAAAAGCTTTATTTATTTTATTTTAGTTTATTTCCATCTCAGATTTCTTCTCTCATTATGACTTTTAAATGAAAAGTCATGACTTTTAAATGAAAAATTTCATTTGTCAATGAAAGCAAAAATGTCTAAATCCAACTTACTTGGGGCACCTGGGTGGCTCAGTGGGTTAAAGCCTCTGTGTTTGGCTCAGGTCATGATCTCAGGGTCCGAGGATCGAGTCCCCTCTCTGCTCAGCAGGGAGCCTGCTTCCCCCCTCTCTCTGCCTGCCTCTCTGCCTACCTGTGATCTCTCTCCCCCCCGTCAAATAAATAAATAAATAAAATCTTTAAAAAAAATAAAAAATAAATGCAACTTACTTGCACCCTAAGCTCTTCATGGAAAAATCAGTAACCGTGGTCCTTAAAATATTTGATTCATGGATTTCATTGAGGAAAACAAAGCAAGTTCCTCAAATACAGTGCAAACCATCTCAAGGTGTTTGTTGATCCCCTTTCCTAAAGAACCTAGCCCTGTTTGTGGCCCTCTTCTGCCACTGGTTAACTGTGTGACCTTGATTAACCTTGATTAAATTTTCCATATTTAAACTAATTTGTGTTTCCCAGTAAATGATGATGATTTTTAAGACTTGTTTTAGAGCTGTTATTATTCTGTGATGCAAGAGATGATAAACTGTAAATATAGGGAAAATGGGTGGGTGGCAAATAAATGCACTATTAGGAAAGTTCAGTGACACGCCAGGTTAGACTAACACCTGAGCGGCTAAGCCTTTTCCCCCTCAGTTATGGTAATCTCAGTAATGTCTCATGTTGGAGAGAGCAATGCTTGCATCTCTAGGCAGAGTTGAGCCTGGTGGTCAATAATCCCACATTCAGCTCTCTCACATTCTGCTCTCTGCATTACCTTTCACCAGGATGGCCCCAGCAGATGGCCCCAGATGCTTCAGTTCTGTTATGTCCTCAAGCCTATGCTCAGGCCCTTTCTTTTGCTGTATGTCTTCCAAGCACTAAGGGGGCTTCCATCTTGTCAGGCACTAAAAGGGATCCTTTTATTCATTTCCTAAATCCTCTGATATTGCCAATTTCTCACTCTGTTTGTTTGGGATTAATTGTTTACCTCTGTTGTTTTGTTCTGCGTATTTTGCTTAGCAAAGAAAACCAGGTTTGAGCTGGAGAGCTATGTCAAACTTGTGACAGTAGAAAAGTCTTAAGATACAGAGTTTGGTTGGGTAGTTGTATGAAGGGGGATGGTGTGAGAGTTAATGAGGTCAAAGGCTAGGAGAAAGTTAGAAGACAGTATTTGGCGTGGAAAGTGAGTACTGATAAGGGCACAGTTGGGATCTATTATTTTTAGCGATAATGATATTACCATTTAGCTTACCATTTTTCATATATTATTAACTCTCCAGAACCAGTGTGCCTGTTTAATTCTGGTCCTGCTGGTTACTAGCTATATGACCGTTGACAGATTACTTAACCTTTCTGTGCTTCAGTTGTTGTTAATTTAAATATTTTTTTTCATTAAAGGAAAGGAAAAATAACTCATAGGTTTGCTGTAAACAAAAGAGGAAGTTGGGCTGGAGTCACCCCTTATCTTGGGCTTTATGGTCTTCAAAATGTTAAAGGATGGGGCTGCCTGGGTGGCTCAGTCCGTTAAGCACCTGCCTTGGGCTCAGTTCATGATCTCAGTGCCCTGGGATGGAGTCCCACATTGGGTTCCTTGCTCCATGGGGAGTCTGCTTCTCCCTCTGACTGCTGCTCCCCTGCTTATGTTCATTCTCTCTGTCTGAAAGATAAATAAATAAAATATTTAAAAAAAATTTTTTTAGGGGCGCCTGGGTGGCTCAGTGGGTTAAAGCCTCTGCCTTCAGCTCAGGTCATGATCTCAGGGTCCTGGGATTGAGCCCCAGATTGGGCTCTCTGCTCGGCGGGGAGCCTGCTTCCCCCTCTCTCTTTGCCTGCCTCTCTGCCTGCTTGTGATCTCTCTCTCTCTGTCAAATAAATAAATAAAATCTTTAAAAAAAATTTTTTTTAAAGGATGAGCATATAGAAATTGCTGAATTAATCATCATCATCCCATTATTATTATCATTGTTATTCTCTGTTAATCTTGTGAGATAAGAACAGTTAAGGTAAAGTGAGTGAATAAAGATAAAGTGAGTCCTATTAAAAACTTGAAGAGTTTATTGATTGGAATCAGACAGCACTAAACCAGATGTGGCTGGGAGCCCTTCTTGGACAGGAGCTTTGGGAAACATATTTACAGAGAAAAGGTAGAAACAAAAGAGGGAAAATTATTGATTGGCTATAACTTAAAGCCTTGTTGGCTGTTCATGGTTAGTTGTCCTTAGGTTTCAGTTTCATGACCTTGAGGCATTTATAAGCTTAGGTTTTGGTTTGCTTATGTAGGCCAACATGGCCTTAGGGCCACCTCAGTCTAATGGCCTCCTTGCTAATTAATTTAACACTGTCCACATCTTACAATAAAACAGAAGAGTTTAGTAACAACAAAAAAACTTAATGATGAATGCATTACTTTTTCTTCAGTAAATAAGCAGTGCATTTCCCAAGCAGATTGTGGAAGGGGATAGGAGGCCCTAGCTTAGCAGCCTAGAAAGTAAGTAAGACCCCAAGTCATCCTCACCCAGTCCAGACTTGAGCGTCTTTGCTGGAGCAAACCTGGCCAGATTCACTTCCCCCAGGCTTCAAGCTGAAACTAGCTTCCCAGGTCAGAAGCCTGGGGCTCAACTTGGCCACTTAGCACCGAGCTTCTTTTCCTGCTGATCAATCCTGACCTTCTGTTTTGAAGTTTAAAAGCCTCCAAAGCCTTCTTGGACATCAAATAGCTCTTACCAAATGCCATTTGGGCAATTTAAATGCAAATGAATCGGCAATATTTGGGCTGCTTCCAGTAAGCTTGCTTGTGCTTTCCCAAACAAAAGAGGAAGTTGGGCTGGAATAACCCTTTGTCCTGGATGGCCTGGTATGGAAGTAAAACTGCACTGGATGTTTGTTAAAAATAGCATTACAGATTTTATTCAGTCTCCTGTAGCAGGTGAGAGAGACTTCATGATAGGACTGAGCTCAGTTCTGCTGAAGCAAGAGGCAAGGCCGTTTTTGTCTTTAATATTTATTTTGTATGGATGTATGTGTGTATTTATTTTTTGCACTGGGTGAATTAGTGGAAAATTACTAGAACACGCTGGGGGAAGATTGGTCAAGGTGATTGTGTGTGTGTGTGTGTGTGTGTGTGTGTGTGTGTGTGTGTGTTGTTTGTCCCTTACGCAGGTTTGGTTCCTACCCTCCCATGGAGACTGGGAGATGGGGGTGGGGTGCTATCCTCCTTGAGGATAACGTTTCAAAACAGTCTCCCTGGTCCTTGAGGGAAGACATTCCTGAATTGTAAAATGGTAAGAGGCTGGGGGAGGAATTACATTTCAGAGGGGCACAGAAAGAATTTGTCTGAATTTAGTAACCCTGAGGGAAATGTTAAGGTTGTCTTAGTGGCCTTCAAAAACCTTAAAGATATAATTTAAGACATTGGGTACCGATGCTCTGAATCTAGCTTGCTTTGGTTTTGAAACAAGGGGAGGTATTTTCATGCTAGAATAGGATATAATACAGGCCCGTAGCAAGAAAGAAACATACATCTGAAGTAAGGGGAAGGAAATCAGGTGTCTCGTTTTGTCTTTGTGGTTAATTATATGGGTGGCCTTGGCAAATCACATTTGTCTTCCAGGGCCTCAGTTTCCCCATCTATAAAATGAAACAACTGACCTCTGTGGATCTCTAAGGGACACCTCAGATCTTTTCTTTCTTTTTTTTTTTTTTAAAAGATTTTATTTATTTATTTCACAGAGAGA
>CM053615.1:64607943-64637259 GCA_028646535.1 Procyon lotor
CAGCATTTCTTTTAGGGATAAAACTCTTTCTGAGAATTCTTAAATAGACCTTATAAAAGGTTTTACGAGGGAACGAAGCCTGGTATCATCTGGTTGGGACATGTTAAAACTGAGGGACCCAACCAGAAATAGCCCCACTCGTATGTAGTTAGCTAATTTTCAACAGGGACGCAAAACAATTCAGTGAAAAAAAAAAAAAAGAGAGAGAGAGTATTTTCCATCAATGGTTCTGGAACGATTGGATAGACAAGTGAAAAATACAGCACCCACATTATATCATATAGAAACTATAATTCCAGATGGACTGTGAACTTAAAGTACAAAACAATAATTATAAACTTCTTAGGGGGGTGAGGGAGAGACTATCTTTAAGAATATGGGGTGGGAAAATATTTCTCAGAATATAAAGACATTTTTGAAAAAGATAAAATTAAATATAAAAACAACAATAACAAAAACCTAAGGAACCCAAATTCCTGAGTACAAAAATTCTTTTCGCAGGGAGTTTGGGTTCCTCTTGGTTTCCTAGGAAAAATCTATCAGGGCCCAGAAATTTGGTGAAGGTAATAATGTTAATAGCTGTAGCCTTCTCACATTTTTGAAAGCGTTCCAAAAGTAAGTGTTTTACCTGTTCTAACTCAATTAATCCTTAGTGCAGTCCCTTGCAGTAGGTACCACTATTCTCAGGTACAAATGAAGAAACTTGCTCAGATCTCACAACTGGAAAGCAATGTCCCTGAGTTGCAGCCCCAAGGATGCTGACTCCAGGCAGTGTGGCAAAGACCATCGGTGGCACAGACGATGAGGGTAGGTCCCAGGCCAGGAATCTCTGAGCCAGGATCCAATAAGAGATTCCTATGGAGTGGATGGGGAATGAGCCTGTTCCTTAATTTTAGCAGTGATGATTTCTGGTGTGAAGTTTTAAGTTCCTCTTCCTTGGTATTTTCTTTCTCCTCCTTTGTCCCTAACTTTTTCTGGGGGAAAGAAAAACATAGGCTTCCCAGAGGCATTGGGTTAGAAGTGTTGGAAGACCCAAAGTGAAGCCAGGCTTATGCATGGGCTGCAGGTGAATCAGGAGAACGAGAACGGAGGGGAGTGAAAGGGAGAGGTGAGCTTAGTGAGGGGAGAGAGAGGCCATAGAGAGGGTGGCAGGATATAGGACAGTCAGCGTGAGTGGGGGACAGAAGCCATCCAGGGCAGATGAAGACCAAGTAGTGAGGAGGAGTTTGAACTTGAAGGTTACAAGCACCCCCTAGGATCATTTCAGCATCCTTATGTAGGGAATACTTAGGATGAGGAAAAGAATCCTAGGTTCCCAGAAATTATATGATGTGGATGACCCTTCCCCACACCAGGGAAGAATGGGTCAGTTTTGGCTGCTCTGAATTTTGGAATATTTAGGTTATAGGCAACCTCTTCATCTCTGGAACTGTATTGCAAAATCACCTTTCTGAATCCTTCTTGGTCTTCAAAGATCAGTTCAGATCTATTGCTCATCATAAAGATTTTCTTATCCTTCTAGTCCACATTGATTTCTGCCTTCTTTGAACTCCAAGGAGCACTTAGAGGCTAAACTGCCCAATCCAGCACTTGCTCTAATTTTGTGTTTTCTTGTTTTTGTTTTTGTTTTTTTTGCGTAAAAAGCTCTAATTAACTGCTTTATGTAAGGCAGTCATCTCTCCCAGACTGAAGCAGGGAGCTTGTCTTGATCTCATTTTCCTTTTACAAACTGTTTAGCACCAGACTGGGCACACAGTGCGTGCACCAAATCTACTTGCTCATGAAGTTAGTTATCTACCTAACTTTGTAGCCAAATGCACACAACACTTTACAGAAGGTTTTCATAAACTTCTGTTGAATCAAGTGATCCCTACAATTTTATCCTTAATCTAATAACAGATTTCACTTATATTTTTTTCCACATGTGCCAAAACTTCTCTCTCTCCCTCTCTCTCTCTCTCTCCCTCTCTCTCTCTCTCTCCCTCTCTCTCTCTCTCTCCCTCTCTCATGCTTTCCCTCTCTCTCTCCCTCTCCCTCTTTCTCTGCCCATATGCCCTGCACCTCAACCACAAGATAGATATATGCCATCTAGAATGATTTTAACATCAAGAGCCTGGGTATAGGATACATGTTCTGATGGCAGATCTGCCAGTGTTTTGAAGTTGAACGCAAGGGAAAAATTGAAACGCAATCTTTTCTCTATGCAAAGTGTGCTTTGGTTTTGCATAATGCATTGTGCTTCGGGGGCCAAGTTCCAGACACAAGGAGAATTAATGGAATAACATCGGTAAAGGGCTTTAGACTCCTCAGAGGAAGTTCCCCAGCCTCATTAAAGGTAATATTATTCCAGTTATAGAGTTTAGTTAAAAACAACAGAATAATATTTTCTGTCTTTATTGCTAATTTCTCCATGTTTGGCAAAGCAAGCTGTGCTCTGCATTCACAGGCTCTATCACCCTTGTGGATCACAGATTTGCACTTCAAAACAGCCTGCACCAGGGTACCTATGAGTGTGAACTGCGGGGATACAGAGGAACATGCATTTCTTTTAATATTTCTGTGCCTATAGCTCTTGTCACTCTGCACTTTATTACCTACGAATATGCTTTTATTTCCTACTGAATTGCCAATGTCTTGAGGGCAAGGGACCCTACTGCCTTGTTCAACATTTTGTTCCCAGGGACTAACATGATGTGTGGCACGTAGTGGAAGTGTCATAAAGAATAAGTGAATGAGGGTGGCTCAGTTGGTTAAGCGTCTGACTTGGGCTCAGGTCATGATCTAGGGGCCCTGGGATCAAGCCCCACATGGAGTCCTGCATGGAGCCCAGTGTTGAGTCCTGTGTGGGGCTCTGCACTCAGCAGAGAGTCTGCTTCTCCCTCTCCCTCTGCCCCTCCCCCACGTATGCACTCTGTCTCCCTCTCTCTGTCTCTCTCTGTCTGTCTGTCTGTGTCTCTCTCTGTCAAATAAATAAATTAATAAAATCTTTAGGGAAAAAAAAGAATAAGTGATTGAATGAATGACTGAATGTATGTTTATCCAATAAAAATTAAGACTGAGAGACTAAAGGGATCCAGAAAGACCAACCAACCTCTGTATTTGGATGAGAACATTCTAACATTCTATGAGCTTACAGGAAAGGTTTTCAGAATGTTAACAGAGATCTGCCACCTTCCACCGGAAGCAATTTAAATTCATTACAATGTACACATTTCAATGGAGGCCACCAGAGACCATGCCTTGACCTATAAAGCCTCTATGATCTGGCTTCTATTTCTTTGATCCTGTCTTCCATTACTCTCCCCTCTCAGACTGACTGTGCTCCGCTTACTATGGTCTCCTTGCACTTCTCAAATATACCAACCCTCTCCCAGGTCAGGTCCTTCACACTTACCATGCCCTCCATATGGATGGCTCTTTCTAAGATGCTCTTTCTCTTCATGGAGTCACATGAGCAGGCTTAACAGAGAGATCTTCAGGAACTCCCTTACCTAAAACACCGTCTCTCTTACTCTCTGCTTCACAAAGGCCATCTCTTATTCTTCGCAGCACTTAACACCACCCAACATTTATTATATATTTAGTTATTTGTTTTTAACGTACTCATTCTTCCATTCCCCACTCCAGTGTTTGCTCCATGAGAGAAAAGGTAGTTTTTGGCTTATTGCTACTTCCCCATAATAACATTTGCATGTAGTAGATATTTAATACATGCTTGTTGAGTAGATGGATGGATGAATAAATGAATGAACGAACTTCAGTACTGTGGGCCTAACACTGGACCAGGAATCAAAAGAACTTTGGGTTTTAGGTCACTCTTATGTTCTTTCTAATCTAGGTCTCAGTCATGTGATTTTAGTTTTCTGAATCCTAAGTCCACCATTAAGGAAATTTAGTTAATACTATCTACAGTGTCGGGTACCTGGGTGACTTAGTTGGCTAAGTGTCTGTCTTTGGCTCAGGTCATGATCCCGGGGTTCTGGAATCAAGTCCTACATCTGGCTCTCTCCTTAGCAGGGAGCCTGCTTCTCCCTCTTCCTCTGACCTCCTCCCCACCCCCTGCTCATGCTTGCTTGCTCTCTCAAATAAATAAAATCTTAAAAAAAAAATACTGTCTATGATATCTTGGTTATAGAAACATTTTGATACTATAATAATTATTTCTAACAATAACAACGATAACTAAAATTTACTGAGCACTTAATGTGTGCCCAGCATTTTGTTTAGTGTTTGCATAATTGTTCTCAATTTTTTCAAAAATTCTATTATTCCCATTAAGTTTTTCCTTGTTTGTAAAACAAAGAAAACAATTATCTTCATTTTGCAAAAAAGAAAGGCAAACAGAAGATATATGTAATGGGGAGCCTGGGTGGCTCAGTTGGTTGAGAGTCCTGCTCTTGATTTTGACTTAGGTAATGATCTCAGAGTTGTGAGATCGAGCCCTGCATTGGGCTCTGTGCTGGGTGTGGAGCCTACTTGATTCTCTCTCCATCTGCCCCTTCCCACTCATGTGTTCTCTTTCTCTCAAAGAAAAAAAAAGAAGATAAATATAAAACTATCTTGCAAATGGTAAGCTTTTTATGAGTGATAGGTATTCTCATCAACAAACTGTCTCTGTGTTCAGTTCCATAGTGAAGGTCCTCTGAATTAGGCTTTTATATCAGTGCCTACATTCATACTGTGTGTAGACACAAAATATGTGCTTGGTACAGATGTGGTATGCTGACAAATGTTTAATAAAAGGCTCTCTGAGGGTGAAAATCTTCTGTAGTATCTGCCAATTTCCATGGTGTAAATGTTCCTATCCATCCTATTGGTTACATGCTACCAACTTAAAGTCACCGAACTGGTACTTGGATGTAGATGTTGACAGTCAGCTCTCTTCAGCCAGAAGGATGTTCCCGATGTGTCACTGTTACACAGTCTTCTAATACCTATATTTCCCTCCGGTCACCTCTCTCCTTTCTCCACAGGGAAACCCAAGTGGTCTTTCTACATACAAGATACACTCTGGTTTGAAATTCTTCACAGCTTGCCACTTTTTCATTGTTAAGCTAAAGATCAAATATCTTAATGTTGTCTTATCCTACAAAACTCTATATGAGCTCTCCTTGGCCTGCTCTCTAGCTTTCGCTATTATTTCCAAACTTAGTCCTCTGTTTCTACCCTCTTCTTGAAGAAGCAAAAGTGCAGGGAGTGTGTCTGCTGTGCTCATCATTGTTTCCTCAGTTCTTAACATAGCACCTGATGCTTATTGGGTGAATCTATGGTTGTAAGATGTTATATTCTGAGTACAAAGTCTTTGGCCTCTTTATACTATGTGACTGTGAATTTGCCCAGGTTATGCACACATTTCCAACTTACAGGATTTAGCTTGGCAGAGAGCATTATCGAAGTTGCTTTACGTCTGGCACATTATTATTCAATCGCATCTCCCCTGGTGCAGAGCTGGCGGGCTGCTCCTCCGTGACAGATGTGCTTGCTTTTGTTGAGTCACCACCACAAGGCGCATTATCAGTTTTACTAATGTTTGCTCTTCTGTACTCTAACAGGTAGTGTGATGCATCCAGTTAGTGCAAGTCAGGAGACGGATGCACACAGAAATCTGTACTGTGCGCTGGTTTGCACACAAAATTTCATCCACAGGGGAAAAACATGGAAAACATGACTACTGCATGCATGAGTAATATGTGGACATATAAACAAAGATAAACACTCATACTTTTGTTCTTGATTATTTGATTCTGGAAGCATCGAATATCTGAAGGATTGGGATGGATCTTTTATTACTTGTTGCTAAGTACCAGTTTGCCAGACTGTGCTAGACTCAACACATCTGAGTCAGCTGGTGATAATTTTCATATTCAGATTCCTCTGTTCAGAACTTATATATTATATATATAATTAACATATATATATATATAAATTAATATATAACTTATATATATAAGTTATATACTACTTTATTTGAGAGAGCATTATTTGAGAGTATTATTATTATTATTATTTTTTTTTTTAAAGATTTTATTTATTTGACAGTGAGAAACACAGCGAGAGAGGGAACACAAGCAGAGGGAGTGGTAGTGGGAGAAGCAGGCTCCCTGCTGAGCAGAGAGCCCGATGCGGGGCTCGATCCCAGGCCCCTGGGATCTGACCTGGGCCGAAGGCAGCCGCTTAACAACTGAGCCACCCAGGCGCCCTTGAGAGTATTATTTGAGAGAGCAAGCAAGCATGAGCAGGGGGTGGGGAGGAGGTCAGAGGAAGAGGGAGAAGCAGGCTCCCTGCTAAGGAGAGAGCCAGATGTAGGACTTGATTCCAGAACCCCGGGATCATGACCTGAGCCAAAGACAGACGCTTAGCCAACTAAGTCACCCAGGTACCCGACACTGTAGATAGTATTAACTAAATTTCCTTAATGGTGGACTTAGGATTCAGAAAACTATAAGTTATATATTAACTTATATATATATATATATATATATTTTTTTTTTTAGGAGAGTGAGGGTAGACCTGGGAATCTTCAGTTTTTAAAGCTCCAAAAGCTCTAGAGCTGATTCTTATAGGCATCCAGGCTTGGGAACCCATGTTTTATACTGTGTATACCTCAAATGGGCAGAGAGATGGTGTTTCATTTTGCATACCAACTCTAACCAGTTGGACATGGTTGCCTGGAGTTCTACATTTGGAAAGAATCTGAGGAAGCTTCGTGAAAAGTGCCGTGATTAATTAGTGATGGCTTTAATGAGCCTAGAAGGGAAGGTAGGTATGAACTCTTTGTATTTGATGACCCCTACACTGTCCAGCCACATAAGTTCAATCCCTTTTACAATGACTTAAACTGTGCCCTCTCAGTGTCTCCTGGGACATATGCATGGAAAAGAAAGTTCCAGTGTTCTCAAGGTAACATACTCCATCTCTCCATGGCCCTTTCTCATTTGAATTAAAGACCTCTTTCTGAGGATTCCATTCAGATCAAAATTTTATTCCTTGGGACCAGGCAAAACAAGTCTACAACTTCTGTCTGTGATGGCCCTTCAGCCATGCTGTGGTTGTAATCATAATACCTTCGTTCACATCTGTTCTACTTCAGGATAAACTGAGTCCCGTTCTTTTTATGAGAAGTCATTGGCTCTCCTACCCAGTGGTGGTCATTTTCTTCTAGACATGCTTCAGTTTGATAACATCCCATTATGTGTGTGCTGCCCGGAACCAGACATTCTTCTCTAGCTCTGGTCTAAGGATCTGTAGAAAGAATAAGATTACCATCACCATCAGTTGGTTATTAGTTAAATAATTACTTAATTATGGTAGCCTTTTTGGCAGGTGTATTGTGTTACTGACTCAAATTCTGCTTATGCTTGACAATTTTTTTTTTCATATGATTTTCTGCCAGTCCTTCTTACTTCTGCACTGGAGTACTGGAGTATCAAAATATAAAGCCTACATTTTTTTCTCTTTAAATTGCATCTTATTACAGTAGGTCATTCTATATAGCTCAAGAATATTCAATACATTGATAAGGCTATCAGTATTTGAAGTTAAGCGGATCTGAGTTTGAATCTTGGCGTTGCTTCTAAGTAGTTGTATGAACAGGAGAGTTCCTTGGTATCTTTATGTTGTAGTCCTTTAAAAAAAATGTAAACCATGCAACATTATCTTTTATTATGTATGGGTTTTTAAAAATTATTTCCTTAATCTCTCCAAACACAGGCAAGAATAAGTGTATTATTTAACGTATTAGAACTTGCAAACATCGACCATTGCCTAGAGAAGGGAAAATTATCCCTTAAAACATGTTTAACCAGGAGGCCAAGTCATCTGCCAACCTCCAAGCACATGGAGATGAACATGACAGACTGTGCCCCGTCTGAACCTTCATTCACCACCATTTGATAACCCTTATTAGGGCCCAGATCAGCAGCACATTTCTTGCCAACCATAATTCAATGTCCAAAAAGACTTTCGTCATCACCCTCTGCTACAGGAATCTGGGATATCTGTTTCTTGGGTGTCACCAGAAAATGTTTTGGTATATGAGGGGGAGGGTCATGGAAAGCAAGACACTGGTCATCCTCAAAGCTGATTTTGGCTGAGATTTCCTTGTGAATGGTCTTCCTGAAGTCTGTGTCTTTGCCAGTCCACCTGGCCTGAGTCTTGGCGAAATCATCTGCCATCTTGGCCTTTCTCCTGTGTGGCCACCCCAGGAGAAGCTTAGTCTTTTTTCTCTTTTTTTTAAATTTTTACTTATTTATTTATTTATTTTCCAAAAAAGTCTACCCTCTAGAGTTATTGGGATACAGTATTCCCAGTGTGCTACAGTCTGGAATATGGCAAAGATTCAGGATGTGCTGATGGTTATTTTCCTGTCATCAAATTCATTTGCTAATTCCCAAAGCTTCCTGTTAGTTAACCCTTGAATAAAACAGGTCTGATTTGTGTGGGCCTACTTTCACACAGTTCTACTCATATGCAGTTATTTTATGTTACAGTACTATAAATATATTTTCTCTTATGATTTTCTTTTTTTTTCCTTGACATTTTCTTTTCTCTGGCTTACTTTCTTGTAAGAATACATATATAGTACATATAAAATATGTGTTAATCGACTGTTTATGTTATCACTAAGGCTTCTAGTCAACAGTAGTCTATTGGAAAAGTTTCTGAGGAGTAAAAAGTTATACATGAATTCTCATCTGTGCAGGATAGTCAGTGCCCCTAACCCCCACATAGTTCAAGGGTCAACTCTACATGTAGGGTCAAGAAAATGTCTTCATGTCCACTTTCATTAATTCAGCGTTACTATCAAAACTTATTAATTATCTGCTTTGTGCTAGACACTCTGCTAGACTCAGGGGGTTCCTTGGTGAATGGGAGAGACAAAATTCCTACCATCGTAGAACTCGCGGTCTGTTGAGAAGGAATACGATGAAATAAGTAGTTATAATAGAGTGTGCCAAAGGCTATGCTAAAAGATAAATAAGAATTTTATGAGAGCCTTATGTATCTCCACTTAATATTTATTAAAATAAAATATGTGTTGGAGCAAGGTAGGCAATTTCCCCTATCTCTGGCCTCCATATTTCCCTAAGTCTCCCATTTAGAAGGTTGATGTCTCTATCGTGTTTGAAAGAGTAGCACAAAAATCTGCCATACAGGAAATGCTATGGACTTCATGAATTGCAAGGCCCATGAAGATAGAATGTCTTCTTTTTTCTTTTTTGTATCTCTAGTGCTAAACACGGTGAGTGGCATGTAATAGGTCCTCAACAAATATTTGTTAAATGAATAAATGCACCCGGCTATGTGTTTCAAGTTCATTAAAGCATGCAAATGGCTATTCACTGACCTAAAGGTTATTCTCCAAGGTCCATGCTGAGTAAGAAAGAAAAGGGATTGTCAGCCTTGTTCTCCTTGCCTGACCCACTCTGTTTTATTCTGATATCCTTTAGTTCCCCATGAATAATAATGAAAGAGTGAACAGCTGAGATATAACAATTTAAGTTTTATAGTTTGGAGCAGTTTTCACTCTGGATTTTTAAAGTGAAATGGGAAAGTTGTGTGTGTCTGTGTCTGTGAGCGCGCACATGTGTGTATTTAGTCAGATTCTCAGCCTCTTCATTTGGGCAGTGGTGACAGATAACCTCTGCAGGTCTCTTAAGCCTTAACACCTTTCAAGTATATGAGCCCATCACAGACAGAAAGCACAGCATAAATGCTACACGGCCCAACTGAACTACAGTGAGGGACAATGAAAAGTAGTTTTGTTCATTACAATCTGATTCTCCATCTGTCTGGGGTGGTCCTTTATCTCTCTCTATCACTGCGCTCACTTTGCTGGCTCTGATGAAGAGATGGATAGATTACATTCCTGGGCACAAAGACACAGCCTGCCTCATTTCCCACCTTCCCCCTCCCCTGAGCTTAGCACCTAGAATTCTCCAGACACTGAAAGAGACTAAGGAGCTCAGTAGCAGGAGGGAAGCCCTATAAACTCACTAAGGCAGCTCACCAGTGAATATTTAATTACTCAAAAGGCGAGGGCTAATTATTCAATGAGAATTAGCATTGGGGGGTAATGAGGACAGGTGTTCAGGATATGGCCACTGCCTTTATGCCTTGTTCCAGTTACACTTAGGGGGTGGGAGGGCATGGACATCAGCAGGCACAAGATCTGAACTTAGGATTGGATTCAGTTAATGTGGAAGGTGATCAGTGAGGGGTTAAACCCAGTTTCAGGGAGCAGTAGGAAGTCAGTAGATGTGATCAGCACAGTATGTAAGGAGGCAAGTACACCAAACATTTTATGTGGTCGCCCCAATGTGTGGGTTGTTTTTTTGTTTTGTTTTGTTTTGTTTTTTTCTAACGCCACCAAGCAGTTCTTAGACACCAGCTAGGTGTCCCACCATCCAACTCAATTCTGACACTATCCACGTGGAGACAGAATCGGTCCCACAGGTTAAGGCCTTAGTCCTACAGCATTGCTACCCTCAGGCCCCATTCAGATACCAACTGCAAGTCTGTTTGTCACTTGTGCTTCTGACCCAGGGGCTATAGATCAGAGGTTCCTGTAGCCCTCTCCTTGGGTTTAATTCATTTGCTAGAATGACTCCGAGAACTCAGAAAAATATTTCGTTTCCTAGATGAATGGTTCATTATGAAAAAATACAGCTCAAGAACAGCCCAGTGAAAGAGATGTGTAGGCAAGGCATAGGGCAAGGTTCTGGTCCCCTCTCCACAGTGCCCCTACCCCAGCTGCTCCATGTGTTCTCCAAACCCTGTCCTTTGGGGCATTTATGGAGCTTTCATTACATAGGCATGATGGATTAAACCATTGGCCATTGGTGATTGATTCAGCCTCTAGCCCCCACTTCCTCCCCAGAGGTCAGCAGGGTAGGGCTGACGCTCCAACTCTCAAATCACAAGGTTGGTTCCCCTGGCAACCAACCCCCAGCCTTATGTGCTTTCCAAAAGTCTCTCATTAACATAAACTCAGGTGTGGTTGAAAGGGGTTTACATGAATATGGTATCAAGATACCTCTATCACTCTTACCACTTAGGAAATTCCAAGTGTTTCAGGAATCAAAAACAGAGATAAAGACCAAATATATATTTCTTATTATAAATCACTATATCACAGTTGCCAAATCACAATTGTGACTCCAGATTTACAACCGGAGATACCAGGCGCTGAAAGAATTCAAAGGAAAGGTGTCTCTAAGAAGAAAAATCCATACAATCTAGAAGATAACTAGATGGTTTTGGTGACATAAATTAGCGGGTTACAGGACCCATGAAGACCTGTAATCTTGGGCCCAGAAGGCAGGGAAGTTGATACAAGTCAGACAAGATGCTAATTGAATAAAATTATTAGAAAAATGAGTAGAATTTTAAAATATAATTTTCTGCACAAATAATCCAAGATAATTCAGTGTTAAGTCAAGAGATCATTTTTGACTTAAGAAAAATTAAGTAGTATTTCTATAAACCTGACAAGTGGTTATTACTAAGAATGCTTAAAACTCCTCACATGCACCATTATTTTAACATACTATTCAAAACTGATATTTAGGAGTGCCTGGGTGGCCCAGTTGGTTAAGCGCCCACCTCTTGGTTTGGGTTCAGGTCATGATCTCATGGTCATTAGATTAAGCCCTGTGTGGGGCTCCAGGCTCAGTATGGAGTCTGCTTCAGATTCTTTTTTCCTCTCCCTACTCCTTTGCCCTCCCCCACAAATAAATAAATAAAATCTTTAAATTAAAAAAAAAATAACATTTAAAGGAAATTTAGGTACCATAGGGTTAATTGTAAATCATTATTTTTTATTGTTTCTTCATTTTTGTAATTCTTGCTCTAGTGTAAGACTGTACATTTCCATTGAGAGCACCAACTTTCTCAGTGGAACAACTGAAGGTGTCTTGCTCATTTTCCAACTAGAAAGGCAAATGGGAAGTTCATGGAAGGTCCCCAAAAGTTATCCCAAGGGACAAAGGTAAAACTCATTGAAATAAAGTTCCTGGTCCTTTACTTTCACTTAAAGTAGGAAGGTTCAACTTTTATATGTTGAATGTGTTAGATTCTGTATAAAATCTTAATAAAATTTTTTGATGCTTTTGGAAGTTCATGAAACATTGAACTTACTCCTGCTCTATGACTCGCACTTTTAAAAGAGAGAGAAATATACACATTGAAGTTTGTAAAGCATGATCTGAGAGGTCACCTATTACGTATTTCCACAAGAAGTTAATATGATAGAGTTCTGGGAAAGAGGGTTAGGAAATAGATCCAGCTTCAAATGGTAGTTCTAGAATTTCTTTCTTTCTTTTTTTTTTTTTAAGATTTTTATTTATTTATTTGACAGAGAGAGAGAGAGATCACAAGTAGGCAGAGAGGCAGGCAGAGAGAGGGGGAAGCAAGCTCCCTGCTGAGCAGAGCCCCCCCCCCCGATCCCCCCAATGCGGGACTCAATCCCAGGACCCTGAGACCATGACCTGAGCCGAAGGCAGAGGCTTAACCCACTGAGCCACCCAAGCACCCCAGTAGTTCTAGAATTTCTACATAATGATAGCTAACATTCATGCAGAGTTTATCATGTGCCACACACTAGTCAGAGCACCTAAAATAAACTCTTATCATCATCACACAGATTAAAGAGTAGATAGCCATTATCATATTTGATGTTACTAATATTTTCTATTTCACAAATAAGAGAAGAGAGACACCAGCTAAATATCATTTCTAAAGTCACATGGTTTAATAAGATGCAGAGCTGGTAATTTCAACTCCTGCAGGCTGTCCTCAGAAGCTGTGTTTTTAATTGTGAGGTTATCCTACCTTGAGTCTATGTGTCAGGAGCAGGGAATTTGTCCTGCACCAGCAGCAGGATAAATCCTCATTCACTTTTTCTCTATGGTGCACACCATTTACTTATTCATTCATTTGGCAACTATTTATTGAAGTCTTACTATGTGCTACAGTACCACTTAGATACCTTTCCTCATTCCTTGATATTTACTTAAATAAATTCATAAAAATCATTTTCTTCTGCAGTTTTAATTTCCTTGGAGAGACACAAAGCACTAGGCAGTGTAAACCACTACGGACCTGCATCTTCCATAGGTTTACTTATTGACAAACAAGGACCCAGCCTTTGTGAAACCCAAATATATATCATAGCTTGGGGTTATTTCTTCCAGAATCTTCTACTAATAGCTCCCACAGCCTCATCTACAGATGTGAGTGGTCATGGAAACCCTATAGACCCAATGAAAAGACAATACTTTCAGTTTTATGAGTGAGTGAGGGATGGAAGTGGTATTTTTTTCATTTGTAACAATAAAATTATGATTGGAGAAGGGACACCTCAAAACGTGATTACTCCAAAGTCTTCTTTCTCAAAGTTAAATTCACAAAAGGGTAGTTTATATCCTCAGAGAAATCAATTAATCCACCTTCTTCAAGATGGGTGTCCTTCTGGCTTTCGTATTGGGTACAATCTCATTTTATTATTATATTAAACCAATAAAAGCATTCCAAACATTCTCTTGGCAGGGAGCAATAAAAAAAAAAAAAAGGTAGCATCCTGTGTTAGATAAAATCTTTCATTATATACGACCAAAATGCCATGTATTTTGCAATGGTGAAATGTATTTGTGCATTTTACACATGTGATGTGAATCATTTTAAAAGCCCTAATCACAGCACAGCAGATGCTAATAAATTTTCAATCTGTTAGGCTTTGTTTTCTAGAGAATGAATTTGATTTGCGATGCAAATGTTACATGGGTGATTGTGTTTAGCCATGGAGATTATTATGGCAGGTCTGGTATGCTAACCTCTGGGGTATTTTTTACTATCTGATAATGTTTGCAAAGAATCCACTTCCTAGGATACCATGCTTCACAGCAATGGGCTCATTCACCTGTTTTACCCCCTTTTCGGATTCTCTTTCCAGCTTTGTAGTATGTATTAGGACCTATATATCAGGAGTGTGAATCCTCGTAGGACACCAGATGATTGGAATCTTAACCTGGAGCTATCTGCTTGCCTTTCCCCTCTCTCATTCTTAACTGTGGACTCTTGGGTGATTCTTACATTGATCCCTCCTTTAGCAACTTCAGTAGTCAGTTAAGTAGTTCCTGCTACTCATTTTTCACTCTGATCTCCAAATCTTGACCTTGGCTCACATGCTGATAAGGGCCCCGTAATTCAGCATTCCTAAAATAGTCCTCTTTATGCATGCTGAACATAGCTTGAGTTTGAAAGAGGATCAGTGATGAGAGTTCTTCCGAACTGAGGGCTATAGCTGGAAGTAGGTGACTACAGGTACCTGGGGATGTTTGATTCTAGGGAGAGCAAGCCCAAGACAGAAACCAAAAGAAATCTGTGGATAAACACAGAATCCGAGATTTAGATGCTTACCACAGTATGGAGAGGGACCCAGAAGCTACAGATGAAGTAATATGAGCCAAACTGGAACAGAATGCACTGTGGCAAAAAAAAAAAAAATCAAAAGATTGGAAAAGTAAAATGATATAACATCAAGATACCATTCCAAATCATCTCAGAAGGACATTCTTTGAAGACTTAATGTAGTACCAATAAATTTATCTCCGCTTCTCTATAGGCCATTGTTTTCATTCTGAGATTTTATTGTATTGTAAGATTTATTGTATTTATGATTCATTTATTTATTTTGAGAGAGGGAGGGAGAGAGAAGTAGGGAGGGACAGAGGAGGAGGAGGGAGAAAGAATCCCAAGTAGACCTCATGTGGAGTGCAGAGCCTGACATGGGGCTGAATCTTAAGACCCTGAGATCATGACCTGAGCTGCAACCAAGAGTTAGATGTTTAACGGATTATACCAACCAGGTGCCCCTCAAAGAATATTTTAAATACATTAATTGATACCTGACAAAGCGTTCCAGCTAGTGATGAAAAAAAAGTCTTTGAAATTGGAAAGCAAAAGAGATTCTTTTTAATGTAAGTTAAAATTTAGGAAGTTGGAGATAACTTACTTGAATTTCATGCACTCACCTCCATAATTTACATATAAGCATATATATTTTAATAACTTGCATTTAAATACTTGTGATATTATGCCTTACCTAATATGCCTTTACATATTCCTGATTGCAAGTCTATAGCACATTTCATGAATGTTTTACAATTTAATTGACAGTTCTCCATTTATGAGACTTATGCCATATTCATATTTCCTTTATTATAAACAATGACACAATGAACATCTTTCAACAAATGCATAATTTATATAATTGACTCATTTCTTTTTTTTTTTAAGATTTTATTTATTTATTTGACAAAATGCCAGAGAGCACAAGCAGGGAGAGCAGCAGCAGGAGAGGGAGAAGCAGGATCCCTGCTGAGGAGGGAGCCCAATGCGGGTCTGGATCCCAGGACCCTGAGATCATGACCTGAGCCAAAGGCAGACACTTAACCAACTGAGCCACCCAGGGGCCCCTAATTGACTCATTTCTTTAGATACAGTTCCCAGAAGTGAATTCCTAACAGTCTGTAACAATGATTGTATAGCTTTGGTTCACTGTACAGACATATTTCCCAAAGAAATAAAAATTTTCACAAGTGCCAGAATTGTGTATGTACCAATCTCACCATAAACTCTTTAGTATTAGCCTGTTATATATGTATTTTATGTATGTATGTATATATTAATTTATTTAAATACTTTTAAGTAGCCTCTCCCCCTAACGTCAGTCTCAAACTCGCAACCTCAGGATCAAGAGTCCCATGCTCTGCTGACTGAGGCAGCCAAGTACCCCTATAATTTAATAGGTGAAACACAAGGCTCCCTACACCTAAGTTATAAAACATAAGAGCTTTTCAGCATAATGTGGTGTTAGAGTTGGAAATATCCAGAAGTAATTTAGCCCAATTATCTTATTATTTCAGTTTATATTTTTATTAATTTTTAAACTTTTTACAAAATTTATTTTGTAATTTGTAAACTTTTTACAAAATTTTATAGACCTAATTTTTTTAGTAGGTTTAGGTTTACAGGAAAAAAAGGAGTGGGAAGTACAGAGAATTCCCATATATTCCCGCCTCTGTACCTCCAAGTTTTGTCTATTGTTAACATCTTGCATTAATATGGTACACTTGTTATAACTGGTGAGTCAATATTGACTCATTAACTAACTAAAGTCTGTGGTTTATATTAAGGTTCACTCTTGGTGTTGTACATTCCATAGGTTTTGATAAATGTATCCATCATTTCAGTATCATACAGAGCAGTTTCATTTCCCTAAAAGTCCTCTGTGTTTTACTTACTCATCCTTCCCTTTGCCTTCCCATCCTTCCCTCTGAACCCTGGCAATCTCTGATCTCTTTATGGTCTCCCTATTGTTGTGTTGTTGTTGTTGTTGTTGTTGTTGTTGTTGAAATATCGTATCTTACAGTTGGAATCATATAGTGTACAGACTTTTCAGATTGGCTTCTTTCATCTAGCCAAATCTATTTAAGTTTCCTCCATGTCTTTTTGTGGCTTGCTAGCTTCTTGCTTGCTTGCTTGCTTGCTTGCTTTCTTCCTTCCTTCCTTCCTTCCTTCCTTCCTTCCTTCCTTCCTTCCTTTCTTTCTCTCTCTCTCTCTCTCTCTCTCTCTCTCTTTCCTTCCTTTCTTTCTTTCTCTCTCTCTCTCTCTCTTTCTTTCTTTCTTTCTTTCTTTCTTTCTTTCTTTCTTTCTTTCTTTCTTTCTTTCTTTCGATTTTATTTATTTGATAGAGAGAGAGACAGTGAGAGAGGCAACACAAGCAGGGGGAGTGGGAGAGAGAGAAGCAGTTTTCCCGCAGAGCAGGGAGCCTGATGCAGGGCTCCATCCCAGGACCCTGGGATCATGACCTGAGCTGAAGACAGACGCTTAACAACTGAGCCACCCAGGCACCCTTAGTTTATTTCTTTTTATTGCTGATTAATATTTTACTCAATGACCATATCATAGTTTGTTTATCCATTCACCTATTGAGGGCATCTTCACTGCTTCCAGTTTGGGCAGTTATGAATAAAACTTCTATAAACTTCCCTGTGCAGATTTTATATGGTTATAAGTTTTCAACTGATTTGGGTAAATACCAAGGAGTGTAACAGCCAGATCATATGGTAATAGTATATATAGTTTTGTAAGAAACTGCCAAACTATCTTCCAAAGTGACTTTGCCATTTTCCACTTCTCTTAAAGTTCAGGAAATAGTCCTAGAGAAAGCCAGTGGTTTATTCAAGGTTATAAAGTGCATTACTATTAGAGCAGAGAACTGAATCCAGGTTACCCGACTCCTTGTTCATTGGTCCATTACATCACCACCAAGTAAGTCCCTTGGGCTTCTCATGGGTTAAATCTCTTTGCATACCAACAAAAGAACAGTACTTATTAGTGTTGTTTTTTTTTTCATTATTGCTGTAAAACACATACCTGCATGTTTTTGATTCTATACATCAATCAAAAACATATTGTCTTTTAAAAATGAAGTTCAGACACTGTAGTAGATGTTAATGTCTTAATTGCTTGTTTGCTTTGGCTGTTAAGGAAATCTTCCTAAGATAAATTCAATATTCTTTGGCAGCATCTTCTCACCACCATTGTATCCATTTTTAGTATATGGTGGCCAGAATTGTAGATTGTCCCCTGGGTGCAATGATCATGATGATGTTACAATCTATAATTATTATGTAAATATAATTAAGGTACTAATCTATGGATTTTAAAATAGGGAAATAATCTAGGTGGACCTATTTCAATCACACGATTCCTTTAAAAGTTACCTTCTACTACCCTCTACATTTGGTCAAAAAGTTAGAAGATTGAAAGTGTGCGAAGGATTGGATGTGTCTTGGCTGGCCTGGAAATGGAAGTGGTCACATGTAAGGGCCGGTGAGTAGTCTCTTAGAGCTGAAAGTGACCCCTAGCTTAGAGACATCAAGAAAATGGTGATCTCATACACCCAACTTCAAGGAACCAGAAGTCTGCCAACAGCCTGAATGAGCTTGGAATCAGATTCTTCCCCAGAGACTCCAGATAAGAGTACAGCCTGGCAACAGTTTAATTTTGGCCTTGAAGGACCTTGAATTGAAAACACAGTGAGTCTGTGGAGTCATCAAACCTTCAGAACTGGATGTCCTTTTAGGCTGCTGAGTTGTAGGAACTTTTCACACAATAGAAAGTTAATACAGAAAGATAATTCAGAATGACCATCTTTCTCTGGACAAGCTTAAGAAGCTAGATATCCTCCCCCCTCCTTAATACACAGAATAAGCATAAGATTGAAACTCAACCAACTAGACATTTGCTCTTAAGATTTTGTATTTGAGCACTTGACTCCAGGATAGTAAGAAAAGTCAGAAGCTGGGAATTACAGATGCAAAATTCTCATGAGACTATTCCTAATTCTGGACAACTGCTATACTCTTGAAAGCTAGCCATTGCAGCAGGCTTCATCCTTGAATTCTAACAAGAATATCCAGATATCCACAGGAATGGCAAATTTCTAGATATATGTCCCAGTAATTCCATTTTGCTTAGATTACCAAGAGTTCTTTCCTGTTGCCTATAAGAAATAAGCCAACTGATAGTAATGTTGAACAAAATATAAACCAGTTATTTTCCAAATCTTTCAGTCACATTCAGCAACCAAACTAATTTCTTTCCAACCTCATTTGCTTAATGGAATATTTCATGGCCTCATAGTGCCAGTACAAATCTGTCAGGGCCAGACCCATCTGCTTAGTTCTACCCACTAATTTCTGGGGCTAATATCTGATGCTCCAAGTTTTGGAGAAATGAGAGTCAGGTATAGTGGTAATGTTGGACATTTAGGAATAGTGAATTAGTAAATATTTATCATTTTGTTTATTAGGTAGAATCTGAGAAGAGTATTCCTGTTATTTTGAAGAAACATCTGCTATCCCAGTAGTATAGTTCTATTAAAAGCTGCCAATCCTAGTATCTCTCAGTCCTATTCACACTGCAGGCTTGTGACCAAAACTGAACCAATCATTTAACTCAATTTTCTAGTCATAGGCTTGAGTCAGAGATGGACCACATGACCATAAATGGGACAATCAGAATCATTCCCCAGTATTTTTCTCAATGAAGCATGTTTAAACCTTCATCTTCTTTGAAATGATTGTAAATGGTATTATGTTTTGAATTTTGGTTTCTATATGTTAATTGTTAATATATAACAATGTGATTTATTGTGATTTGTTTTTGTGTGTTGCATTTATTCTAGAAGTTTTTGTAGATTCCTTGGGCTTTTCAAAATAGACAATCATCAGCAAATAAGGACAGTTTTATTTCTTCCCTTTTAAATAAATGTGCAGACCTTTTATTTTTTTTCTTGCCTGATTGCAGTGGCTAGAATTACCAGTATTGTGTTGAATAAGAACAGTGAGAGTGGACATCCTCATCTTGAGGACAATCTGTGAGGGAAAATACTCAATCTTTCATCATTGTACATGATATTAGCTGTAGGATGTTTGTAGATGCTCTTTACCAAATTGAGTTAGTTCTCTTGTATTTCTAATTTGCTAAGGAATTTATTTTTACTTTAATCATGAATGAGTATTGGCATAAGGATTTTTTTTTTCTTTTTTGAGAGAGGGCAAGAGGTGGGGAAGAGGGAGAGAGAAAATCTAAAGCAGGCTTCACACCCAATCCAGAGCCGGATGCCAGGCTTGATCTCACAACCTCTGAGATCATGACCTGAGCGGAAATCAGGAAATCAGTTGAGCGCTTAACTGACTGAGCCACCCAGGCACCCCCTGGATTATTTTTTTAACCTGGTTCTAGGTTTCTTGCTGGAACTAGAACCTTTTCCTGAATTTCAGGGACATAATTCTCTACCCTTTATCTCTACTTGCCCATTTTCCTGGACTAGGGGCTGGACTATGCCTCTAGTATCCATCATGCCTTCAAAAAGCGATCATTTTATTGTCTTCCATGTCCTCAGGTGCAAAGATGTATAAGACACAAGGCCTGTTATTAAGGGCCTGATGGACTAATGGGGGAAATGAGAGTGATATTAGAGTATATGCTTTAGATAGATGTCATGAGAAAGTGTGCAGTGGTGGGCCTAGAACATTAATATGGCTCTGAAAGATTAGAATAGGCTTTTTGGAGGCTTAGGCACATCTGCTGAATTTTAAACTTAAGTGTGACCTAGCCAGAAAACAATGACAGAAGGAAGATGGCAGGAAGCAAGGGAAGGCATTTTATACATACACAACTGACTTCAAGCCTTGCAGAACTGAGATTCAGATTTGAAAAGGGGCACACAAATGTCTAGGTTGCAGCAAAAATAGGTTAAAGTAAAAATGAGGAAGTGCTGGATGGCAAAGGATATTCAATAATGAAATTGTGCTATTATTGGAGTTAGAATTAAATAGATCCTGGAGACCTTTAAAAAGAAAAGAGATACCTTTTGAATGCTTTAACTCTAGGCCTACACTGAATGCTGAGACAGAATATAATGATACAGTTAGTATTTTAAACAGCTCAAAGCACTTTCATGGACATTATTAGAGTGCAGACATCCAAAATTACTGAGCCCTACCCAGTCTTTACACTGCCCCTCTCCAGATTCCCATCCTACCATAATCATGAACTCATTCTCAAGAAAAACAAAAATGTCTGTAGGCAGCAGGTAAGCAACCTGAACAATTACATTCAGCTAAGGTAAATGAGAGGAGATGATATTTCCCACAAAATGGTATAACGCAACCTCCTGGGAGCTATTTGGCCATTATTTATTAGGTTATTGGAATTTATTTCCTCAACCTAAATACAGGCATATAAAAAGAAATTTTTTTTAACTCAATAATTACTGGCAATAAAGACAGAAAAGATTGAAGCCCACATTGCCAAACCTAATTTGGATAATTCTACTGAAGAGAATCTTCAAAATAGCAGGTAAATATGAGACCATAAAAACACATTATTACTTGGCTAATATGCTCATTGATTGTCTACTGTGTGGCAGTCATTGTGCTAAGAACTGTAGGGAGTACAGATGAAGCTGACCTTGTGCATTTCCTATAAGAAATGGGAGGTGAAAAGCTAGTATGTACAAAAGGTCCAGGTAGGATACTGGTGGAGAGAGAAAGGGAGGTGAGAAGTATTTTATTAGGAAGTGAAGAGGTGATGGAGGATGATTTTACTGCAGAACAAAGAGGCTTGGTTAAATGCTTGGGTAGAGCAAACACAACAGGCTTAGAGAATTCCCTTTGATTAGAATGTAATATTTAAGGGAAAAGTAGGGAGAATAATATTTTTGGTGCTGTATTGAGATACCCATACACTACTCTGATGCTATAGAGGACTTATTATCCCTTCGATCCAGCTTCAAAATGCAGATTATTCTCCTATCTTACTCCCGAAAGGAGTCAAGTCTTTAGTCGCTTGCCTTGGTTATTCTGTATACAGATGTCTGTGTGGCCAGTTGGTGACTATTAATTTTTTTAATATTATAATGCAAATACCTTAAAAATATGTAGTTTATAAGACAACTTTACTTTGCAGGGCTAATGAACAATCTGTATTTCCAGGGTCTATGATTCGGGACAGTTGAAGTTCCAGTAATTAGAAGTGTCTTGATTAACCTTCAAGACATTGTTTCATTGTATTGAGGTGAAGATATTTATTTGATTTTTTTGAAGATTTTTATTTATTATATAAGGGAGAGAGAGAACAAGAGCATGCCCACCTGAGTTGGGGGTAAGGACAAAGAGGGAGGGAAAAGCAGACTCCTCACTGAGCAAGGAGTCTGACATGGGGCTCCATCCCGGGACTCTGAGATAATGACCTGAGCCAAAGGCAGATGTTTAACCAACTGAGCCACCCAGGTCCCCCAAGGTGAAGATATTTAGTAGGCATTGAACTAGGCTGCCATTTATCAGTCTAGTAGCGTCTTCAGCATTTGTCATATACATACCAACCAATATATAGTCATTTTCTCAGTGATTCACTTTCCATTGCTTACGATTAATCTCTCCATGTAGATATAAGCAATAACTCAATGCCATTTTTGTATTTAAATCATAAGTATGCCTTTCTTGGACTTGTTCAGAGACAGTAGGGAGACAGAGATAAGTGAACCAATTACATTTCCTCCCTGATATTTTAAAATATGTGACCCAAGGAGAGTTAAGCATTCTGGAATAAGGTAGAACAGAGATATCATGAGTCAGTACTGCCTTAAAAAAGTAAAAGCCGCAAGTGAGTCAATGCCTTGGAGAGTCAATTGCACTGATATAGCATCTGCACATCTTCCAGTGCTGAAACTATGTTTTCTTATTCCTAAGAAGCTGCACTTAAAGATTATTTCCTCATTTTCATAAATACTCTCCACACAAAATGTTGTTCCTTGAGGTAAAATTAATGATACCAAAAGTCTTAGTTAACACAATTAGACTCGGTGTCACTGGGTAGATGTGAATGTGGGCTCCTGGAGATGAGAGGATTTTGTCTTCCAAGTAAGACACTGGAGCAGGCTGGGATGGTGTCATTGTGTCCCAGGAAGAGAAATTAGTTAATGCAAGCCAGGAAGATGCCTTGAATGGGGAGTAATCAGGGAGTGTGAGGGCAGTAGAAGGGAATCACTGTTGGTTTGTTCTCAAGCTAGAAGGTCACAGGACTTCAGGGTCAGAGTTGACCTCATTCCTGGTAGTCACAGGAATCTGCAGAAAGTGATGAGTAAGCAGAGGAATAGGTTGGAGAGAGCCTAAAGCCAAACAGACAAAGAAACAAATGAACCAACCAACCAACCTGGGAAGGGCAAGAATGACTCAGAAAAGGAAGAAAAGAAACAGGAAGAAAAAAAGAAGAGACAGGATCCTCAATTCCAAAACTTTGTCCTTACTGTGCATTATATCCTGTCTTTGGATACTGTAACGATGCTTAAAGCTCCCCTACCCTACCTCCATGCCTCCATCCACATTACCATGCCCACACACCAGTTACTTGTGCTACTTTGAATGAATGGATCTTTTAACAACCATAGTAGCACCACCTGCATAAACCTGGACTGAATACAGTTTAGTAGCTCACTTAGGGTTACACATCACGCTAAGAGGTTTGGACTTTATTCTGCAAGCAGGCATCTAGGCTAGAGCTTACTATTTCCCAACATTTTGTTATGAAAAATTTTAAGCATGTAGTAAACATAAAAGGACTTTCAGCAAATACCCTTACACCTAACACCTAGATTGCACCATTAGCATATTATCAAACTTGGTTTATCAAATATCTATCCATCCCTTTTCCCATCCATTAATCTGTCTTATTTTCGGTTCATTTCAAAATAAATTACAGATATCCATATGCTTCCACCTAAATTCTTCAGCACGCATATCATTATCTAGAGTTTGACATTCATTTATAATTTTGATGTAAAATGTACATACAACAAAGTGCACAATTTTATATACCTCTGTAATCAAATCATTATCCAGATTAAAGTATTCTATTGTCCCTCCAAAAGTCTCTCATGCCACTTACCAGGCAATCCCTTTCTCCACCCTGTAGAAACAACCAATGTCTTCATTATTTTTCTCTCTAGATTTGTTTGCCTTCATTACAATTTCCTATCTATGAAATCACACAGTATATGCTCTTTTGTGTAAAGCTTTCTTCATCCAGACAGATGTTTTTGAGAATCATCCATATTGTTGCATGATAATTCATTCCATTTTACTGGTGAGTAAGTACCAGTTTGTTTATCCATTCTCCTACTTCATAAACATATGAACTGGTTCCAGTTTGGGGATTTTAGGACTAAAGCTCTCAGGAAAATTCTTGTACAAGTCATTTTGTGAACAAAGGCTTTCATTTCTCTTAGGAATATACTTAGAAATGGAATTGCTGAGTCAGAGGGTAAGTATGGGGATATGTTTACTTTTAAAAGAAAATGCTAGACTCTTTTTAAAGTAATTGTACCATTTATGTTCCCATAAAAAATATATATGACAATTCTACTTGCTGTGGAACCTCCCCAGCCCTTTGTCACTCCTTCTGATTTTAGCCATTCTAGTGGATGTATAATAGTATCTTAGTGTTTTTAATGTTCAGTCCTTGATTACTAATGTTGGGAAATTTTTCTGTGTTTCTCAGACAATTGTATATTTTCTTTCATAAAATGTCTACCATCTTTGCCCCTTGTTGTCCATTTTTATTGGATTGCCTATTCATTTTTATAATGAAGTCTGGTGATGTGCAGAAAGTTTATTTTACTGTATTTTTTGAAGATTTCTTTATTTATTTTAGAGAGAGCATGTGCACATGGAGCAGGGGCAGTGGGGAGGTACAGAGGGAGAGGGAGAATCTCAGGAAGACTCCCCGCTGAGCCTGGGGCCTGACTCAGGGCTTAATTTCACAACCCTGAGATCACAACCTGAGCTAAAACCAAGAGTCCAAGAGTCGGATGCTTACCCGACTTTGCCACCCAGGTACCCCTGTATGAAAGTATTAAATGGTGATATCTAATTGATCATTTTCATCTTTATGGTTATTTCTTTCTTATTGCTGTCTAAAAGACCTTTGTTCACCTGCAAATCTTGAAGATATTCTCCTATGTTCCCTTATAAAAGCTTTATTGTATTTTTGTTCTTATGTTTAGGTCTGTGATTCTTCATAAGTTCTGTGTGTAGTGTGAAGTAGGAATTGATAGTCTTTTTTTTTTTTTTAATGTATTCCTTATTATACCAGCACCATTTCTTGGGTGAAAATATCTGTCTATCTCTGTCTTCAACAATGGCTTCCTCTGTTGTCTTTTTTGGAATGGTTTAGGTTCTTTATTCTGGTCCACTGACCCATATGCTAATCCTATTTTTGCCACTGTACCATTCTGATTACTACAACATTATAGTAAGTTTTGAAATTAAGTAGTGTAAGTTGTACAACTCTATTCTTTTTCAAGATTGTATCATATAAAAAAAAGATTGTATTATATATTCCTGATCCTTTATAAATTTTAGAATCAGTTTGTCCACTTCTGTGAAACAATCTGCTAAAATTATTTGGGGAGAATTGACATTTCTTAACAATGTTGACTTTTCCAGTGCATGAACATGTTATATCTTGTTTATATCTTATTTATATCTTATTTATTTATTTATTTATTTATTTATTTATTTATATCACAAGTAGGCAGAGAGGCAGGCAGAGAGAGGGGGAAGCAGGCTCCCCACTGAGCAGAGAGCCTGATGTGGGGCTCAATCTCAGGACCCTGAGATCATGACCTGAGCCAAAGGCAGAGGCTTTAACCCACTGAGCCACTCAGGCACCCTTCTTGTTTATATCTTCTTATAGGTGTTCTTTAATTACCCTTTGCAAAGTTTTGTAGATTCTGTGCATAGCTCCTATATAACTCTTATTTATTTTATTTATTTATATTTAAGATTTTATTTATTTATTTGACAGAGAGAGAGAGATCACAAGTAGGCAGAGACAGGCAGAGAGAGGTGGGTAAGCAGGCTCCCTGCTGAGCAGAGAGCCTGATGCAGGGCTTGATCCCAGGACCCTGAGATCATGACCTGAGCTGAAGGCAGAGACTTTAACCCACTGAGCCACCCAGGTGCCCCACTACATAATTCTTATTGAAAGTTTTCTCAATTTTTCTTTAAATAATGTTATTGTAAATAAAATTGTTTTATTTTAAATTCCATTTTTGTTGTAATGTATAAAAATTCAGTTGATTTTTGGATTACTCTTTTATCCTGAAATCTTGCTTAACTCATTTACTAATTCTAATAGCTATTTTTCAATTACTTGGGATTTTTTTATCTAAATATTCATGTCATCTGGCTCATTTGATATAATGAACCACCATCTTTTTCTGCCCTCAATAGAAATGCACTGTTGGAAAGAGAAGAAAGAATGTGGTAAGAAATGGAGTTTATAATCATTGGATAGATATTCAAGTTCTTTTTCTCTTTAATTCTGAATGGATAACAGTAGAAAAAAATTACAGAATTAGATGGAAAAAATTCAAGTATTTACTTACTCCTCATCTAAAGAATAAAACAGACTTCTTATTCACATCTTATAACTTAGTAAAGGGAGAACCCATACCTTTCAAAGCTCCCTTTTCTCTTTCATTTCTGAACTCCTGAAACCCAGTCATATTCCTAGACTCCCCCTTCCAGAGCAGAATTTCTGGCTATATAATCTTGGATAAACAGCTTTATTTCCCATTGAATGAGATTTCTCCCTGATAGGACAGTAAGAAAAAGTGAACTACAAACATGGGAAATATAACAACCACTCATTAGGCGGTATAGAGTTTAAAAGTAAAGACATCAGAGGAGCTCAATTGGCAAAGATCAGTTGCCTGGTCACACAAGTCCCCATGGGGTGCCCCAACCTTTGTAGGCCCAAATCCATTTGAGGACTGTCCTTGGCTTTGTGTGTCTCAGATACTCATTGTTAGAAATGTTTCGGAGTTTATCAGATTTAGGAATGCTGGTTCACACCAAGGAAGCTCAGAAGAGACCTATGACTAAAACCAGAATAACAATGTACTAATTTACACTGAGAAATATAAATCTAACATAATTTGAGTTTTATGTCAGCCCAGGCAGTACATTCTCTTCTGATAGACCAGATAAGTTGAAAGATAAATTAGCAGCAAGTATGCCTGATCAGCACAGGATTGAAACAAGGCAGATGAGTCTATATGATGCAAATACTTAATTGCTTTCGTTTAATAGACCCTGAGTATCCATCTCCATAACTGGCATATTCCAGCAACTACAACCAGACAGAGGATATTTTTAGACCAGAGAATGTTCTTTCCTACGCAGAGCACTTCTCTGTACTTCCCCTGAAGAACACTTCCAACCTATTTTTACGTATCCTTTCTGTGGTTAGGTTTTTATCTTCCATTAGATTACTAAACTGATTTGGAACAATTCTGTATTTTTAGTTACTTGGCATTTTCTTGCTCATACCCATCGTGGGTTGATTTCATAGCCTACACATTAGTAAATAATTTGATCTACCTTCTTTCAAAGTTCTTATTCTCTTTGCAGTGTTTTGATTTGTGTCCAGTTGAAAGCAAGGTGCAGTTTTTGGAATATCCTGTAAATTCTTATTGAATCTTCAGAATGGTCCTGAGAGGGAGACATCATTATTATATTTTCCTTTTATAGATGTGAAAACTGAGACTTAGAGAATTTAGCTGATTTTTCCATGGTTAGTTGAAACAAATACACACACACACACACACACACACACACACACACACACACACACACACACACATATGTGTAGATATTAAGCATCTGTTATGTGTCAGGCATGGCAGGAGTGATCGTATAATAAATAGCCCATCCTTATTGTCTGTCTTACAGCAATTAGTGAGACTTAAAGAGTAGCGCTGTGAAATTTAAACATGTGAAACATTTTGCAGCCTCCATTATGTTCTATCGATGTTGGGAAGCTTTGTTCCATCTGAGGGTCATTTTGTATAATGACTTAATGAATGTGTGAATGAATGAATGACTCTCCACTATCTTTAGTCTTAAATACGCTTCTTTCTATAAATGAAGAGAAAGCAAAGTTGAATAAGTATGTTCAAATTTTTAGAAATTTCAAATGACCAGGGTCCCAGTTGTTGCAACTTTTAATGGATTCCAGCAGTGTTCTGGCATTGTGCAGGATACAGAGGGGACATGACCCAGACTAACAGACGCACCATCAAAGTGGGACAAAGGCCATCAAGATAACAGAAGGAGAAGGTGAATAACTTGTTCCAAGAGGAAACAGCTGGAGCTGGTTTCTGAATGCTAAACAGTTCTGAGTTTCTCTTTGATTCAAGAAAGCCAAATCCTCACAACTTCAACTTTGAGATGTGTTCTGAACATCCCTAAGACCCCCAGACTGAGTTGGGAATCTCCTGTGGAGAGGTTTCCTTGGGTTATTTTCTTAACTCCTCTCTTCTGCATTGGTTTGTCGATGTAGGAGAAATGGCCTTTGTCTGATATTTTCTTCTCTGATCCCAGCACAATGCTGGAGGGGCAGAGGTCTTGCAACATGTAAAAGGAAAATGTAAGACAGATTGGCTGGTAAGATGTTTCAGTTCAAAACAACATCAATAGGTTCTACTTATTTAGTTCTTAATATCCACAAGATGTTATGATAAGCACTTAATATAGTGTCTTATTTTAGCATTAAGTCCACTGCAGGTGGGATGGCTGTCACAGTCTGTGTGGTAGAAGTGAGGACACTGAGGTTCAGAAAGGAACAGTGACTTACCCAAAGCTGGTAACCGCTGAGCAAGAACTGAAACGCAGTCATGGACAGTTCTTAAAAGTCCAGGGACTTGGGGCACCTGGGTGGCTCAGTCGTTAAGCGTCTGCCTTCGGCTCGGGTCATGGTCCCGGGGTCCTGGGATCGAGCCCCACATTGGGCTCCCTGCTCGGCAGGAAGCCTGCTTCTCCCGCTACCATTCCCTCTGCTTGTGTTCCCTCTCTCACTGTGTTTCTCTCTGCCAAATAAATAAAAAATCTTTAAAAAATAAAAAAAGTCCAGGGACTTAACCAGTCCCCACAGTGCCACTTTCTGGTAAGGGCTTGTGGACTGCATTTACCATAAAAACTTCCTTCCTGGCTCTTCCTGACACAATTGTCCCCTTTCCCTGTATCTTCTAAAGTATCTCTCTTGACTCTATTAGAGCATTAAGCATTTAGTGTTATTTTAGGTGTCAAAATATGTATTTCTGCACTAGATCCTCTTCTCCTTGAAGGCAAAGGTAGTCTTTAAAGCTGTTCATTCCACCATGATTACATAAGACCTTATTCAAGACAGTCTTTAGTGAGCATTGGCTGAATTGAAGGTCATTTGTATTCTTGATGAAGGTTAAGTAGTACGTAAGCTAACATGAAGATGTCATAGGCTACCTGTTCCATGAATTTTGCTAAGATCATCAATCAGAGATGTGTCCTAATTCATAAGCAGGGAAACCTTGCCAATCTCTGTTATAAACAAAGCACACACATCTACTATACTCTTATTATTTTGTCATACACTATGGGAAGATATAATTCCTCTCCTAAAAAAATCTATAGTCTTATGGCAAAGAGCAGAAAACCATACCTTTTGAAGAATAGGAATGTATGCGTTTGTATTTTCAGGGCCTATCAAAATGTTTGTCCCAGACAAATGCTCACAAGTTTGTTGAATGACATTTAAAAACACAGGAAAGTGATGTCAGCAAGAGGACCAAATAAGATGCCCCTCCTTCCCTCTCTCTTTCTTTATAATGCAAAACACATTTGCCTTTTTTTTTTTTTTTTT
>CM053615.1:64645908-64693531 GCA_028646535.1 Procyon lotor
GGAGTCTGGATTAGCAAGTAGCACTCATTTCATTACGTTAAATGTAGTTTTTAGAATACAGAGCATTATTAATAGACCTCCATTAAAAATAGCCCATTCATCAATTTCACTGAATCGGTTTCACTGAGCAGGCCTTTGTATAGTAACTTTGAAATTCCATAAGAGAGAAATGCTGACCAGATGTCTAGCCTTCAAGAATATCCACATCATGACAAGACACTAAATGCAGATGTATGGAATAGTTCAATAACCAGTCAGATGGGACTCAGGTACCAGAATATGAGTAACGTATGGTCTCATAAGCTGCTTTATTATATAACTCACACAAAATGACTTCAGAGTCAACTCAGTTACTTCAAGTGGAAAATATGTTTCTCAAATTCCACTCAGTACTTATTTCTTATGAACCAGAGTTTGTTTGGAGATTGCTATTGGTCTAGTTTAAGCCATTAGGAACATTTTTCTTCTTGGTGGGAATTGTAAGCCTGGCACATACCAGGAGAGTCATAAAACACATACAGGGAAATTTTGGTCAGTGGAGATTATTATATTTATCAAAGGTGGCTCATATTTTTAACTATTTTTTTCAAGTATAATTAACATACAGTGTTAGTTTCAGGAATACAATATGATTTAATAATCCCATACATTTCTCAGTGCTCATTAAGTGTCCTCTTCATCCTCTTTATCTACTTCACCCTCCCGTCTCACCACTCACCTCCCCTCTGGCACTCATCAGTTTGTTTTCAATTTTAATCAGCAGAGCAGTTAACTGGATTCCCAGTCTAGTGCTGGAGCTGGAAAATTCTAACATTTTTATTAAATAATTTTTTAAACAAAATGTATCAAATTTTAGAGCCATTCATTTGCTTAATAGTCTCACTTGCTTAATAATTTCTTATTTTAGACCAATTGGGATTAATATAAATTGGGTATTTCCATTTTGGTAGCCAAGTAGTTTTAGGTTAATTCTCTGTGCCTCTGTTTTCCTATCTGTAAAAGGGAGGGACTAAGGCTTACCAAATTAAGTAACTGTGAAGATTTAGAAGGACTACCATACGTGAGACCAATGTATTGGACACACCCTAAATGCCTTACCATTTCTGTATCTGAAATTCTCGCCAATCACAGAGGAGATGGAAAATCCCCTGGTACAACTATCTTTTTCTGTGTGGAGTTCCACCTGCTGAAATGATTGAGAACTGCGCTTTCAACACAGATAAGGACGTGATTGTAATGTATCTTTATGTGCAGTAAGTCTAAAGAGCAGGCGGACAGGAAAATTCATTTATTTTCCATTCATGATGAATTAGCAAGTATTGAGTGAGTATATTTCAAATAAAATGTAGGTATATTAGTTGCAAGTTTTTCTCAGGAAACCTTGCCTGGTAGCAATAGCTCAAGATAATTACGGTCCGTGACTCAAATGCTTGTTTCTAAACCAACTTGAAGCCTTGCAAAGAGAACCAGCTTCTTTTTTAAAGTTTATTCCTTGTATTCAGTGCTTTCGTTTCATATGATATTAGGACTCAATCATTCCTCAACTTCTGGCTAAAATCTCTGTAGTAGGAATATTTGGGTTCTATATGTTCTTCTCCCTTCTTAGTAACATTTCTCTGTCATTGTCTCTCCCTAGCCTCCCTGCACAAATACTGATAAGCCAGTAATTAAGGTCCTCCCTGGGACAGTTTTTTCTCCTAGGAGGAAAACAACAGAAATGACCAGATCACAAATGAAACCAAAAAACCTCATACTCACAACATTCAAATGTGGGCTTCTGCGGCCCATCTTTCATATGCTCAAAATTATAGCCATTGCTTTGTAATCCTCACAAAGAGAAAAACAGGAACCATCCAATTTGAAAGAAAACAAACACCAGTACCTGAAAGTGCTAAGGAAATTTTAAGAGTGCAATGATTACACTCATAGTTGTTTTGTATTTTGGTTTTCCACTTTATTTTTTTTTCTGAGTTTCACAGATGCACAATGATAGAACTATGACTTTATCATTTCAGCAACTGACCAAGTACATTTTCAATATTTTTGGAATATTTCCAACATTTTGATATGTTTTTTTCCTCTTTTGGAATTTGAGGCAATGTGCCTTTCCCCTGTGCCTACCATCCAGCTTAGATTCCTGTGTGTCACTCTCAGGAGGGGCCGTGTCTTCCTTTTGTAACTTCTGTATCTGCATTCTAGACATGTGCTCAGACCCCTGCCCTGAACTTGCTCTGAAATTTTCTTGCAGACAGATTGCCTAGAGGTCAAATATTTGCCCCTATATTTGGACTTCTAAGGAAACCTTCTGGGTTCTCTAAGGTTGTGCTCCATTTCTTTCTTTGCCTAGATATCCTCCTGGGACTTCTTGATAATAACATCTTTTTCTACATTACCGTCCTGTCTCCTATCACTGTCCAAGCTGGGGATTATTCCAACCTGGAATCCCTTTCATCATCAGTGAAATAGATCAAATCACTGCTCCTGGGGGCATTCTGATTTTGGGAATCAGTCCCCCGACAGTTTCAGTTGGTCATTGTCATTTCTATATGGGAGATTAAAAAATATATCCTTTTCTCATTAATCACAATGAAGCTAAATTTTCACACTCTTTAAAAAAATAAATACCACACCCCTTAGAGATTGTACTAGTAGTTAGCTGATACTAACCTTAATAACTAAAGTTTATTGAATGATTGTCCTATGACAAACACCGTACATACTGCTTTATGACCCTTATCGTCTTTAATACAGTAACCTTGTGAGGTAAGTACTTTTTAAACTATTTTTTCCAGTTCAGACAAGACAAAACCAACAAATAAAACCCAAGGATTAGCGATATCAGATCAACTGCTCAAGTTCATACTGTGAATAAGCCACAGAGCTAGAACTGGAGTCCAGGCCTGATGATATTCGAACCCTGATGCCTACCCACCAATACATCCTACCTCTTGACCAAATGAGTGGAAATTGTTTTTAAACCCATCTTCCCATTGAATCCTTGAGCCACAGTGGTTTTTAGGGCAAGAGAATGAGCAAAGAAAAGAGGAAGGAAAATGATCTCTTATCTCCTGTAAGCAATATCTAGGCAACATCACTGATAAAATGATGTTAGCACATTAAGATTTTTCTACACTGCTAAAAGTTGCCAGATTTCAGAAGTTCTTTTGAAAATAAATTTAGAACTTTCCATGGCATCCTTCCTTTCATGCATGTGACTTAACTAACAGATGTGTACATCTGGCATCTAGTATTGTGTCTTATGCTCCTGCTTAGATCTGGAGACTTAGCAGCATTTGTGGAGGGGAAGGGCATGAAGATGCTCTTGTGGGGAAGCTTGATGATTTCTTGGACCATTCTGCACCTGTTCTGTTGCCTCGGCTCCTCACATCTTTGGCTTTGCCAGGCCCTTGCTTTTAGGAGCTCCATGACTATTCAGTTTGCAAACTTGCAATTTCACACCATTTTTGTCACCATAGCAACAAAAAACCCCTACAAAGTGGAAAATTTGTTGAACCAGTCTCCAGATTTATGTCTTGCTGTAGACCAGTCAGACACAGGACAGCGTCCAGTAATCTGAACAATGGACTATTTTTGTTTGTTTGTTTGTTTGTTTGTTTGTTTTTCCTAAGTGCTTTTGAACCTGACCTTCAGTTCCTGACTTTCTTAATCCCTCTGTCACTGAACTTATTTTCTTCTGACCCTGGCGGGCCACAGAGACCTTTTCCCCTACCACGGTAGAAGTCCTGTTTTCTGTAGGTCTTCCTTATGCACAAAATGAACCCAGAATGAATTAACCAATGTTAAGAAATAGTGTTTATCATAGCCTTCTGTGTTGATCAAACAGCATAGAGGTGATCACATCCACATCTGAATGCTATAACTTAAGAGAGAATTACCCATTAATTTTAGTCAGGCAGGTCCTTAGACTGGGCATCTGGAACCAACCAGGGAATCTGTTCTTGACAAAGTCTGGCATGGAACATAAGACATTCATGGTGACCATGGTCTGAGGGAAGAGGCCAGCCAGATAGATGAATTAGTCAAAATGCCAGGCTTAGAGACGAAGCCAGGTGTTCATGTCAGTACAAGGTGGCAAACTCAAAGGATAGAATGAGAAGGCACATATAGGTGAGTAAGGGTCTCCTTCTGAATTGCCTGGCTAGCTTCAATATTTCAGACCAACTGTGTGCCAGACACTAGGATATCAAGAGAAAGTAGAGACTTTCTCTGAAAGCATCCTTTATGTCCACATAAACTAGATGATTCACTGCTCTCAGATTCTGTAACACTCTTCTGTCTCGCTATGTCTAGCTCTGAATTGCCCCTTCTCTGTACAGCTGCAGATTCTACCATCTTTTAGAACTAGCTAATGGGAATTGTACTCCCTGAACTCTTTCTTTTACACCACTCCCCAAATTAACAGGATGCCCTCCCCTTCTGAGCACCTGTGATAGCTGATCTCTATTTCTGTGAATATATATCGCTTGTCTTATTTTTTCGTATTGGAATTGGTACTCTAGTTGTGTGTGTGTGTGTGCATGTGTGTGTGTGTGTGTTTGTACACAACCTAGATCATAAACCATGAGAGAGCAGGGATTATATTCAGTTCACTCTCATTCCAACAACTGCCCCATTTCCAGTTGGTGTCTTATGTACATTCACAAAGGAGAACACACAGGTTTAGAATCATGTTTACAGTGTACTCTGTCTGGTGTAAATTATCGATGAGCAAGATTTGTGTCTAATTTGCCTTTCCCTCGTGCCAAATATGATGCTTTGAACACAGTGCGTTCTTTGTTAAATGAATGCTGTCAAGTTTATGAACTAAAGAGATTTCCCAGTGCATCCAAAGAGGCCAGACCAGTTTCCTGCTTATGTAGATCAATGCAAATAATTATGCAAATATAACTAAAAGGATTCAGGGAAGATGGAAAACTCGTAATAGAAATGACTCACAGTGCGCCTGGGTGGCTCCGTGGGTTAAAGCCTCTGTCTTAGGCTCAAGTCATTATCTCAGGGTCCTGGGATCGAGCCCCGCCTCTGGCTCTCTGCTCAGCAGGGAGCCTGCTTCCCCCTCTCCCTCTGCCTGCCTCTGCCTACTTGTGATCTTTCTCTGTCAAATAAATAAATAAAATCTTAAAAAAAAAAAAGGAAGAAATGACTCACAAATGTCACCTTCCCCACACCACTGCTGTTTCCCAGAATCCTTCAGCCTGCACATGCCCAACTGAAGCTCCATTGCTCTTTCCAGGAACAAAGATGAAGTAAGGATGTGCTACCTCTGGGGTCCCTACGCCCCTTTTCCAAGCTCCCCGTGGTGACCATGACTGGAGGGACCCATGCAGCCCGTAAATGAGAACTTTACAGCCTAGCACTGCTGACACTACTTCATTATGAAGATGCATGGGTTGGCTGCTAGCTAATGAATGCCAGTGCTCGGAAGGATAAACTCGGCTTCTCCCTGATACAATTTAACATCGTATTTCCCTAATTTGAGCCTGATTTAGTCGCTGGGGTATTTGGACGCCTCTTCTATGGTGCCGATAGTTAATTAAACAGATGTTGCAGAGGGAATCATTAATTTAAGTGCTGCAGATGGGAGCGGAATGACTTTGTGAAGTTAATGTTTCAGCAAAACAATGGGCTTCTGTCATCAGTTGGTATAAACTGAGTAAATTAAGAGAACAAGTAGAATAGGGTAGGTCGCTCTGAAGAAATATCAATTACTCATTTTAGGAATCATGCTTTTCTTCTGTCTGCATTCCCATAAGGGGAAAAATGTGGATGTCTGCAAGGAAGGGAGGTAGAAGCAGGAGGAGAGCAGATTGAAAGAGTCTGAAGCGTTAGCTATGCAAAGATTTTTAATTTCATCAGGGTTTATTTTGTATATGGGAGTGAGTGGTTTAGGAATACAGACTGTGCCAGATGAATCAGGAAAATCTGTGAAAAGATATATAGTTAGGAGAACACACCACTGGAAGACAGAGAGACATCCCTACCTATTTCACTAAGAATTATTCATTAGTTCAGTAAATATTTATTGTTGAGAGGCACTTTGGGACAGAGAACATGGCAATGAACATGAAAGACAGGGTCCGTGCTTTCACAGAGCTCACAGTCGTTCTGGAATGTATAGATGCCAAGTCTTTGTCCTAGAGTAGTAGTTCCTCACACAAATGCATGCGAGTCTCTCACAGGTATATGTGGGGAAGAGAAATAACATTCATTGAACAACCTCCATGTGCCAGGATTATGCTTGCACTCAGTATTTGTTGTGAGGAAATTTGATAAATATACAAGGATGCTGAGAACCCAGGAAATGATATGCCTTCCAAAGTCACATAGGTATTATGAAGAAATTGCATATTAAGACTGGTTTGGGAATGAATCCTCAAGAAGCTTACGTTCAAAGGAAAAAGACACATTATGCGAATGTATCTGTCCATGATAAAAGATTTAATGTGACTTGTCATATAATGAAAATTCTGTAAAAATTCAAAGAAGAAGACATAGATGCCCATAAGGACAGTCTCAGAAGGAATCATGGAGGAGGTGGTATTTAAGGTGATTGTTGATGAATGAGTTTTACTTCAACAAGCCAAGGTCGGAAGAAGGCTTATGGAGGACCCCGATTTCATCAAGTCTTCTCATGATCTGGGTAATTTTCCTCATAGGACATTCTGAAATCTGTGATTTTCAGCCTAGCCTGCAGTAGGAGTCAGAATGCTGGCTCTGAAAAATGTTCCAGTCCTGATATTCAAAATGTTGTATGTTGCACATTATGCCATATGTCAAGGGGGAATTATGATTATAGTTGAAATTAAGGTTGTCAGCTGACCACAAGGTAAAAAGATTATCCTAGATTGTTAAGATGATCCAAGCATAATTGCTGGGTCTTTAAATAGGGGAATTGGGAGTCAGAAGAGTCACCACCAGAGAAAGACTTGATAGGCCACTGCTGACTTTGGAGATGGAAGAATGCCACAAGCCAATGAGTGGACAGCTTCTAGAAGTTGGAATATAAGAAAACCTATTTTCCCTTAGAGACTCCAGAAATGAACACAGTCCTGCTAATGCTTTGAACTTAGCCCAGTGAGACTCATTTCAGACTTGTGACCTCTAGGACTCTGAGATTAAAAATTACATGTTTTAGGTCGTGAAGTTTGTGGTAATTTGTGATAGCAGCAAGAGAAAACTAACATATCAATCGGGGAGGCTTATTTCCTCATTGGTTTGATTAATTTCTATCAAATAATACCTAGGTATTCATCTTTTCTTTTTTCCTTTTTGTTTAATACCTACATATTTGTCTTTTCTTTTTTTCCTTTTTGTTTAAGATTTTATTTTTAAGTAATCTCTACACCCAATGTGGAGCTCAAACTCATAACCCTGAGAGCAAGTATCACATGTTCCACTAACTGAGGCAGTCAGGCACCTCTTGTCTTTTCCGATTCTACTTTTTTAAAAGAAATTTTTCCACTTTTTTTCTTAATGAAATTACATATTGTGTGCAGCAGACCTGTACAGTCAATTATTATTATTTTATTATTATTATTATTATTATTATTATTATTATTATTGTATTCTGGTTGTTCCTTCATTCCACAAATATCTCCTTAGATTTCCTGAGATAAGATGATGAATAAAATAGATAGAGTCCCTTTAGCCCTGAATCTTACATAATGAAGAAAAGGGTAAGGTGTTGACTTTAAACAAGGGGAATGGGCCTGTCACTTGCTGTGCCAGAGAATACAGAGCAAAAAGGAGGTACAGAACAGAATATTATTAGCTTAATTTTATTCATGTTGAATATGAGCTCGAGCTCCTAGGAGGCTTTTGTAGATGCAGGTTTGTAAGTCCAAAGTGAGAAAGGGGCTAGAAATACTAATCATCTTAGTTATTTAGCATCCGTCCCAATTGTATTTTTCGTACAGATTGGGCCACCAGAATGGTGCTATACATGGCCCCTGATGATCTCGCCATAATTTCCTAAGGGCAGTTGACAGAGGCTCCATCCCTGTGGGGATCATACATGACTCCTGGGTCTTGGAGCCTCACTGGCCAGGATGAGTGTTATGCGAAAGGATGGTGAGAACAGCCAAGTGGGATGCAGAATGACTACTTTGCTTCATTTCAGCATGGTGCTGAGCACACTATCTGTGCATGGTCCATTCAATGTGCCCTGTCTCCAAGGGTGCTGATTAAACTCCATGCTCATGGATCCCTGGGGGCTCTGTTCTGCTATATCACTGAGTCAGCTGGGTGAATAGGTTTTATTGCTACTTAGTGCCTTGTGATGGCCCTACCCTTATTCTTAATCCACTCTCCATAATAACTGGTTTCAGGAATATAATCCAACCCCAACCTAGATTATGTTTTCTTTCTGCTTCAGATGGGTATACAACTTCCACTGTCAGTATGCACTTAATGGCAAATTTGACCAAAACTTCCCAGGATGCCATAAGGCTCAAGAATTGGACCATGGGCCTATCTGAATAGCTCTTCCCTCTTAAACCATTTGGTCAGACAGGACCAACCTATAAAATCAGTCATATACATGTACTCAGACATGGAAATAAATGTTTAGGTTCTAAACAATACTGGGAATGAAAACTCTTAAGAATGCAAGTCTTGAAAAATGAAAATTGAGCCTGGTACACTATTACAATCATCGCTAGCTATTTTTGTTTGTTTGTGTATTTGTTTTCCTTTTTATATGGTAATTGTAGGATTAATTCACACAAGCTGCTACACATAAACTAAAATTGAGAAGAGAGTTTAGAGGAGTCAAATCACACACAGCAAAACATGTTAAAGTCTTTTAATTAATTAGAACAACACCACAAAAATTGAGAATGAGCTATAGGGTATCTTTTATTGCCTGAAGTAACTTCTAAATTGTCCAATTTTATTTTCTTACCGTAACTACTGAACTACTTTTTCAACACCATTTCTTACATTGTTACTATTAGTCAAATAATCTCAGAAATAAGAGACAGCAGTTAAATCCTATCATTTTTCTACTTGGGGTCACTGAAACCCTAAAAGGGCAAGTAATTTGCCCACATTTGCATGTTAAGTAGTGTCATTGAACCCAGATCATCTAAATCCCCATATAGCTATAAGTTGGTGGAAGCTGGAACAAATGGGTCTATAGGAGATGTGACAAGTGCTTAAAGGTAGGTATCTAGAGAACTCCTCTATTAAGATTACTGAGTCCTGGGCCAGCAGGGTGGTAAAAGCCAACTTTCTAGCTCCACATCAGTCATGGCCCTCAGTAGAACAAATGTCCCAAATTTGGGGCCCACATAGGGTTGAAGAGAGGCAGATCCGTACCTCCATCTGAAAGTCTTATTAATTAACACAGCACATAATCAGTAACCTCATCCTATGGCAGTCGAGACAGGCTGTTGATGACACCCATTGCTGTGGGTCCCTTAGAGCCATTTTGTGGCAAGACACCAATCACAAGTGAAGACATTTCTGGGTCAGGATGAACTTTAGCCCAAAGGAAAGTACGACGGTATGAGAGAAGGGCTTTCATTCTATACACCAAAGAATCACTCTCTTGTGAAGAAGACGATAGTGCTTAGTAATTGTAGCATTCTGTCTTGTTATAGTGCTTAGCTTCTGGAAGTTTCTGACATGTGCAGGTCGAGGTTGCAGCCTTGATGGACATAGGGGTAAATTCATTTCAGCCCTGCCACCCGGGACTATCAGTGAATACTACCGATCACAAGGGTCACATATATGAGAAGTGCTGCTGACTCTGGTTAAGCCATCGCTCCCCTAGTAATGCTCCGTAGCCCCAGAGTTAGCAAGAAAGAATTTGGCATCAATATGAATGGGTCCATTTGCTTCAACCTCGCCTAATCATTGTCCCAAATGCCAGCCTCCAAGTTCCATGAGGACACAGATGAAGTCTTTCTTATTGATTACTATATGCTACATGCTTAGCTAAGAGCTTGGCACGTAGAAGGTAATCCTTTACCTTTGGATAAATGAGTTCTTTTTAATCAATTTATAAAATATTTGCTGTAATATCCCCAAGGGAGTCCTGGCTTTGGAGCAGCAAGGGCCAGGCTGTATGAACAGGCTTTCCATTATAGGTTGTGGTTTGTGGAAGGTATTTAACCTCTCAGGATCTCATCACCTTTTTTATTTATATAATAGGGCTTGGGAACATACTTCACTCAATTGTTTTAGGAGTTTATGAATTGTAAATTTCTCTACAGGTATTAGATATTATTATGTTAGTCACTTAATGCAGACATATGAGGAAAGAAATAAAGGGAAAAAACTGACAATTTTTATCTACCAATAATACACTAAACACTTTTACATATACTTCACTATTTTAAGCAGCAGCATTACAAAATGGGTGCTAGTGTCCCTAATTATCAAGAGGAAAACATAAAGCTTAGGTGGTGATTGCTTTTGACCTGCTTCTAAATGACTACAATAATTTCCTTTTTTCCACTATTTCCTGCTGCCTCCTCACACATGTGAAAGAACAGAGAACAATGATATGTCAAAATAGAATTAATTACTTAATTGTATAGTACCAAATATAATACTGGAGTTTAGAAAAGTAGGAGAAGAATGATGCCAGGAAAGGATTTATAGATAAAGTAGGGTTTGGGAGGATGGGTAGAATTGCTTTATTTGATTAAAAAGGGAAAGCTGGATTTTTTAGGATATATGTAGTGATAAGTGCCCATGAAGGAATAGAAACAGTCATAAGTACTGGGGGAAACCCCATCTGCAGACCTGGGTAAGGACAGTATAACAGAGTAAGGGAAATAGAGTTTGATGATTTTTCTTCATCTAGATTATACATAAAAAGATCAAGCCCTTTGTGCACCAATTGTGATTACTTACCCAGGCTCTTTGATCTTGACCTTGAACAAGCGGAAGCAAAGAATAAAGTCCAAAACTTGTCATTGAGTAAGCTGGTTGTAGCGTAGTGCACCCTGAATTTCCTCACAGCCAGTCTCCCAAATGAATCACAGAAGTGTTGTTGGGAGTGATGAAAAAATGCTAAAATTCTGACAGTTTAAGCTGTTTTATACTGACATTAAATAAAAATGCTTCCCCTAAACCCTCGAGTATTAAGGATATTCAGGAAATGTAAAACTGAGTTGTACTTTATGCAATTACCAGTTGCAGCTGTTGATGTACTTAAACTCATGGACATTGCTATTACAACAGTAGTTGATTGTCTGAACCTTCTGTTTACCCCTTAATTGAAACTTGCATTTTAGTAATTTTCAATTCCAGTTATATATCACAATTACTCATAGAAAATTTAAACAACAGCAATAACAACTCTGCAGACCAGGGTGCTAGCCGCTGGAATTCTGATTTAATAGATTAAGGGAGTCATAGATTCTGGAGTTTGAAGATTTTCCCCTGATGATCCTCATGCAAAGCCAATATCCACTGGTATAGGTAATCCAAACACCTGGATCCATATGACTTATAAATTAATAGTACCTTTTTAGAGTAGGAAGTTTCCTCTAGCTCCATGAACCCTATCCCTGAGTGTACACTAAATTTTTCAGGAATAAGTTCTTAGGCTTCTTGTCCATTTTGATGTAGGAACATAGATTCTATATTTTTTTCTTAAGATTTTATTTATTTATTTATTTATTTATTTATTTATTTATTTATATTTATTTAGGGAGCACAAGTTGGGGGGAGAGAAGGAGAGGGAGAGAGAACATACCAAACAGACTCCACACTAAGGACAGAGCCCCATGGAGGGTTTGATCTCATGACCCTGAGATCATGACCTGAGCTGAAGCCAAAAGTCAAATGCTGAACTGACTGAGCCACCTTGGTGCCCCTAGATCCTGTATTTTCAAGAACTTCTTACTTTTTCATAATTTTAGATTTACAAAAAAAAGTTGTACAGTTTAGTGAGTCCCTATATTCCCTTTACCTCAGTTTCCCCTCATCGTTACATCATCATAACCCTGGTACATTTGAGAAAACTAAAAAATTAAGACAGGTATATTGACTTTATTCAGATTTCACCAATTTTTCCTTTAATGTTTCCTTTACTGTTCTAGGATTCAGTCTAGGATACTATACTGCATTGAGTGGACTCTATATCTTAAAGACAAGCTCAAAAGTGATTTTGGTATAGTCAGTCCTCATACAGTGTTTGTAACTTCTAAACTAATCCAAACTAAATGACTTTCAGATCACAAAGCACATTCATAAAAGACCCAATCTTGCCTCAGTTAATGCAATTATATGGCAAAAATGTCAAGGCTTAAGATTCCTGTTTATCTCCACATTCTTCACTGGGTCATGACTATGCTCCAGATGATTTCAAGGAAATGAAACTTCTTGAAAATAACACCAATCACAATACTCAGTAGGAATGAAGAGACTCAAAGACCTAGTAGAGCTTGAGGAGTCCTTATTTCCTTGGTAGTGGTTTTGACAAAAACTGTTAGTTTTTAAATTAATTTTGTACATAAATTAATGATTAAGCATATATCTGTGATCAAAGATTTTAACCACAAAATACAAGACATGCTTCTTATTCCACATTGGCAAAAAATATTTTCCACTAATTTATAGAAATAATCAATGGTATAGCCTCCTAAGATAGCAATGAATTTCAGTGCCTGAAAAAGAATCATTAAAACAGAAATCTTATTTCTAAATTAAATTCTCAGAAGTGAATTTTCCTTTCTCTGTAAGCAGCATATTTATTTCAAAGAGCTATCAAAACAATGTATGCAGTTGGAAAATTTAAACATAAGCACACACAAACATGCAAGCATGTATAGGTACACACATACACTCAACATACAGTCTCTCAATCCTGGATGAAAAACCATTTGAGGTGAAGCCCTCATGGTCTCTGCTTATGGTGCCTTGATTTAACTGACATTGCTTGGATTTCTTTCATAGTTGGATTTACATCTTTAGAACTTGTCTGGTTTAAAACTTTGCACCTTGATGGAACCTTGTTTAAGTTTCTTCTTTCAAGATGCTGAATTTCTAATATTCAGTTGTTCAGCATTACAATCAATGTTTTAAGCTATTTGTGGCTACTAAATTCTGCCACTGTCAAGCAAGGGTAAAGAAAAAAAACTGAGAACATTTTCAGAGGGAAACAGATATATCCATATCACCCAAGTTTTGTTTATCCAGGACTTTAGAGTTTGCAAAAACATCATCTTCTTATTTGAGTTTTACAACAAACCTGGATTTTCTGTGGATATTTCCATTCTATTAATGCCCTTCCTTATGATTCCAACTATTATATAGTTCTTTGGAGTAGTAAAAATAACCAAGAAAAATTCATTCATTATATTTACAAAAACCCACTGACTACTTACGAAGATTCAGTCAGTATACTGGGTTCTGGTAATAAAGAGACTTTCCTTAACCTTTTGAAAACTCTTAAGAAACATATAAAACACCCAAAAAATATAGAGAACTTTTTAAATGGCTTTTACCACAAAATAAGAGGCATCCTTTGGGGTGCTGGATCACACATTGAAAATCACCTCTCTTCTTGACTTCTCAATTGACTTTTTGCTCATACAAATAAGAGGGTACCTCATTATAGGACTCAGAAACAATGCATGAGACCAAATATTCTTCGAGCAGAAAGGTTAGTGAGTATTAAGCCAGGGCCAGCTATAAGATGAGCTAGAAGACAGGATTATCAATGTGCTATGATTTGTTGTGCTTGAAACATCTCTACCAATCCATGCCCTGCTAAACTATTTTTCACCTTAACATTGAAAATGTGTCTAATATCCTGATATTAATCACTAGGTAGTTAAAGTGTTTCTAGATAGATGGTAGATTAAAGACTATCTAACCCAGCGCATTGATTTTACAAATGGGGGAAATTGAGACCTAGAGAAAGGAAATGGCTTACCCAAGATCATGAACTATTTGGTTTCAAGATCAAACCATAACATAGCTCACCTAACCTACAGTCTATTGTAAATGTCTATTTACTACTCCCCAACTTTATGCATGTTGCCACTGTATAGCTATTTAACATTAATAAAGAAAAATGGCCTTACACACTTTCTAGGTTTATAGTCTTGAGTTCATCACAGAATCTGTATTTTAACAAATTATCACGAGTGATTCTAATGCCCTAGTACAGGTTCACAACCGATGATGGAAATCCCAACTCCAATTTCCTTTATCAGATACCAGGTGTTATGATCCCCTCAGGAAGTTATTTTTTTGTTATAAGTGTTTCACTATATACCATAAGTTAAATATGATCACTCTATCATGTCATTATTAGGACTCAATACAGCTTAGAATGTTTGTTAGATGCCCAACATTTCCTAAAAAGATTGTAAGTAGAAAAGGCAAATGGCAGCCCTAGAAACACAAGATCTTGGAATCAAGATGGCATCTTATAAATATTTTAGTTCAATCCTTTCTTTGACATGTGTCTCAGAAGAAATAAGAGACTTCTTCAAGATCACATAGTGGTATTGTCAGATGTTGTATTTGCTCGCTAGAGCTGCCATAACAAAATACCACAGACTGGCAAGCTTAAGTCACAGACATTTATTTTCTCACAGTTGTGGAGGCTGGAAGTCCATGATCAAGATGCTGGTAAATTCCAATCCTGGCGAGAGCTCTCTTCCTGGCTATTTCCTCACATGTCTTTTCCTTGGTGCATATACATGGAGGGAAAGAGCTCTCTCTGGTGTCCCATCTTATAAAGACACTAATCCTATCAGTTCAGGGCTTCAACTCCATGGCCTCATTTAACCTTAATTACTTCCTTAGAGGCCTCCTTTCCAAAGAGAGCCCTACTGGAGGTTATGACTTCGGTATATGAATTTTAGGGAGACACAAACGTTCAATTCATAATAATTGTAATTATCAGTTTTCATATTGATATTTTAAAAATATATATAGCATCTAGGAAATGAGGAACATGCAATACAAATGCTCCTCATACAGTATGTTTCATATTTGTGTCTTCACTTCAGTGTGGTTTTGAGGTATGTTCTATGTCTAACCTACATTAGAAGATTCTTATATCGTAAGAATATAGGTGTATGGTAGAAAGGAGAGTAGAGGAGGAGGACAACACATGTTGTTTATACCAATTTGCATAAGCCTATTGTTAGCATCTCTTTATAACTCTGTGTTCAGATGATGTCACATCAGTAACTTGAAATCAGCCACAAGGAACAGTTACAACATGGAAATTAGCTAATGTGAGAAATTGGGGCCCATTTCATCCCATCCCCATCCCAGGGAGCTAGTTGTTTAAACATTTACCAGCACATTGTTTAACATCTTTGATCAGTTATTTGGGAGTGCATGTGCATAAGTAACAGCTTATGATGGGATCTTTGATCAAAGGATAGACATTCTGATATATATCATGCATATGCTGGGATATAACATAAGACAGATATGGTACTGATGAATAATGGGAAAAATTCTCACCCTTGGTGGATCTGAATTCTCTCATCTATAAAAGGGGATGAAGTATCTACTCTTCAGATTAGTCCTGGCTTTTTATATGCATATACTTCTGAGAAGGTATATACTGCATTGTGGTTAAGAAGAAAAAGCTTCAGAATTTGAAAAAAAAAAAATTAATATGGGAGGAGGCCATGTGATTTAATAGCAGTATGATCTTGGGCCAGTCATTAGGTCCCATGTTCCTATCTATGAATAGGGTTGGTTCATTACTTTTTTTTTTTATTTTTTATTAACATATAATGTATTATTTGCCCCAGGGTACATGTATGTGAATCGTCAGGCTTACACATTTCACAGCACTTATTTCTTGATAGCATTTTTGTGAAGGGTAATTAGATTAGGTTGTAACACGCTTAGCACACTTCCTGACATTTTAAATAGTAGATTCATGTTACTACTACTATTACTACTACTACAATTTCACTACTAATACCACTACTATTCCTACCAAGGTACTTCCTTACTTTACCAGGTGCAAAGAAGGAGTTGCGAGACCTGAGAGCTGGAAAGCTATGTCTCTTCCTGGCTCTGAGCGGTCAATATTCTTTTTATTACAAAGCAACCAAATTGATGTTCTCTGCCACTAGGTTGGCACCTTTCCTATGCCAACAAGCTTGAAGTCACAAAATCCAAACTTACAAGAGCTTATATCCAAGCAGAGAATTAACAGCAATTAAACAGGTTTCATTGTGAACACCTCCATGGAAATCAGTCTCTCCAATTGATTTCTTTTGACAGCTGGCTGTGGTCTGGAGACTAAATGAGAATTTCCAGGGAGGGAGACAAAGACGATTTTGGAATCCAAAGCAATGTTTGAAGATGGCAAAATATGAAACTGGGCATATTTAAAATGTGTTTAAGAAGATGAGTTGGAAGACTCCCGCAGGAAAAAATCTACGCACGTCACATTTTAAAAAGGAAGTGGATAGATCTTTAGAGAGACATTTAGATGGGTAAGGAGAGAACTATATAGGTCAGGAACTATGGCTTTGGGGACACAGAGGTCTAAATTTAGGTCTGAGATATGTTCTTTTCTACATAGTTTGGCCTAAGACAGCTATGGATTTCTCATCTGTAATATCAGGATATTAATGTGCCCTCCTCACAAGGCTCTTGTAGGGACTAAATAATACAATCAATGAGAACCACAGATCATGGTACCTGGAACAGAGTACAAATTAGATAAGTTGAAATTACTAAGTTTATTTTTAACAACATCATCATTTTCTCTTCTCTTCTATTTTCTTCCCTCTCTTCCTCCTCTTTTTTTTTGCCATGGTTTGTAATTATCAACATCATCCTCACTACCATCATCACTTAACATCATCGTCACATAAAGTATGTGGAACCTGTACTGTGAGCTGAACACTCTGCCTATTTATTACTCATTATAATCCTGTAACTTAGAGATCTCATTAGAATTATTTTACACATTAATAAATGGGGATACAGAAAAGTAAATTAATTAGCACAAGGCTTCATAACCAGTAATAGAACTGAGTTTTAAGACTAGTCATTTTTTTCTTCAGAGCTTGTATGCTCTCAAACATTTATATGTTCATATATTTGCTAATCATTGCAAAAATATAAATTCCCAATGTTCTTTCTTAGAATCATTGCCTTTAAGAGTCTAGTTTTAATTTTTAATCTGGCTATTTGGGTAGTGGATTGAATACAATCATTACTAAGGTTCTAATAATCTTTTTTTTTAAATTATGACTATGTGATAGCCTAAAAATGCTGCTGACAATTTAAGATTGGGTTCATTGATTCACAAATATTTAGAGATTGATTACCATATACTTACTTCCTACTAATCTTTATGAGGATGAAGTAGTGAAAATACAGAAAGGACTGAATTACCATGGAGCCTACATCCTAGTGGAAGGAAACAAACAATGAACTAATGAGAAGGTTGGAAAAATATTTTTCTGTAAATGGCCAGACATTAAATATTTTATGCTTTGTGGGCTATATGATCTCCCATGCAACTACTCAACTTTGTCATTACTGCAAAAGCATTCATAGATAATACTTAAAGAAATGTCTGGATTTGTAAATAAAACTTTATTTACAAAAACAAGTGACTGGCCAGATTTGGCTTTTAGGGTATAGATTGGTCACTCCCGAATGAACACATAAGTAAATACATAAAGCACAATAGTATTAGTTAGTGGTAAGTGCTAAATAAATATTTAATGTAGGTAATGTAGCAGACAGTGACTTGGTGGTATCTTATTTAGGGTATAAGGACTGAAAGAATCTCTTGGAAATTTAAGCTGAAATTTTAATAAAATGAGGGAGACAGACATGAAAGAAGGAAGAGCATATGGGGAAAATGCAGAGTCTAGAAGAGAAATTTCTAAAACCTTCTAAGGGAAGAGGAGAATGAAACAGATAAGGTTGGAGGGATTAATAGTGGATATATAGCCATGGAATTTATAAACTAGGGCAAGAAATTATAATTTTATTATAAATTAATTGAAAAATCAAAACCAGGTGTTAGACAAGAAAGTGACATAATTTGTTTTGCGTTAAAAGAAGATTACTTCAGGGGATTCTAGGAAGATGGCAGCTGTGACATAGTCTTTTATTCTCTCTCAATCACCACCCAAAACACAGAAACTAGGTAACAAAACAAAACAAAAAACACTGAATTATATTTAAAACAAACCTAGCCAACCAGGTATTTGCAGCAGTACCAAACTATAAGCAAATTACCCTCATCCATAGGACCTACATGATATCAACATCCGTGCGGCAGATGAGAGAGAGAAGCAACAGAGAATCAAAACTCAAAATAGTCAACAAATATCCATTAGAAATACATGCCATTTTGGTAACAGGAGCTGAAGGGATCTGGGCCAGAGGAAGACAGGGGTGTGACAAGGAGTAACTGAGGTTGAGCAGATAATCTGCATTGAACTATTTGCTAGCAATCCCTTGCAGAACAGTGCCCACACTTAGGAGAAATTTCTGGGAAGGACACAAAAATGGTGCAGGACAATCATAAGAGAGACAAAGGAAAGCTCATTTTCAGATAAAAGTTGTTCAGACAAACAACCCAAGAAATAGAAGATAATAAGCCCCCATATTTTTGAACATGACATGGTAACAACAGTTGAGAGAGCTCAGAAGAAGTTAGAAAAAAACACCCTCAATCAAAGCCCCATTTTAAAAGTTGAGGAAAACTAACTTTACATATAAATAAATAACATAAAAGTATTAACTTTAAATGCCCTACCAAATTATTACAAGACAAAATGGAATAAGGGGCAGTAATATCTCTTTGGTCCTTCAAAACCTCCCAGAAACATATGCACACAGAACATGGCAAGACTGTAAATTATCTCACAAGATAAAAGAACTTTGTAAATGATATAGGAACTCAAACACAAGGGAAAGTCAGAATTAGAAAAAAACTAAAATATGAGTTCATAAAACTAAGGGAAAAATTAAAAGAAAAAAGAAACAATTTGACATGTGAAATCTTAACCAGAGGGAACACACACACAAAAAATAAATAAACATGACAGACAATGATTTAAGAGAAATAGAGGAAAGGAAGAAAAAAAGAAGAAGAATTTTTCTTTTCTTAAACAATGAGAAAAACTAACAGGCATTGAAGGTAAACAAAGATATCTTCTTTGTTTTTAAATAAATAAATAAATATTTATTACACAATAATAGAGTCATTAAAGAGAAAGAAATCAGGAACAGAATAAATGAAAGTCGTGATTCAAGAAAACTTTCTTGAAATAAAAAGGACTCAAAATGATATATTATAAAAGTGTATTCCATACTTGATAATATTGACCCCGGAAGACCATACCAAGACATATACTTGTAAAATTACTAGACTTTAAATAAGAAAAATCCTGGGTGGCTCATTTGGATAAGTGTCTGCCTTCAGCTCAGATCATGATCTCAGGGTCCTGGGATCCAGCCCCACATCGGGCTCCCTGCAGGGAGCCTGCTTCTCCCTCTACCTCTGCTCCCCCTGGTTGTACTCTCTTATGCATTCTCTCTCTCTCTCTCAAATAAATAAATTAAAAAGGAAAAAGAAAAAAAAACAGGAAAAATCCTTGGAACATCTAGGCAAAGATATCAAGTGGCATAAGAGGAAGAAAATTCACCTTCAAACTTTTTAATAGGCGTATTTTATGCCAGAGAAAATGGAGTCATATATTTAATATTCAGAGTTGCTATCAGGCAAAAGTGACTCTCACATATAAAGAGCTCAAACTCTTATTTATTTATTCATTTATTTATTTTTTAAGAGTGCAAACTCTTATCAACATTGGAGAACCAGTAAAATCTTGTTCTGATGAGCAATTCCTAAGGAATCTCCTAGAGAATGAACATTTGACAATCAAAATAACTAGAAACACATTGACACAAGAATTAGTGTAGAGCGTGAAACGTATAGTTACTTGTAGACATAATAGTGGAGGATTTTTTAAACAGTGGAATACAGTGTGTAGTATATGAGCTCTATGTCTGAGCTCTGTACTCAGACAGTGAGGGTATAATGATAAAAATTGAGAGAGGAGACAGAGAAATAAAACAAAACTTTCTTTTCCACTGCTCTTAGTGGTAAAAATATTAGTATTTTTTTCTAAGAATGTTGTACAGATAATGTGGGATAAAGTGAATATAAAACTATATGGACTATTTTAATTTTATTACTTCATGTATCCTCAAGGGCCAAGATTCTTGCTATGAAAGAGAAGTGTTGCAAAAGTTAAACAGAAGTCCAGGTTTTAAGGGGGTGCCTGGCTGGCTCAGTTAGCGGGAGCATGGGACTCCTGATCTTGGAGTTGTGAGCTCAAGCCCCACACGGGGTGTAGAGCTGACTTAAAAAATTAGTAATGATAATAAAAAGAAGCAAAAAACCAAAAACTCCTAGTTTTAAGTTTGAATAGGAAGTATCAGTAAGATAAATTCCCCCATATGTACATTATCAATATCTTTATCTATAATCTATACCTATATCTACACCTGTATGTTTTTTTTTTTCTTCTAGTTCTTCCAATGAATAAATATTATCAATGACTAGACCAGTAGTGATGAGCACAGAGAGGGTACTGATTGTGGCCTTGAAATATCCATTTCCATTTACAAAAAAAAATAAAATAAAAAATAAAACAAGATAGCAAGTGTTCTTGGAAAAAATAGCTACTACCAGGCCCTGGGACAAGAAATGTTTAAGTCAATCCAGATATTGGGGAAGCAATCAAAGACCACTAAAGCCATGTCAGGTAGGCTTGAGAGTCATCACAAGGAGGCTCTCATTGCCAGAGATAAGACGATTGCTTTCCAAAATGAATAGTCATTGCCATTGATTGAAACCTGTCAAATACGTTTAAATCTGTGAGTGCCTGTTGAAATTTAACACAAAACAAAACAACAGCAAAAATTAATTGGTCACATTTGGAAGATGGCAGGGAAGCAGTTTTTCTAGGAAACTGGTAATTAAGAGAAAAAAGGAAAATGTTTATCCTACCTTTCTCTACAGTTTCTGTATGAACAGTACCACTAACTGCTAGCCACACAGCAGCTGAGGGAAGCATTTCTTTACAAAAGTAAGACAACCTAAAAAAAAGAGAGATGTGAAACAATTTGAATATCAACGTTTCACAACTCCTAATGAAGTAATGGGTCCAGACACTGAGTTGCAAGACCTGAGAACTCTAAAAAGAGAGACAAGCAGACTCGATGTGCCCCTGATGAAAGCCCACAGCACCACTTCTAGTCTTGCCAAAGTAATTGAGTGTGCAAATCATGAGTGTGATTAGGCCCTGGATCCAGCTGCTAATGTGAAGGGTGAAGGAATGTGTTGAGCTGTACTGTGGACATGTAATCAACAAAAGCCAGACTGTGGGAAACTCTGCAAGTCAAATCCCTTGGGCTAATCAACAGATAAGTTTTCAGAAAAAGAAAGGAAAAGGCCGGGTGCGATGGTTATAGGCTCAACAAGATATAGTAAATATAATTTAAAAATACAGGCAAGACTACTAAAGGGAATCTGATGGCAAATTTTTTTTTAATTAAGAAATGATTAGGCGAGTGGTTCCTTTGGGTTGAGCAAGATATTTGAGTTAGAACAAGCCAGACACCTTCAGAGGTAGATGGCAAGGTTCTATTTTTGTCATGAGTAGTGGTTTCCAGGGGGTTTGCTTTGTAATACTACATTAATATCTATATTTCTATCTATATATGTTTTATGTTTTTTATGTCTGTTTTGTTTTACAATGAAAAATACGAAGGTACAATATTTGGTCTTCTGTAGTGACACTGACTTAAAGGGGAGTAAGAATAAAAACAGGGCATCAGGTGAGGGAGCTTTGGGAATAGTCCAGGCCTGATGATGAAGAAACTTAGTGGGATTCTCTGTTGCACGTCAGAGATAGAGAAATTGTTTGGGCTGTGTTCTTCCTCCTCATAGATAAACACTCGACGTTGAAAGGGATGTGGAGACAGATGGTGCCAAGAAGAGTTTCTGAGGTCAAGCTAAATATCTTACTACTTGATTGATACCTCAAAGTTGGTGCCGTTGGGGATTCTGCACATGTTCATGAGATAGCTACATTTTTAAATGAATAACACAATCTGATAAAATCTTAAAATATTTACCCAATTTCTTCCTTGGGTACTGCTTCAGTAGGACATTTGAGAGTCACAGTGGTCAAATTTCACCTAAGACTTTTTCTACATTATTTAATTTATTTCACACTACTACACATTAGTTCATATTGGGGACAGCATTTCAATTTGGGGGAAAAGGGTGTAAAAAGGTATTGCCTACAGTTCTTCCACAAAGTCCTTAATATAACACATAAGTTGTTAGCTACTAGAAAAGGACCTCATCTTATTTGCCAGTGCTGCTGTTACATGCTTAATACATTGAATCCAAAATAAAATGCAAAAAAATAAATTTAATACAAAAATAATTAATATCTACAAATAAATGACATTGATAATTTGTATATCAAACTCATACTTACTCACGTTTCCATATGAGTGGAAATATATCTTTATGATTTCACAGAAACCAGAAAGGATAGACCATGTTAGGGGCTGGGATGGGGACCTGGGAGGACAGAAGGAAGCATGAACATGGGTACAGGACAGAATTGAGTTTGATGTCTGGCTTTAGTAATGACTAGCTGTGTAAACTAAGAGAAAGTCACTTATCACTACTCAACCTTAATTTCTACAGTTGTAAAGGGTTTAGAGCAGGAAGGATAATTATGAGTCTTGAAAGAAAGAGCTTTTTTTCTATGGCTCCATGCTCCTACCCCACACAAAATTTGCTCCCTAAGCGTTATTTTTTTTCTTCCTTAGGGATGATTTTATGTGACCCTCTTCTACCAATTCTGCATCTAGCTGCCTTTTACATGTTGGGTAAGTCCTGATGTATCACATGCTGCTGAATGTTTTTGATCCTGAATGGATCACCCTTGACATTAGGGCTGACAGTTCCCAGGACATCCTCTGTAACTGCTATGTTGATGCCAATGTGACCCAAGTGGCTTCCGTAATAATCCCTTTCCTCTACAGAGTCACCTGCTGTCAGGAGCTGCCTGTGCAGAAGGAACTGATTCCTAGTCCCATCAGAGCCCTAATTAAAAGTGCACCAAATTAAACTTGAATGCATGGAAAACAATTAGCTCTCTCTTTTGTCTCTCCATTCAAATCCATAACACAGAGCAGCCAGGTGTCATGTTCAACAAATCTCTATCACTTGATGGCTAGAGAAAGGAATGGAGTTGGAAAAGCTCCAGAATCTTCCCCTAGAGGGCTATTCTGGCCTTCCCATGTTTGCAGTAACTCAGTTGTCACGATGCTTCTATTTGAATCCCTCTTTCTCAATCACCTTCTCCTATCTTTTTCTTCTTCCAAGGAAACATCCTTCAACATGATTCTCTTTATCACCACTTCCTTTGTCTGGAGGTTTGCAAAACGTTTTTGGTTTTTTTTCCCCAAATATGTTTATTTTATTTTTTTCAGGGTTACAGGATTAATTGTTCATGCACCACACCCAGTGCTCCATGAAATAATTGCCCTCCTCAATACCCACCACCAGGCTCACCCAACCCCGCACCCCCTCCCCTCCAAAACCCTCAGGTTTTGCACAGTCTCTCATGGTTCATCTCCCCCTCTGATTTCACCCATTTCCCCTTCCCTTCCTTCTCACAATGCCCTCCATGTGTTTTTTTATGCCCAACACGTAAGTGAGACCGTAAGGTAATTGGCTTTCTCTGATTGACTTATTTCACTCCGCATAATCTCTTCCAGTCCTGTCCATGTAGATACAAAAGTTGGATATTCGTCCTTTCTAATGAAGGCATAATATTCCATTGTATATATGGACCATATCTTCTTTATCCATTCATCTGTTGAAGGGCATTTTAGTTCTTCCCACAGTTTGGCAATTGTGGCCATTGCTGCTTGGAGGTTTGCAAAACGTTTTTTGACAAAATGCCAAATATGCTTGTCTGGCATATTTTTAAAGGATTGATAGATCAAACACAGACACTAGTTTACCCTTCTGTTGCTCTCACATTACATATGAGGATTAGTAGGAGGCATCCCTGCCATGATAAAATTAGTTGTTCCACCCCGTGTCAGCTGTGATATTATTTCCCCAAATATGTGCATCAATTATTCTACCTAGAATTCTTTCATATAACTGACTAACCCTCAACCTCATACTAATTTCAGTAACTAGGTCTCTACTTTACAGAGGGAAACTAAATGAACTGTTCAATCATCCTAGCCCTCTATATCCCTGAGACCTGGAAGATGATGATTTATCCTTAATTCCTAAGGAAAATAATTAGGAATCCAAAATTAAATCAACATATGCAAACAAAACTAGCATATTTTTGAAAATAAGATCTTAGGGAGGAGAGATTTTAAGAGCTAGTAAAAAAGATGTACAGGTTTTTGAGACTAGGCAGTTTTGAATTCAAATCCGATGACTTATCAACCATGTGAACCTTGGTGCATTATGTAACCTCTCCATGTGTCAGTTTCCTCACTTATAAAGTTGTGATAATAAAATAGCATCTATACCATGTGGCTGTTCTGAGGATCAGAGATGATTTATGTATTATCTCAGCATGATGTCTCGAGTATATGGAAGCTGGTATTATACATGTGAAGGAGGTCAGTCTGGCTAGAACCAAAAACTCATGCTGGGCCGTTGTCTGGAAACAAGACTGAGGAGAGGATATACTACAGGATGCAGTAGACTGAAATTTGCAGTTTCTCATGGTGGGACTATGACTATAATGACCTAGCTTAATGACCACCTGATTATATAAATATGTGGGAAGGTAATAGACGTATTGGAATAAATGGAAGTTCTCTTAGCAATATTCAATCTCTGGTAAGCGTACAGCACAAATGTGATAGCTCCCTACCTTGTCACCAAAGTAGACTCTGCCATTTGGTCCTTGGGCTCTTTCCCAGTGATTTGGAGCATATTCTCAGAATTCTTTTCAATTCTTAATTTATGTAAATGATTTATTACAACCTCTAGCCCACAGATCCTTTAGTTCACAATAAGTGGTAATAGCAAACTGAGTTTTGTAGTTTTCAGATTTTCCCGGTCAGAAAATGTCACTCACAGACACCCATGCTTCTGTGAAAGACAGTTGTAGTGAACAGACAACTCTGGTGCAATCCATACAGCAGTGGTGAAAAACATTCATGGGCCATACACATTCAAATACTAGAATTTCTGTGGTCCCACTTGAAGGCACAAAAAGCCTCAAAACAGTACTAAAAAGTCAGTAACAATTAGAATATAATCACTACCATGGTATAACAATGCCTCACAGATTCTATAAACTCATTCATGGTTATTAAACCATTCACTTTGTCATCCTTTGGCACTGTTTTGCCATTTGAGAACTATTTTTTGCCCTATTGAACTTTCTTACCATCTCATGAAACTCGGCGCTCAAATATTTTACTAAATGCCCAATCATTCTTTTTGTTGACCTGATGTTTTACTGCACCTCTTACTGGTAGCAAGAGGTCAGTATTACACAAACTTCTCAGCTTAGTGCTCCATCAGGCAAGCATCACCTTTGTGATATGTCTTTGAAGTTATAGCTACAGGGAAATAGAAATCAACATCTGGTGATTCACTTGCGATGGGCTTGCAGTACACTGACATGCTGTTGGGTACCATTTTTAAAGAAAAGCAAAGCTGCCACCATAAATCACGAAGGAAGATTGAACTGGTTAAGAGAGGCCAGTCCTTCAGGGAGAGTCTTTGGGACCTGACAGACAAGAACGGATCCTCAAGAAAATCATCCACACTGTAGCCATAAAGGGGAAATTCTCACTCATTTCTGTAATCTATGAGAAAGAAATAAGGAAACTTTCCAGAACAGAGTTTCATAATCATACCCATCAAGAAAGATAGTCCCAACTGGTTTTCAGTGGGAAAAGGCACCATGCAAGTAAAAATTAAGTAACACCCTGGAAGAGATAGATAGCATGGGTTGGAGGCTCTTCTAGCTTTTGCCCTCTGCTTGCTATTGACCCTTTTCTCGCACTGACTCCATACATTCCAGACACTCCTCCTCGTTCCTAGGAGAACTCCTTCTCTCTTACTCAGTTAATATGACACTGACTCTGTCTTATATTTTCATGTCCTAAGAGTTAGCAGTCAAAGACTACATTACCCTTACTTATTCCACCTGTATTCACCCAAACTCCATATCACGAGATATGCTTCGTTCTTATGAAGCTTGTATACACTCTAGATACACAATATCTTTGCATAAGTGATGTCTTTTTATTAATGACCTGTTGCCTTAACTTGGACTTTTGAGAGTTGCTTTAGCTGTAGTTTCTCATTTAGTTGCTATCTGGTAATTTTCATGTCTGCATGGCATTTCTGTCCCCTTCATTTCTTTCTTGCTCTCTTATGTCTCTTTGTTTTTATTTACTAATTTATATTTGTTTTAATTTTTCTTTAATTATTATCATGTAACCTCTAATAGGTTTAAAATTGTCATTGTAATCACATTCAGAGGGGTATCATATATACTAGTACATTCAAAGGACTTACGTCAGAAGTTAAGAATCTCATTTTTTTTTTTTTAAGAATCTCATTCTTGATTTTTGCAGCTTAGTAATCATATAGATTTCTAAAGATATCTCATGCCTGGTGTGAACTGGCTACCCAGACCCCTGTTACATTATTTCTTAACTGGGTCCTGAATTTGATTATCTGCCTGTGTCTTAACCTTGTTAAGAACGTTAAGAAGGTTGGGATGCCTGGGTGGCTCAGTTGGTTAAGCGTCTGCCTTCAGCTTAGGTCATGATCCTGGGGTCCTGGGACTGAGTCTCAAATCCGAACCCGGCTCCCTGCTCAGTGGGGAGCCTGCTTCTCCCTCTCTCTCTGTCTGCTGCTCCTCCTGCTTGTGCTCACTCACTCTCTCACTTTCATTCTCTCTCTACAAATAAAAAAAAAAAAATTCTAAAAAAAGAAAGTTAAGACCTGCTGGCCTGGTGAGTTTTCATTGTGTCCTCAATTGTATTCTGTTTTGTTTTCCTCTTTCCCATTGTCATGTAAATTACTGGTACCAGAACCTTACCCCACCCCTCTTGTGCCTGTAGTCCCTTGAAGATCATTCAGAAGAAACAGAACTATCCTGGTTGTCAGAATATTAGGTTATTTTATTCGTGTCAGTGTGAGGTGGTATCATGCAAAAGACTGAAGAACTTGCAGCTTGGTCCAAAAATACATTTTGTTGTTGTTGTTGTTTAATTTAAATTCAATTAGCCAACATATAGTACATCATTAGTTTTGGATGTAGAATTCAGTAATTCATCAGTTGCATATAATACCCAGTGATCATCATATCACTTGCCCTCCTTAATGCCCGTCACCCAGGTACCTCATTCCCCTATCCACCTCCCCTTCAGCAACCCTCAGTTTGTTTCTTAGAATTAAGAGTCTCTTATGGTTTGTCTCCCTCTCTGATTTCTTTCCATTCAGTTTTCCCTCCCTTCCCCTGTGAGGATGTTTCTTAAATTCCACATATGAGTGAAACCATATGATAACTATCTTTTGCTGACTGACTTATTGTGCTCAACATAAAACCCTCCAGTTCCATCCAATTGATGTAAAATAGTATTTATCCTTTCCAATGGTTGAGTAATATTCCATTGTATATATGAACCACATCCTCCTTATCCATTCATCTGTCAATGGACATCTTTCCTTAGTTTGGCTGTTGTGGACATTGGTGCTATAAACTTGGGGATGCATTTGCCTCTTCAGATCATTACATTTGTATCTTTGGGGTGAATGCCTAGTAGTGCAATTGTAGAATAGGTGAAGATATTTGCAAATAACATATCAGATAAAGGGCTAGTATCCAAGATCTATAAAGAACTTATCAAACTCAACATCCAAAAAACAAATAATCCAGTCAAGAAATGTGCAGAAGACATGAACAAGTATTTCTCCAAAGAAGACATAAAGATGGTCGATAGACATGTGGAAAACTGCTCAATATCACTCATCAGGGAAATACAAATCAAAAATACATTTTGACTGAGCCTTATGTGTATCGTAAAGCACTACTCCCGTACAGCTCCTTCTTGCTGACCTTTTATCTTACCACCATTACCCAAACAACTAATATCTAAAGAAAACTTAAGGAAGTTAATTAGAAGATATTAGAGGAGACTTGCCAACACAATCTTGGCTTTCTTTTTACCTTGGAGACTTTAGATTATGATCTGCATACCTTTAAATTCTAATAGTTTTCTAGATTTTTGGCATTGCTCAACCTATCAGTACCTAGGGTGTGGTTTATGCCTTCTTTCTTGAGCATCAATCTATGAGTCAACTATTAGAGTTGCTTAAATTCCATACCTCAATTGAGGGAGACTAAAGGATATTTTGAATCTTACTGAATTCACTTGTTATGAAATAAGAGAATGTAGGTTAAGAGAGTTCTTAGGAGAACTTCAGTGCTAGAAATGAGAGTACAAGAAGTATTAGGCAGAATTTTATTCCAATTCTCATGTGCTTAAGCAGCATATTCAGAGGAACACTTTTAATTCTTTAGAGAAGTTGACCTTGATAAAGTCAATTTCCAGCACCTGAGTCTTCTGCACTTGAAACTATTATGAGCCGCTGACCTCTGCCTAGTTCCTAACTATGGTCTGTCTGATTCTGGATTTTATTTTTTGGTCTTTGGTCGCATATTTATTCTTCTCCCATAGTACTTTTATTATTTTCATCTAAATACACATCCCTATTCATTTTTATACGTAACCTCGCAGTCTTTAACACTTATCTTTTTCCCATTTGTTTCTCCCAAGGCAAGATCTCTTGTGGATAACTCCTGCTCATAGCTGTGTTTTTTCGGGGTCCACTGAGAAGTAAAAGCCTAGAAGGGATAAAATTTGCAGCAGATTTATTGAGGGAGGGACAGGAGAAGACAGGCTTCACAATATGATGCAGGTCTGACACCTGTGAAGAGGGAGAAAGGAGAAAAAGACGGAAGGGTGGAACTTCAGACTATCAGCACAGTTGCAAGAAACATTTGGCTGGGCCAACCAGAAGAGCTTGAGCTACAGTAACCCCTCTAAGTAATGGTTTTGCTCACTATAGTGGACCTTATACGTGCTCAGCCATTGGCTGGGATCAGCCCATGGGAAGCAAGCATGCTGTACTCATGGGGGCAGTAGCTGGGGACACCAGTCAGATATGCCCTAGAAAGTAAGAGATCTGAAAATTTCATTTTTCTGTCTGCCACACTACGCTAATGAACCATAGTGGGATTTAAGGCAGTTACAGGAAATGTTTTTGGCCCACATTCTTTTCTCATGATGTTTCCTATGTGATATTCAGTCTAAAGCTGGATCCTTTTTCCTGTTTAAATCTTAACTCGAATATCAATTCTTCAGGTAATCTTCTCTGACCACATCATTCAATGTTGCTCTTGCTCCTGAGCAACTCAGTAGCACATTACCCTGTTTTATTTTCCTCCTGGCCTGAATTACTACCTGACATTATCTAATATATCTGAGTACTTATTTATCATGTGTCTTCCCACCCTGTTAGAGCTGCAGTCCAGTCTGACGTGTTGAGTACTCTATTGTCAGTACCTGAAAAGCTCAACAGCAATGCCTAGAAGGAATAAGGTGAACTATAAATATTGTTATTAAATTTTTTTCTTCTAATTCGGTCATTCGTTGTGGATTCTCCTTTAGACCATCCAAAACACCATATGAATCTCCCAGATTACATAGCATGATGCCACGGATGCATTGTAACTGGTGTTATCACATCTCTCTCACTAGTCTGTAAGCTCCGTGAAAGTGAAGGTCATGTTTTACATTGCCTATAATAGTGCATCAAATATCTAGTAGTACTGATAAAGGAGTATTGATAAATAGAAGGAACGAAGGGGAGATTGTCAATGCATGTACTCGATATGCACTATCTCTTACATGTCTAATGACCTGTGGGCCAGGGGAGTATAACAGATGCATCTGAGTGCGCATACAACTATGGAAGAAACACGGCAGGAAAAGATGGCAGCTAGGCCTGAGAACTGGCAGCCATAAGAGCAACTGTGAGCAAAGTCTACAAGATGACTTTTCTCTTTGCAGGAGGTCCATCCATTTGGTGATCAAATAGGAACTACACGGTCAGGTTTGGAGAGGAAACCTGGTGTCTGCCTTTGTACTAGAGACAGGCCCTGAGGCTGCTGCCTGATCCTGGAGCCAGGGGCAGGGGCTGATAGGTCCCATGTCCATCCTTGTGAGAGCAACTGCTTTGTTCAGTGATCAAAGGCCCCTTCCATCCCACATTCCTGCTTTGGTGTCATTTTTGTCCCACACCCCTGGAGAGAGGCCCCCACTGTAAGCTGATACCATTTCCTGGCTTAGAAGGAGCACCTGAGTGTGCTTGTTGAACACCCATCCTGTCAATTTGTTGTGACACTATTCTCAATTTTAAATCCTTGATTTAACAACTGTTGGATTTCATTTTTTTAGAGAGGGAATGTACTGGGGCTCTGCGTTGACAAGAAGGAAGGTAATGTGGTAAGAGCGTGATTTTAGGTATCAGAAAAATCTGGGTTAGATTTTAGCTCCACTGTTTCCTAACTGTGCTCTCTCGGGCCAGTTCCTTAACATCTTGTCGCATCAGTTTCTATATCCCCAGGGTTTGCATTTCAATGCCTATCTCATAAGATTTTCCTGATGGATAAACAGAATGTAGTGGGCATTTTCAAACACACTTTCCAGCGCACACGGTGCTCAGCATGCAGCGATCCCCTGCAATGGCTCTGAAATAGCTTTCCCATAACTTTTATGACCACTCAATAAAATGAGTGTGCCTCTAGTGGAGGAGGAGGACACTCACTCCTCCTGACCCCTACCCTGGAGCTTTTTGTCACTGGAGGATACTCAGGATTCTCTGTCCTGGTTGAGCTATTGCTTATGGAGGCAGTTATGAAGCAAAGAAAGGCTTTCAATCTATTTATCAAAGGCCTTGCAAGTGTCTGCTTCAAGGTAGGTGAATCAATTAGGCAGTATTGAGCGGGGGAAAGTTAATCTGCATCCAAAGCACTTTACTGCACAAACAAGTTAAATAAAAAATCAAGTGCAGGCCAACTGACTTTATTCCACTGTGACTGGAATTGAAGGAAGAGGAACATTCCCCCTCGATGTCTTCTAATCCTTCCTTACTTCTGCCTTAGAGAAGGAGCAGAAGTTTTCTGGGAATAAGAGACTGTGGGTCCTGACATGGGACAAGCAGGCATTGCAATGATGGCCATTACCTGAAGAATTAAAACACTCTGTGGATATTATTGCTCTTTTGGTATCTTGGAAGGACTTTTATCCACAAGCAAGTTTGGGCCAGTGGGTTTATATTACAGGGAAACCATTGTTTCCCAAGAGATTTTCTTCTCTCTGCATATACCCTCATTACCTGGGGTTAGATTTTAAGTCTTATCTCTGACAGCTCTCTCTTTTGGCTCCCTGAATCCAAGCAGGCAATAATCTTTTAAGGATCTATCTTTTCTTATTAGTCACTTTTCCCCATTCTGATTGCTACTCCTATATCCATATTCTCGTTAACTCTTACTCAGAATACTACAGGGGATTGTTTAACTATACACGCCTCTGTATTCTTCCTCTTCTCTAGGTCATTCTACACATAAAAGCTAAATCAGTCTTCAGCATGACACGGTGGAAAGAATATCCACTTAAGTGTCAGGGAGACTCCATTTTGCAGCTTGGCTTAGCAATTTAGTGACTCTGGGCAAGTTACTCAACCTTTCCTAACATCTACTCATCTGCAAAGTAGGGATAATTATACTCCCTAACTCATACAATATTTGTGGTTACTAAGAGAGACAGTACACGAAAAGCATTTAGTATGATGCTTGCTGTCTAGTAAATGCTCAATAAATGGCAGCTACTAAGACATCATAGGAATTTATTGGAAAATGACTTACTGATTATATCATTGCTAGGACTTTAGTTTCCTTGTGAGCAGAAAAACATTTTTGATTCTTCTCTGTTTCAACACAAACAGGGGCAGTGCAGTGCATAGGCACCTACTCATATAATTCTACCTATTATAATGAAGGCAAAATCCCAATTTTACTATCTATCTTATAGCTAAGTATAAAGGATAGAGGGATTTTTTTTCCAGATGGGGCAATTGTACAAACAGACATGTGGAAGCGAAACATAGTGAAATCTAAGCAAAATGTTCTGTGTGAAAATGGCCTCCTGCTCTCAAAATGATGATTTAGGTAGGGAAGCCGTGAGATATATTGTGGAGAGAGATTCCAGGGAAGACCCAGAAGGTTCTAGAATTCTAGGTTATGAGTGCATGAGCACCAGGCTGCTATTGAGAGTTTTGGGGCAGAGGGAGTGACAGAATGCACCAGCCAAGAGAAACAATGTCCACCCGTTTAGGTCGAGGAAGGACAAAGAACAGTGCCTTCAGAGCTCAGAACAAATCACCCAATTCTATTTTCCGAATTGTTCATCTTCTATGAGGCATGATGAATGCTGACTTTAGACTCCTTCCTTTGGTTCTGCCAGCAATTCAGTAGCTTAATCTTTTTCCAATCTCAGCTGTTGCCTAATAATCTGTTCCAGGCACAGAAATTTCATTAACTCCTCAATGATGTCCACAGGCTTTGACCATGGGTTTCATCTGTTAAGCTGCTTTTATTTCAGCTACTATACAAATTACCCTCTGCCTGGGAAAAAAACAACAGCCAAAAAACAAAAAGGGGGGGTGGCGGTGAGGAGGGAGATAGAGGAGACAAGAATGGCCGAAGCCCTTCTGTATTTCTCAAACAACTTCCCACTCCTTAGTGAAAATAGATGTCCAGAGGAGAAATTGAATTCCAAAGCAATGACTTGATAATGGAATGGACCCAGATTTTCTCACTGGTAGCTTAAGTGGGGGCTCCTGTCTCAACCAGCATGATATGTGATTGTCTTATCATCCTCAGAAAACTATGTTATACTTGTAGGTAAAATGGAACTGTTGTTACTGGTGCTGGAAATGTGGTGAGTGTATATTGGTTTCTGTTAAGTCTGGGAAGTGATTGAGATGAGAGAGTGGAAAGGGAGGAAAGGTGATAGGAGGACTCCACTAAACATCTCCTGCTTAAACCCCCTGCCATGCTCCTGTGCACAGCCTTGCAAATGATGCTGGGATTTCAGGCATTAGCGGACAAAGTATTTTTGGACAGAAGTCATTCCTTCTAACCTTTCCTCTGTGAAGCCCCTTCTGATTTGTAGAGTGAGTTGCAACTTCCCCTGTGTTTCTGTGATACACTGTATCTTCTTCTGTATCCCTTATCAGAGTGCCTCACACTATTTAATTAACATATCTATTTTTTCTTCCCTTTTGAATTCTTTGAGGACATAGGTCAAATTGTATGAGGCTAACAATAGTGTGAGGGGACCAGAAATTGCATGTGTATCAGCAGCAGCATAACTAAGGATAGAAGTTACTAGTAGGCAGCCAAAGAAACCAGAAAAATAGCAAGAGACAGAGTCCATTTTGGATTAGAGAGAATAATGTATATAAAGTGACTGCTACCAGGCAGTAATATCAGTGGAGCTGGCGGGTTTTGTCTGTCAGATCCATGGGCACGTTTGTACATACTGATTTCTGTTATTCTGCAACCTCGAAATTTAGCTAGACCTTCAGAAGCTTCTGTGGGAAGGGGTAGTGATTTAGGGTGGAGTGGGTACCCTTCATGGTGTTTGCTTGCTTGTTCGTTTTAAGAATTTGGGTTGCAACTCTACTCATCTCCTTTCAGGATTTGACTGTATTATGATACACAAGAGAGGATATAAGGTTAGTGGTGCTAAGAAAAGACCACATGAGGTCCTTTCTCATTCTGGGTGATGTTTCCAGAAAGACAATTAGAAGCAGTTGACCAGATATGGGTTAACAGCAGGATTGCTGACATCTCTTCAAAATATTTCTCATTGGCGGTTTTTGGATCACAGTTTTATTTTGAAGTGAAATGATAGAACGTAAACATTTTTAGATAGGTGGTTGGTAAGTTTTGTGTATAGTGTCTTATACTAAAAAGATGCTCTCCCTTTGATTATATTGCACATTAAACATTTTTCATGTTTTGAAAAATGACTTTTATTTATAAATTACAAGAGTGTTTTATAATTTACGTGAAATTACCAATTCTGAGATGTTCTAATCCAGTAGGATTATGAATTGAATTGATGGGATTCTATCTTGGGTGGCTTTAATTCTATTTTCTTTGAAAAATGTAGAATTGGTTTCCCATCTTCTATTTCTCCATTACCCTCTATGAAGTATATAGGCTGGCACTCTTATTTCATAAGTGGAAGAGTCTGAGAAACAGAAATATCAATCAGCATATTCAATGTCATCAAATGTCTTTGATGAAACCAGAATCCAAGTCCCATTTTTTGCTTGAGAATGACTAGAGCCACCTTACCAGCACCCCACCCCTCAAAAAATCCTTTCTGGTTATATTACTTTTCTCTCTTGTTTTGATTTTATTGAGGAATAATTGACAAATGTAATCATATTTACTTAAAGTATACAACATAATGATTTGTTATGCATATACATTGTAGAATGATTACCAAGATCGTGACAATTAACACATCCATCACCTCACACGGTTAACATTTTGTTAACGTGTGTGTTTGTGTGTGTGTGTGTGTGTGTGTGTGTGTTAAGAATGCTTAAGATCTACTCTGAGCAACTTGCAAGTATATAATACTGTTATTAACTTTAGCCACGATGTCATATATTAGATCCTCTGTACTTATTCCTATAAGTGAAAATGTGTACACTTTGGCCCTGGCAGACACTTTTCTATTCTCTATTGTAACTATAAAATCAGGTTTTTTGTTTTGCTTTGCTTTGTTTTTTAGAGTCCACATATAAGTGATGATGTAGAGAATTTTTTTTGGTCTGGTTTATTTCACTTAGCATAATGCCCATAATTCATCCATGTTGTTGCACATGGCAAAATTTCCTTCTTTTTTATGACTAAGTAACATTTCATTGTATGTGCTATATAACATATATGATATGTCATATGTATATATCATATTTTATCATGTATATATGTCATAGATATCATATTTTCTTTGTTCATCTGTCAAAGGGCATTTAGGTTGTTTCCATATCTTGGCTATTGTGAATAATGCTGCATGAACACACGTGTGCAGATATCTCTTCAAGAAACTGATTGGAGTTCCTTTAGATATATATCCAGGAGGATATATGGATCCAGGAGGATATTGCTGGATCATATGGTAGTTCAACTTCTAAATTTTTGAGGAACCTCTATGCTGGTTTCCATAATGGCTATACTATTTTACATTCCCACCAAAAGTGTATGAGTTCCCTTTTCTTTACATCCTTGCTAGCATTACCTCTTGTCTTTTGATAATACCCATCTTATAAAGGTATTGATTCATTCTGGTTTTGATTTGCATTTTTTTTTAAAGATTTTATTCATTCATTTGACAGAGAGGAGAGAGATCACAAGTAGGCAGAGAGGCAGGAAGAGAGAGAAGGGGAAGCAGGCTCCCTGCTGAGCAGAGAGCCTGATGCACAGGACTCTGAGATCATGACCTGAGCCCAAGGCAGAGGCTTTAACCACTGAGCCACCCAGGCGCCCCTTGATTTGCATTTCTATGATGATTTGTGATGTTGAGCATCTTTTCATATGTCTACTGGCCATTTGTATGTTGTGTTCAGAAATATGTCTATTCAGGTCTTTTGCCTATTTTTAATTGGATTATTTGGGTTTTTTGCTATTGAGTTATATAAGTTCTTTCTGTATTTTGGGCATTAACATCTTATCAGATATCTGTTTTATAGATATTTTCTCTTATTCTGTACATTGCCTTTTTAATTTATTGATTGTTTCTTTTGCTGTGCAAAAGCTCTTTAGCTTGATGTAGTCCTACTTGTTTATTTTAGCTTCTGTTACAGGTGCTTTAGTATGTTATCCAAAACTATTTTTGTGATTACTTATTTTACTTTATTTTATTTTATTTTACTTTATTTTATTTTATTTTGGTTTTTTTACATGTAAGATCAGTCCTTACCACTATCCATACTTCCACTCACCTGTAGGTCTAAAACTCATCCCAGTTAAGATTTCTGTGGAGCTCCTCAGTCCCCATTTTTTTAGACTTGCTTTACTTTCATTTCTGCTACCCTAGACCTTCTTTCTCAAGGAGGTAGCATATAGCACTGCGGCGAAACTCGGTTCTCATAGACAGGCAGAACCTCTGTTGGTTCCACTTATTGAGATAATGCTAAGCAAGTTACACTGCCTCTGCCTCCTACACTTGATGTGAGATTTAAATGATGTAGTGCATAGAAAGTGTACAGTAATGGGTGCATTTTTTAATGCCATATATGGCTAACATTAGGATAGATAATATTGGCTAGACCAGTGGTCAAGTTTATATCTGAACCTGAATTCTGTCCATTGGATTCTCATTTTCTTTTCAGTACTTGAAACTATTTAACTGTCATCATTCCTCAGTATACTGGTTGCTCAAAGTAGGGTGATCAGACAATGTATACCTAAATCTCCTTAGGAGACTATTTAAAATCAGAGCTCTGGGGCACCTGAGCGGCTTAGTCGGTTAAGTGGCTGCCTTTGGCTCGGGTCATGATCCCAGGATCCTGGGATCAAGCTCCATGCTGGGCTCCCTGCTCAGTGGGGAGCCTGCTTCTCCCTCTCTCTCTGCCTGCTGCTCTGCCTACTTGTGCTGTCTCTCTGTCAAATAAATAAATAAAATATTTTTTAAAAAATTAAAAAAATCAGATCTCTGGGACTCACACCTGTCTTACTGAATTTGTGTGATAGAGTGCAAAACCTTCAATGCCAATTTATCCAGGGGTGCATGATGATCTGAGAATCCTATCCTATTCCAGGACTACAGTCTGTCGGAAACTTACAGGACATCCCTTCCATGAGATTAATGGGACTATTTTCATTTGTCTGGATCTCTGAAAAATCCCCTTTGCTTTCATTTTGTACTCAATCTAATTATCAAGCATCTCCCTTACCCAAAGTCAAAACCTTCAGAGCTACAATTCTTCTAAATTCTGTCCTTTGTTGTCATTTGTTTAAGATGCTATGTGTTGGGGTTCCCCAGGTGGCTTAGTTGGGTAAACATCCGACTCTTGATTTCAGCTCAGGTAATGGCTGCAGGGTTCTGAGATCAAACCCTGAGTTGGGCTCCATGCTGACCTCTGCCCCTCCCCAACCCCCCCAAATGAATGAATGAATGAATGAATGAATGAGTGAATAAATAAGTAAAATGGCATGTGTTGTCTCCCAGACCACAATCCTTCCCATCCCTGTGCTTCAGTGAGCAGCTTCTGGCTGGATGTGTCAGTCTGCTCCCCTTTTCATCTGTAAGTATATTTCTCCTCTGTCTTTTCCCCATAATATTGAGGTTAATCTCTTTACTCCATTAACACCCATTTCTTTGAATTTGACCCCACCTTTGGCTTTTGAGACAAACCTGAATAGCTTAAGTGGATGAAATGTGCCATCTCCCTGGCCGTAGCCAGTGGCTCAGATGGCCACTGATCTGATCCAGTCACAATGAGAAATAAGGAGATGCTGGGAGTGGGAAAGAGGCTGAATTTAAAAAAATAAACATATTTTTTTGTGGAAATTATTGGAAGATACATTATTATTTTTTTTAAGTCAGTGGCTCAGAATCCTATCCATATATTAAAATCCTTTGATTGTCTTACACCATCATGTTCAAGACTAACTGGGTTAGTTGCCTTTTCGCCCTCAGTGTGGCTATGCTATTCATTTGAGATTCAGCCAGAGACATGTGTTTCTGTTTGTGTTCTATTTCAACTTTCTTCCTCATTTTTGTTAATATTTTTTGATGATGTGATACATCAATCTGGTACGAAGGGTGGAATATATACAAGTATCCCTAGGGACGTGCTCCACATTCTGTTCACCAAACACCCGCTCAAGTCCATTAGTGACCAGTCTTGTTAGTCTCTGGGCTCTCCTTCATCTGATTCTTGGCACACAAACTGAGCAGAAATGTGTATTTTATTATTCCCTCTTCTTTCTTACACAAAAGATAGCTTCCAGAGATACTTTTTTTTTTTTTGCATTTTTCTTTCTTTAATGACAAGATATCCTGAAAAGCTCTTCTTATCAGCCCACAGAAGATTTCTTCATTCTTTTTCAACTGTACCCTAGAGCACTGCTCTTGTTTTATACCATTAAACTACTCTATGGCCTTTTGCATTATTATTTCCAATATTTTAAAATTACAAACAAGGCTTCAATAAATAAACTTGCGTATACACATTTTTGCGTATCAGAAGGATAAAAATCGGGATCAACTTCTGTATGTGGGATGACTGGATCAAAAGGAAATGCCTATTTATTAGATATTGCCAAATCATCATCCAGAATCATCATACCAACCTACATCCAGATCCGCATGCATGAGAGTATCAGCTTGTCCATAGCCTGGCCAATAAATAGAATGTGTTATCACACATTATGTCAGTCTGATCCATAAGAAACGGTTCCAGTTTGCACACCTCTGATTACGTGTGAAGGCGAATATCTTCCCACAGAATTTTCCATATGTTTTCCACTGTCTCAGTGGTTCTATACTGTGAATGTGCATTAGAATTGCTGTGTGTGTACGTATGTGTGTGTGTGAGAGAGAGAGCTTGTGTGCATGCACATCTTCTAACATACAAGCTTTGTCGGTGAGAGATCTGTAGGTGATTCTGGCCCAGATGACACTGTAAAGCCCTGCTTTGGGTCATTCAGAATAAGGAGATGGATGTGACGCTGCAGCAGTCACTGTTGCTACCCTGGGAGGATCCGCTTGAGGAAGAAGCCAATAGGTAAAGAAGCAAATGGTGACCCACTGGAGTAATCTACATATGACGTCAATTCCATCTACCTATTTTTCTATATAAATCATTGGGTTTTCCCCTTTAAGTCAATATATTGTTTTTTTATGCATGGTCAGTAGTTCCATTTCCTTGCTGCAGCAATTCTTTCTGCCTAGAATGTTTTATACCCTTTCCACTCCTCTTCCCCCCACCTTCTTCTTTTTTTTTTTTCTGTATAGCTTATGCTGAATAATCCCTTCAGACTTTAATTTAGGCATTCCCTCCCTCCCTTCTAGAAACCTTTCTCTCATCACTTCATTACCTTCCTCATCACCTGTCCCAGTTATGTGTATTTCTTCCTTGCTTTCTAGCAACTTGTATTATGATAGCCATATATGCTGTTGCACAGAGCAATACTGTTATGTTTGTTACTGTCTATCCCTTTACACTGTGAGGCCCTTGTATGCTTGGAGTACTGCGTATTCATGTATGTATTGCGAAGGAGGAACTAAAACTGCCTTAAATTTGAACTTAAGAGTAAGTCCTGTTCTCTTGGGGTGCCTGGGTGGCTCAGTCAATTGAGCATCCAACTGTTGATTTCAGCTTGGGTCATGATCTCAGGGTGATGGGATCAAGCATCACTTGGGGTTCCAGGCTTGGCAGGGAGTGTACTTGGGATTCTCTCTCTCCCTCTGCTCCTGCCCCCACCCTATCTCTCTAAAATAAATAATCTTTAAAAAAAAATACAAGTCATGATCCCTCTTTATAGAAATTACTGTTTGAAGAGGAAAAAGTTGACACTGCAGTAGATATGTATAAATGTGTCATCCTTCAGAAAGTATACAAATGATTACAGGGAGTATTATGGATATCATTTATTAGAGAAATTACAGAAGGCGCCATGGAAATATGCTAGCAGGGGTGGCCTGGGTGAGAATTATTCGGTGCTATATTCCCTGTGGTAACAGGGAAAGAAACTTCAGGAAAGCAGTCTTCAAAATTTAGATTTTAGTCATATCTTATGCTGTGATGTATCCACTGCTGTCACTGTTCTGCCACACGAGCCTTTCAGAGAAATGTCTTCCCAATGCAGCACCCCTCTAGCATCGCTATATTGAAGAAAAGTAAATTGTGTCACATACAGCAAGAGCAGCCCACAGCAGAACACCAGTAGGAGCCGTGGCAGGTAAAAGAAAGCAGAGTCAGGTAAATTTGATAAAGCCAGGTGATACGCAGATTGATTAGGGAAGCCTCTTTTGCCCAAACAGTCACATTGAAAAGACACCCAGGATAGGTCTAGAGCCTTGTTTTTAAAATCAGGGTTACTGAGGTACAATTTACATTCACTTAAATACACCCATTTTAGGTGTAAAGTTGATGATTCTTAATAAATGGATACATCCATGTAACCACCACCACACTCAAACTGTGAAATATTTTCCTTAATTCCAAAGGTTCTCTGTGCCCTTTGTCTGTTACCCTACCTTCCACCTCTCTGTTTCCAAGCAACCACTGGTCTGCTCTGTGTCTCTGTAACTTAGATGTGACTTCTTTGTTTATATTTCTAAGGATCTGCCAAACTGTTTTCTGAGGAGATTATATCATTTTACATTCCTACCACCAAGCATGAGAGTTCTAGTTGCTCCACAAATTAGTTAACACTTTCTAGTGTCAGTCTTTTTACATTTTACCTGTTATATTTCTTTGTGCCTTTAATTCTAGCGCTATATAAATTCAAGAGACTAGCTTAGATGATTAAAAAAAAAGTCGATCAAGTCTCTGGAGATGTCTTCAGCCCATCCTTCTTCTTACTACTTGTGCATGCTGTTCTTTTCTTTCTATCAAGAGATATATTTTATATCACCTCCTCTTTAATCCAAACTGGTATTTTGACTGGCCAAAGAAATGTAGCAGAAATGATATTCTGAGACTTATGAGACCAAGACTTAAGATGATGGACAGCTTCTACTCCCTGAAACCAAGGATTCATGTGCTGTACTGTTAGAAGTGCAGCCCACATAGAGCTCATACACTGACTGACCACCACTGGTAAACTCAGCCAGCCATGTGAGAGAGCCATGTTAGACACTATTCCTCTGCTAAGTCTCCTGATGACCAGACTCCACTGACAGAAGAACCATCCAGCTGAATCCATTCAAGCCAAAGTTGTGAGAAATAATAAAATGGTTATTTTAAGCCACGTGGTTTTGGGGTGATTTGTTAACTAGCAGTAAATAACCAAAATATTTGTATACAAAGTTCCTAGTTCAGAGCTCAATAAATATTGCCAAGTAAATACATATACATATACAATATATATATGCAAGACTCATTCAACACCCATGTGTCTTGAGAAAAACACAAAGGAGATTGTTTCCTCAGTTTGCAGACTATGATAGCATTGAGTTGTAACATTTAGGAATCCTTTGACTGTATAGCATTGACCTTCATTTGGCCATGATCAAGAGTCTGTTTATCCAAATCAGGCCCTGCTGGAGTCTGGAATAATTTCCCAAGGCACCAAGTACCGTGAATCATCAACACCCCATCTTCTAGCACAGCCCTTATAGCTCCTGGGAATCCAGCAATACCCGCTGCTTGAGTAACACTAGAAACATGACCTACTTCAGTCACGTCAGCAAGGATTTTGTCTTGCAACAGTTCATTCTTTGAGTAAATGAGGTGCAATCTTGAATAGCTGTAGGATAGTAAATTGATCCCTGATGGAGCTCATTCGAGCAGCCCCCATCACCCACCCCTCAGCTGCTGTGTTTACAGGCAGCTGTGACAGATTAAGTCCAAAAAGAGCACAGCAATTGCAGCCGCCTTCATGCCCAGAGCACCGGATGCCCTTTTTACCTTTTTTGAGAATGAAAGAGACAGAATGAACCACCCTAACGTGCTCTGCCCCTGACTCTGCTCCTATCCTTCTTGCTCCCACAATAAGGGACTTTGGTGGCTCACTGATGGTTTGAGCTGGATGAGACCTAATGCAGCCCAAGCTCATCCTTTACCAGATAGGGAAAAGGAGACTTCAGGAGGTTAAGGGATGCTCTGCTAATCATACAGGGAATTAAAAGCATGGTTAAGGCCACATGTCAGGTCACTGAGATCTTAATCATATGTCCTTTCCATTTCAACACCCTGTCTTTCTGTTTCCCTGGGACTTGGGACTTTTTTTTTCCCCCAATAACTGCTCATGCTTTAGAAGAGATCTGCCATTTCCTTGAGAGGATAGATCACGTAGACCAGGATATGTGCTGAGACCATCTCTAAAACCTCATCATCTTCCTGTCACTAGCAAGCTCTGTCTAACCTACCTTTCTATTTTATTCATTCAGCAAAGTTTCCCGGGTGACTAAAATGTAGAAAATCCTATACAAGATATTTTTGGGGATGCAAGATTATAGAACACTGCTTTCTGAGCTCAACAAATATATTTGATGAGTGATAATTAATATTCAAATACCTATAATAAAAATCAGTATGTGGTGATTGTCCTGTATATATGATAATTAATAATTTCACATTCTGATGAAATGAGCCCTGATTATTTCCCTATAACAGTGAAAGTCATACAAAGTCTACAAAGTGTGTTCCTCTGGAGCAGCTGCCTCAGCAGGACCTGAGAGGTTATTAGAAATGCAGATATGCAGGTTGCCCCCCCCAGACCTTCTGAATCACAATCTCTACTTTAATAAGATTTTCAGGAAGTTTGTACTCACATTAACACTTGAAAAATCTGAAACAGAGTAAAGAGGAGTAGAGGAAGGAGGAATTGGTTTTGACCAGTGTGATTAAGGGAGACCCTACAGCAGAGGGTGGCAGAATGATGTGTTGATCAAGACGCTTGGATCAGACAGAACTGGATTAAGCCATTTGAGCAAATTATTTAAATGATTTATTCATAAAAAAGTTATAGCATCGATGCCTGTCTCCTAGAGTATGTGGATGTTGAGTGAGCGTCAGGAATGAGAAAGTGGGTGTGGGAAGGCAGAGCATCAGAAGACAAAAATCCACAGCATTGTTGTAACTGAAGCTATGGAGGGGTGGAGTTGAGTTCATTGTTATCCAAGTGGGTGCCGGGAGTGCTAATACCATTAGCAAACAGTGAAAAGCAGAGGGAGAGGGATGGGAGATGATGATGATAATGATGATAGCACTTCTAGTCTTACCCTATGGATGTTGACCCTTGAGCCTTATTCTAACTTGTCAATCTTATGTCTCCAAAGAATTTATAAGACTGAATATAGTGGAAGTAGAGGTAGAGGTCCCTTGGGACTTTGAATATTTTTTTTCCCTGAAATAGATACAGAACAGCCCTTTAACTCTACTGTTAAAAGGCTCCCTAAATGCAGCTCTATTTTTCACACCACATAGCATTTTGCTTTATGCACATAGTCATGTAATGTAAAGGGTAATTCGGAGTTGATAAATTAGCAGCCAGGAAAAAGGTCTACAAGGAGCTTCAGTAAGCCATTTAGCATTTGGCGAGTTCTGTAGAGCTTTGGTCTCTTCCCACACCCAGAGGTAGTAAATATCCCTCTCTGGATGTTACTTGCAGAGAGTGCATCTGCATTTTGATACTCTGTGAAGTGCATTCGTCTGAGCAACAGTCATTTCATGTTCTAGATTAGAGCTTCGGAGGCATACTTTGGAGGCACCTCTCCATTCAGTGGGGAAACTATAGCCCTGGGAAGCATCATGACTTCCCCGGATACTTACCAGCTAGTTATCTCAGGTGAGCTCCTTAGGTCAAGTGATGTATTTCTTTTCTTCCTTCCTTCCCCCAGCCTTCTTTTCCCCACTCCTTTTTCTGTTTCTCCTTCACGACTTCGTTGTTTGTGAAAGATTACTGGTGTTAGATAAATAAAACTATAAAATCAAATTAAGTCAGGATTGAATAGGAAGCATGCGGTTAGATGAGTTTGCTTTCTCAGTGATTGAGATGCTGGAGTCTAATTATGACCCTGCATAATACCTCCTCAAGGTTAGGAACCAAGATCCTAACCAACACTGGCTCAATGTGAATCTGCTGTATGATGTATCTGGCCAAAAAAAAAAAAAAAAAAGGAAAGGAAAAGAAATAAGAAACAGCGATGTAAACATCATTTCATGCAGATAGATTAGGGCTGAACTAATGAAGGTGAAGGGTGAAAGGGTGTATGCGTTCAGGAGAAGCTGCGTATTATGATTTTAAAGTTTCTTCTGATACCTAGGGTTCACTACTCTAAGATAGTTGTCTCACTAAATTTAGCAGCTCCAAGCTGATAAGTTGAGGAGAAATGGAAGGTAAGGTGAGCTTTTTGAAAACTTGAAAATTGCATGTATGAGCTCTGAATTCAGCATCTTCATTCTTTTTTTTTTTTTTTAAATATTTTATTTATTTGACAGAGAGAAACACAGTGAGAGAGGGAACACAAGCAGAGGGATTGGTAGTGGGAGAAGCAGGCCTCCTGCGGAGCAGGGAGCCCGATGCGGGGCTCGATCCCAGAACCCCGAGATCATGACCTGAGCCGAAGGCAGACGCTTAACGACTGAGCCACCCAGGCGCTCCCAGCATCTTCATTCTTTTGGCAGAATTGGCTTTTCCATCAGGGCTTTCTGTGGGTCAGAGCTCTGTAGAAGGAAATGGTTGCATTTGAGACTGTGAGGGATTATTTACAAAGGAAATCCACTTGCCTTGCAGGCTCTATCGTAATGGACTCTTTATTGAGCTTATTATCTTGTTGATAACGCGCACAATCACTTTGCTACCAGTTTCCTCTTGTTTCAAGCCAACATGCTCTGATCTTTATGGGAAAACAAAGTGATCTAGTAGGGATACTAGACTAAATAGCAACCAGCCTGCCTGTATTTCTGTCTCCACCAACAAATTGCTGACTATGAGCCACTTAACCTGTCTTTGCTTCTACTTTGCCACCCACTAAATATAATAATTATAGTAACTTCATTCCTTGGCATTTGTATAGAAATACACAATTTCAAATCATTTTCATATCCACTTTTTTGTTGCAATCTCAGAGTCAACCTATGAGGAGAGCACTGATATGGACCTGTAAGTGATATAGGTGTAGCTTTTAATTTTATTTTATTTTAAAGATTTTATGTATTTATTTGACAGAGAGAGAGAGATCACCGGTAGGCAGAGAGGCAGGCAGGCGGGGGGAGGGAAGCGAGCTCTCTGCTAGGCAGAGAGCCCGATGTGGGGCTCGATCCCAGGACCCTGAGATCATGACCTGAGCTGAAGGCAGAGGCTTTAACCCACTGAGACACCCAGGCGCCCTTGGATGTAGCTTTTTTTTTTTCTAAAGATTTTATTTATTTGACAGAGAGAAACACAGCGAGAGAGGGAACACAAGCAGAGGGAATGGTAGCGGGAGAAGCAGGCTTCCTGCTGAGCGGGGAGCCCGATGCGGGGCTCGATCCCAGGACCCTGGGATCATGACCTGACACTTAACGACTGAGCCACCCAGGTGCCCCTGGATGTAGCTTTTTAAAGAAGAAACCCACAGGGTGATAAGTGGTTTCTTAAGGTTGTACTACAATGAATGATGAAGTCTGTACTTGAACTTATAGTTTATGACTCTTATTAGAAGATATTTTTCAGAAAGGTAAAATTGTGCCTCTCATACAACTGTAACATGAACACATTTATTTTGTTTAACTCATTAATTAATAAAGAACAAATAAGATGTTACAGCTGGTTCAGAGGAAAACTCAAAAGTTTCACACATTATAGTCAGATAAGGAATGCTGAAATTTCAGATCTGCAAAACTGTTCAATATCCATAGAGTGATAATCTGTTGCATTCCATGAATCTACTTTGTATTTCTGAAAATAACAATTATTTGTTTTACTGCAACTTGCAGTGTTGTAAAATTACTCAAAGACAATAAAAGGCAGAGATAACCCTAATGGGTGAGCGTCTTACAAAATGTTGCACATTATTTTCTTTAACTCAAAATGGGGTATTCTCATTGTACAATACTACACTCCGAAGAGCAGTAATGTCCTTTTCTTCTTTGCAACTGACTCCATAACTGATCATCATCTCTGACGTTTGTTAGATACATACCAATATTTTAGAATCGCTAGCATTTGGTAATAGAGACAAAAAATACTTAGGTAAGAATGATATTGGTAACAAAAAAACAACTAGCATTTGTTGGGTATCTAGGATGTACCAGTTGCCAATAGCATCTATTAATCTGTTTCTGTTTTTCTTATCTCATTTAATCATTAAAGTTATCCTATCACAGAGGACTTACTCTAAAGAAACAGTCACGGACACAGTAATTAACTTGCCTAAAACCATCCATAGAATATTCCATGGAATATAGTCCTATATTTTAATTTTTCTGACACTTAAATGAATTAGATCATAGATAAGATACTTAACTGCCCTGTACTTGAATCTGGCAGCTAAAAATGGAGTAATTATATAAAACTGTAATATTATTAATGCTACAAAGGATTCAAGAACTTTAGGAGGGAAAATGTTATATGAACCTGAGGATATATCACTTAGAGTTGTCTGTGACATCTCACTGCAAAAAGAATGATTTCATCATGAGTTTCTCTCGTTAGACTCCTACTGAGAGATTGTTCTGGAGGTGAGGGGTGAGGGTAGTCCCTGTTTAGCAGGAGGAATACTGTTTTGATTAAATCATGGCCTTTAGAAGTGGGTTGCACTAATTCTTCCGCTGAGTGATTTATGAGATTTACTAAGCTATCTGAGCCTCAGTTTTTTCATCTTAAAATGGATAAAGTAGCATCACCAACCTCAGAAGGCACTACGAGTTAAGGGAAATGATGCAGGTCAAGAACTTTGAATTGTGCTTGGCACATGACACCATTCAATAAATGGAAGCACGTATTCTTTGCTATAGTTATTAGAACACCTGCATTCAAATTCTACATCCTTCTTTCATGTTACCTTCTATTTTAAAATAATGATCATGTTGGGACGCCTGGGTGGCTCAGTTGGTTAAGCGGCGGCCTTCAGCTCAGGTCATGATCCCAGGCTCCTGGGATCGAGTCCCACATCGGGATCCTTGCTCGGCAGGGAGCCTGCTTCTCCCTCTGTCTGCCTCTCCCCCTGCTTGGGCATGCTCTCTCTCTCTCTCGCTCTCTCTCTCTCTGACAAATAAATAAAAATCTTAAAATAATAATAATAAAATAAAATAATGATTGCGTCTGAAAATAATTTTAGATAATAAATGTTTTAGATAATAAATGTTTAGATAATAAATGTTTTAGAGGGCACGCTTAAAACCTTCCAGAGCCTTACGCTCTCCTTGAGGATTCTCTTACATGCCTCAGGGAAACTGCTTTTTTAGTTGAGAACGTTGCACCAGCTCTCCAATGTCCCTTTGAATTTGTGTTCATTATAAGGCAGGAGACTCATCTGCCCTCTGACATCAGAATACGGAAAGAGATGGGGTGTAGGTTAATTGAAACTGCAGTCCAGGTAATTCTTAGCCTTGGGTTGGGATGAACAACCTGAGACAACGACTTCCTTGATGTGGAGAAGATTACTTTTAAATTGCTGAAATCCAATCTCTCACTTCTATGAAAGTTTGCCATTCATAAGGCATTATTAATTTAATGCCATCCAGCCCTTCGTGCTCCTTTGTTTCAGGTCTGTTATTGGACTGTGG
>CM053615.1:64694031-64713371 GCA_028646535.1 Procyon lotor
ATATAGGGAGAAGTGGAATGTAGGAATCAGAAGGGCGAATGTGAAGACGGATGGAGTTTGCAGAGGGAGAACCAACTGGAAGGGATTAATCTTTCTTAAAGATATGGTTCCAAGACCTCAGCCTCTCAGATTAGAATCCGGAATTCCAGGACTACCTTAAGGTACGTACTCTAAAAATTGAATTTAAAAAGTGACCTTCGTTATGCAGGAATTTATGTTGATTTATATGTGGGGGGAATATGGCTAGGAGTCTAAAGAAAATGTATTAGCAGAATGGATGTCATCCTGCTTGTCCCTCAGGAGTCCTCATTATCTCTCAAAAAATTAATCAGATTTATAAACAATGTATTTTGTGCTCCCCCATATTTATGGAACATCCAATATAGGAAAATAGGCCAGTCTTTATCTCATGTAATCCTTGAACATAAGTAGTAATATCCTCACATTGTTCACAGCTATATGAAATGCTAAGGAATTAAGTTTGTGATAGAGCTGAAATGCCAACGCATATGCCATGAAATAAATCCATAGCTCTTTCCAGAACGAGGCAAGGACTACCTCCAAAGTGCTTTGTCCCTTCTTATCGATTTGTACCATTAAAAAGTGTTCCGGATCTTCTAGAATCCTGGCTACTTCAGGATGCAATCAGGAAGTCTTCAGCAAAAGATACCCGAACATGCATCGGAAAATAAGTGAGGTCATTTAGGGACATTTAGGAAACTCTATCTTGTACTGCACAGATTGATTTTTTAAAAGATTTTATTTATTTGTCAGAGAGAGAGAGCGCACAAGCAGGAAGAGCAGAAGGCAGAAGGAGAACCCGGCTCCCTGATGAGCAGGGAGCCTGACATGGGACTCTATCCCAGGACCCTGGAATCATGACCTAGTTCAAAAGCAGACACTTAACTGAGCCACCCAGGTGTCCCTGTACAGACGGATGTTGTAAGTAATTTTTCCTAAGCTAACTTTTCTTTTCATCCAAAAGTGATAGTGAAAAACCACAAAGAAGTCTCTTCATAATAAGGGGAGGGCATGAGTTAATGGTCCTCAGTGCAGACATGACAGCGGGACAGAAGAGGTGAGGTATGGGGTATACAGGCTGAAGACGATGGAAATGAATTTAGTGGTTGATTGGATATGGGCAGATGAAGGGGTAGGAAAAAATCTGCAAGGTTTTTGACTTGGAAACTGGGGCAGATAATACTTACAAATAAGAAAAATGTACAGTGGTGTAGAAAGAAAGCCTTTCCCTTACTACCCATTCTGTCTTATTAAGCTGTTCATGCTTATGGGCTCCTTTCAGCCATCACATGATACATATGTCATTGCTTTTCACCTTTCTGAAACAGCCTCACTCCAGGCCACATTCTTGGTTTGGCTTTCCCTCACAGCGTCTTTGAACCCAAAGAGTTGCCCTAAAGCCTAATTTTTCTTTACATGCATAATAATGTGAGCAAAGGATGCTATCCATTGATAGTTGGGCTGCATCTGTACCTCTCAGTGTGAAATAGAAATGGGTAATAATCCCAGAGATGTCTTTGTAAGCATCAGCCTTCAAAAGTAGATCCTTAAGTTTTACTTAAGTAATTTTTTTTTAAAGATTTTATTTATTTGACAGAGAGATCACAAGTAGGTAGAGAGGCAGGCAGAGAGAGGGGGAAGCAGGCTCCCCGCTGAACAGGAGCCCGATGCGGGGCTCGATCCCAGGACCCTGAGACCATGACCCTGAGACTTGAGCTGAAGGCAGAGGCTTTAACCCACTGAGCCACCCAGGTACCCCTTTACTTAAGTAATTTGAGTAAAATAAGATTTTTACTCATATGATTTAAACCTTTGTAGCCCATTTAAGAATGCATCTTCCCCTGTTCTTTAGGTTTTTTTTATATGCTTTAAGAGATTATGTCTTCTGTTGGGGCTTTCTCAGAGGACTTTCTGAGAATATCTTTCTTTAATCACTCAAAACTCAGCAAGTATGAACCAGTTTAGTCATTTCTCCAAGGTTTCAGAGGATGTTCCTGGATCCAATGGATTAGAATGCATCTTTACCTCCCTCCAAATTGACTAGTATTCCCTTTAGTTAATTCATTACATGAGAAAAGCTCCTGGTCCTGTTCACTCCTCATTATTTCAAAGAATGATGATGACAAGAACTACAAAACAAACAACCCCCCCCCCAAAATCCCCATTATCATTAGACATTGATATGATTTCAAAGCTTATAGTAGTAGTGGTTTAAAGGCAGAGTAAAGAAAATAAAGAAAATCGTTATAATGCCAGTTCACATGTGCTTTGGGAGAATGGAAAGAGTTTAAATTATTAAATTGCCAAGTTGTCAGGACAGAGACAAACTCAAGTCTGGAACTGAATCCCTCTGTGACCCTTGCCCAGGCAGCTGGGAGCACAGAAGGAAGGGGGTGGAGGGAAGGGAGGTTTTAAAATTCAAATGCCTCCTGTCCTGAGTGTGCCTTTCTATCGCAATTCCCCAAGAGACTGATAGCTAGTCTGTCTCTTTGAGTCATAGGTGTATTTACTTATTCTGAGAGCAATCCTTAGGGAGAAGAAGAACTAAACAAGTTTAGAAGCATGTTCTAGAAGAGAAAAGAAGAGGAAGACATCATGGCAGGGTACAGTGGGCTTTTTTTTTTTTTTTAATCAATTTCTTCTACAGAATAAGAAAAAGTATTTATTTGGATGTACCTGGGTTCATGACATACAGCCCTAAAGTTATACTCCCAAACCACATGTTCTAAAATGTGTTTTGCAAACTTTATAAACTAAGACCTTGTCACAACATTAAGGCTTCATAACATTCTGTGATATATGTAAATAGAGAGAAGATAGATAAGACATTCATATCCTAATATATTTTATAATCACACTCTCAGGAAACAGAACAGGGCTTTACTTAGCCACTTACTTCTTCTGACAGCCTTCCCTGCTACAAAGTGTTTGGGATTCTGAAGACCTTCTGTGTGGTGGGGGTTGGAATACACATGTGTCTAGAGCAACATCTTAAGGGCTTGTGAAAAATTCTCCCTTCCAAACAGATGAGAGAAAGAAAGAGGAAGGGGGGGAGAAGTAAGCTGACTCTCAGAGTGGTACCAAGATCTTGGCAATGTCGTCTTTGTGACAAGTTTAAAACATATTGTGAATGATTCTTTCTCTGAATCTTGTCCTTTCTAACCTCTTGGAATAATGGAATAACCTCACTTCTCCTTTGTGCCTGACCAATTGCTACACTCGACTGAATGGATGGGTGGATGGATGGATGGATGGATGGATGGATGGATGGGTGGATGAATGAAGCAGTTAATGTGAAATTATTTGCCACATTTGTGGATCATGTTTCCCATGTCTCACATGACTAACAAAAAGAGCATATAAGCTAATCATTAGGCATTACATTTTGGGTTTTGTTTTTGTTTTTGGAATCTGGCAAAGCTGGTTCAATAAAAACGGCACATTCCCTGTTCTGTTTTTCCAGTGTATGCCCTCATGTTAACATAGCAAACATGTGGGTACATCTCATTTTGCATGAACATCCAATTAACATGTGCATCTTGAGTCTTGAAGCTGAAGTAAGTATTAGTGAATTTATATTTATAGGTCTGATTTTCTATATTTCTCTTCACAGTTCCCTAGAAACAGATTTTTTTTTACCAGATTTTTTACCCCTTTTCTATTCTTTGATTGCTGTATACAGCTTTTCATCCTTGTGTTGTCATTCGTTGCCAGGAATGCAATTACCTATCTTATAATATTATCAAAATGTATTCAAGAAAGTTTGATCAAGAAAAAGAAGAATTCCACCTCAACCATTTCTGTTTTAATGTAAGTATAATTTTTTCCTACGAAAGTTAGTTGACTGTATTTTTCTTTCTTTTCTAGCTTTATTGAGATTTAATTGGCACATAGCATTGTGATAGTTTAGTTGTACAATGTAATGATTTGATATGTGTATATATTTGCAAAATGATTATCACAATAAAGTTAGTTAGCACATAGGTCACCTCAAATATTTAGAATTTTGTGTGTATGTGTGCATGGTGAGAACTTTGAAGGTCTTGGCAACTTTCCAACATACAATACAGTGTTCTCAGCTATGGTCATCAGGTTTTACATTCATCCCTGGAATTTATTCATCTTATAATGGGAAGTTTGTACCCTTTGACCAGCATGTCTCCAAATCCTCCCAACCCTGGCAACCACCAATCTGCTGTTTCCATGAGTTGGTTTGCTTTGCTTCCACCTATAAATAAGATCACACAGTATTTATGTTTCTCTATCTGACTTAGGGACTCAAGGTCCATCCATCCTATTGCAAATTGCAAGATTTTCTTTGTTTTTATGGCTGGATGCATGCACACACACTTTATCTGTTCATCCATCAATGAACACTTAGGTTTTCCCATGTCTTGACTATTGTAAATAATGCAGCAATGAATGTGGGGTCATAGATAGATATGTCTTCAAGGTAGTGATTTCATTTCCTTTAGATATATACCCAGAAGTGGAATTGCTGGATCCTATGATAGCTTTTTGGTTTTTGTTTTTATAATTTTTTGAGGCAACTCCATACTGTTTTTCACAGTGGTTATACCAATTTATCTTCCTACCAACAATGAACTCATTCATTATACAAGGGTTCCCTTTCCTCCATGTCTTTACCAGCATGTGTTTCTGTCTTTTTGATAATAGCCATTCTAATAGGTGTAAGATGATATTTCATTGTAGTTTTGATTTGCATTTCCCCGATGGTGAGTGATGCTGAGCACCTTTCCATATTCCCACTGCCCATTTGAATATCTTCTTTGGAAAAATGTCTATTCAGGTCCTTTGCCAATTTTTAAATCAGGTTGTTATCATTATCATTATTATTGTTATTGAGTTGTTCAAGTTCCTTAGTTTGCATATTACTCTTTTATCACATGTATGGTTTGCTAATGTTTTCTCCCATTCTGTAGGTTGACTTTTCATTTTATTGAGAGAAATAGAGAGAGAAGAGAATGATTCGTTAGCATATGAATAAATGAATGAAATAATCCAACCAAATATGCACTTGAAGTAGGAAGAAGGAAGGGATGAATATTGGTGAAGAAATGAACTACGAGGTAAAAACAACATTCATTTAACCATTGCCTTGATGCTGACAATCTCCTCTACACCAGGTTATCACATGCCTGACATATCAGTAACAAGTCAAGGCATGGACATTCTTTACTAGGTTCAAATATGTGATTGAAAAAGGATAAGTAATTGAGCAACCTACATTCTAAAATTGTTCTATTGGTAATTGAATAATTACACTGTGTTTTACTCCTTTCAGAGTCTTGGTGGAATGAGGCCCAGGAAGATAATATTTATTTGGAATGTGAGAGAGAAATGAAAAACAAGGGAGACAAGAAAAAAAGGAATTAATACCTACTGATATAATAATATAAACTATAACACTTTGGGATATTTTACGTCTTTGTTTATGCCTTATGACAGCCTTATGCAATTATCTTATTATTCCTGTTTTACTGAAAAGAAGGATAAATAAAGGCTAATTTCCTTAAGAGAGCTGGGAGAGTGGTAAGGATAAGCTGAGAAATAACATGAGAAGGTGTGGAAGGGGAAAGGAACTCAAAAAAGGATATTGAAAACAAAATTTCTGGGGTGCCTGGGTGGCTCAGTTGGTTGTGACTGCCTTCGACTCAGGTCATGATCCCGGAGTCCCTGGAACAAGTCCCTGGATGGAGTCCCATATCGGGCTCCCAGCTTTGTGGGGAGTCTACTTCTCTCCCTCTGACCTTCTCCCCTCTCGTGTTCTCTCAAATAAATAAATAAATCTTTAAAAAAAAAGAAAAGAAAATTTCTCATGCACATAGGCACGAGGATGTATACTGCTGCAGAATATAATACAGATAGCCATAAGATAGGACTCCAATAATTAAAGCATCTGAAGCATATTTCAAAAGTTCCATTCCTTGACTACATGAATAACATGGCAGACAAAAATCAATTTTGTATAAATTAGAGCATGATTGCAAATTGGTTGTCCACTAGTGAATCCTGACCATCATGGCCTGTGTGCTGCTCTACAAATTGAGATGTTTCAAATAAAGACTTCAAATACTGGGTTTTCTTGAAGACTGGCAATATTGGACTCACTTTCCCATATGAAAACAATCACATAGATAAGGATATACCTATCCTTTGGGGAGGGGAGGGTGTGCAACTGCTTATTTGTCAAAATCCCCAGTCACCCTAGGTAATGATTTATGTTGCTTATGTGGCTCCTAAAAGATTCTGAGTTTGTAACCACCAGCTTTAAATATAACTTTTAGGAATTAGGAGAATATTTAAAGACCTGTGTATCACAGCCTGTGATAAAAATTGGGGGTGGGTAGGTAAAGAGGATTAAGATACATGATTCGCTCCCGAAATTCAAAGTCCAGTACGATAGATTGTTTTTTTTAAAAAAAATTAAAAATAAATGTAAAAATGCTACAACAAGAGTTAGTGGAAAGTGCTACGAAATCACAGAAAAGAGAGAAATTCATTTCCTTTGGGGAAGAAGGAAAATATTCAAGACTTAAAGTAATGTTTGAACTGATCTTAAAGAAGGAATGGAGATTTAAAAGTTGCAGATTTGGAAAGTATTCCAGGGAGGAAATATCAAACACAAGACATGTATAATAATATGTAGCACATGTAGGAAAGTACATGGCATAGATACCATATATTGGCATGAAAAAATATAGCATGTTGAGGGGGAAATGGTAATTGAATGTGGCTATAACATTAAATAGAATTGGAGAGGGAGGAGTAGTGATCAATGAGTCAATAAATGGAGATGAAACAAAGACTTTAAAGATCCTTAATGGTCATACTAGGTCACTTAGACATTCTCCTGTAAGCAGTAGTAGCCATTGGGAGGACTTTTTTGGGGAGGTAGTGGTGTTGAGATTTAGTTGATTTAAACAATGTACTGGAAGGATCTCATTTTTGGAAGTGATAAAAGAAGTAAGACATAATCATGAATTCTATCAAAGTGATGATGAAGATAGAGAATACAGATTTAAGAGTAATTTCTCAATTAATTTAACATAAATTAATTCAATTAAATATTAATCAGTCCCATATAACATTTGCTAATCAGACCTCATGTGTCAAGAATCATGATGGATACTGGAAGTAGAATTCTGAACAAGACCCATGCCATATTAACTATTATGCTACTGAGACTCTAGTATGAAATACTAGAGAATATACTAATATACTAATAGACTAATAGACTAATAGACTAATATACTAGTATACTAATATACTAATAGAATCAGTGAGCACAGCTGAAAGTAAGAAATGAAAAAAGGTAAACAAATAAGATTTCTTAAAATTTAAAGTACTATTGAGGTACTTTTAAGCCTCTAAAACTATACCTCTATCTATCTACATTATTCTCCCAGTTGAGGAGATCTAAGATAAAATTAATGAAATATTGTATATTTGGTTTAATGGTCTCAAGGCTTGGCTGGAAATGCAATCTCAAATATGCCCTGTGATTGGTCCCAGAACTTTTGTTCAATTCAACCTTTCTGCTACAATTGTCTTTGCTTCCAATTTTTTGTTCCAAACAGAAAGACATGTGAATGTGATATATCTGTATATCCGTACATACCTACATAGATATCCTTAACTCCATAGCTTTCTGAGCCTTCGTGTGCCTTAGCATGTATGCACATGTGTGTGCACACACACATATGTGGCATTTTCCTTTTATGTTGTATTTCATCATTTGGTCTTACAGTAATGCAATGTTTTTTTTTTCCAAAAACTAATGTTTTAGCTCTGATAGCAGTGCCTTGCTGAGATTTTAGAACTTATGCTGTTTGCAGGAAGGCAAGGTACAAGGGAATCAAGAAAGAAAAAAAAAGAAAAGTAAGTTTTAATTTTTCACCAGTAATCACTCTCTGACCTGTGTTTTCTTGTTTGTTTACCAGATACATGTCTCAGATCCCTGCCTTTGAAAGGTCTTCCTTGCTACTTCTTTGCTCATGGAAGAAAAGCTTTAGGGAAATGAGCACTGGTTATGTGGGATGAAAGCTTCTGCACTTTCAGCAAATTCTAATCCTTTTTTTGCCCAGAGCTTTGTGGATGGAAAATAACTGAAATGGTAGTGACTCATTATCACCTGGGTGTGGGGTGGATTGGGTGTCAGGAGCCCTGCGTGCTTTCAGCGATGTGATCCTAGCAAGCCACATTCTCTGTGTAGGTGGCAGTTGCCTGATCTGTAAATGGAGGGGGAAGCTAGATGATCTGTAAAGCAGCTCTGGGTTCATGTGTGAGGATAATTCCAGAGGTATATGACGGTTAGATCCCTTTGCCAAATAGGAACAGAAATTCCCAAGCCATTGCTTAAACGGGGAGATCCTCCTCCCCAAAGGGCATGGTTAAGAAATCATTATCTGATTATTTGGGTTAACCTTACTTTTATCCCTACTTTTATTAATCAATTCTTCTTTTAAAATGTATAGATCTTTGGAATCCAGAGGGGGGGTAATTAGGTATCGTCACATTAATTAAGTGTCCTTATGATTAGTATTGTAAAGTGTAAGGATTCTTGACTCCATAACTTTCTGTGCTTTAGTTTTCATATTTTTAAACAGAGTTAATAATAGTATTTGTTGCGAAGACTGAATTGGTTAACATATGAAAAATGTCCAGAACATACTTGACGCCATATAATTTTTGCTATTATAGCTATCATCCAAAAGCATAAAACTGCAACAAAGTAGGTGTTTTAGAAAGTGCCAGTGATGATCAGTGATGGGGATGTGAAGGAACTGGGAGATAAAATTGTTGGTGGCCCGACTAGGAGTTTGAAAGGTGATTCTTAGGGATGGCGGAGATTGGAAAAAGCAAATAGAGGAAATTCAGAGGATGAGGACTGAAATATGATTAAATGACACCTTAATTTTAATTCAAAAGAACTCTGTCCATACTCAATCTTCCACTGTGCTCCAGCAGCCCACACAGACACTCCCAGGGGAGCAGGGCCACAGCCTGAAGATCAACAGTGGCTGGATGATCTGAGTCCTTTAAAGTTTAGCTGGAGGAATGCCTTTCTGACCTAACTTGAAAGGTTCTGCCCACTCAGAGTTTATGTCTTCCCCTAGATCAATTTTTATGTTCCTCTACTCTGTCATGCAAACTCCTGACTGCCTCAGACAACATGAATCTTTTTTTTTTACTTTTTAAAAATTTAAAGAACACCCAATAGAATAAAATTCAGTACAAAATGCCATGTATTATCATTGTCTTTTGTGCAAATGCTTTTGAAAGTGAAGAAGAGGTATAACTAAAGAATTGGATTTGGGTAGAGTTACATATTTATCAACCAAGCTACATAAATCTGAAGCAATTGGCCCATCTCATCTAACTGGTAGATTTTAGACCTTGGATTTAAATCCAGATGCTTAGCACAAAAATCCATCCTGCATTTTAGGATGTGTTTGTATTCCTTGCAAAAGTTGCCTGAATATTAGAATAAAATTAAGTATTGTTAGTTAGAAACATAAACTCCTGACTTGGATCTAGTGAGTCATAATTTTTGTAAGAGAGACCTAGTCATCTAGTCAGTGAAAAACACATCTTGGTGGTTCTTATTTTTTTTTTTTAAGATTTTATTTATTTGACAGAGAGAAACACAGCGAGAGAAGGAACACAAGCAGAGGGAATGGTATCGGGAGAAGCAGGCTTCCTGCAGAGCAGAGAGCCCGATGCGGGGCTCGATCCCAGGACCCTGGGATCTGACCTGGGCCGAAGGCAGACGCTTAACAACTGAGCCACCCAGGCGCCCCTTGGTGGTTCTTATTATCAAAGAAATTTGGAAACAATGGTTGAAGGGGTGGGGAAGGAAATAATTTAAATCACCTGTTCATTGGAATATATACCTGATCTATATTGGTATATGTATATATATATATATATATACACACACACACACACACACACTTTCCAAATCTAGATATATATCTATATATAGATATATATCCAAATTTAGATAAATATATCTAGATTTGGAAAGTATTTCCATATATATATGGAATATATATATATATATATATATATATATATATATAGAAAGAGAGACAGAGAGAGATCAATATATATCTATATTGGATATACCTGATCTATATCTATTTCCAAATAAGCAATTTATGGACACCATATCTATTTAAATGGTGGTAGATAGTATAATAAAACACTCCTGGGAGGGAAAAATCTGTCAGTCATATAGAGATTATAAAGCACATATATACTAGACAGGCTTGGAAGACTCCATGCTCAGCAGACATTTGGGGTTTCCTGGATCTCTGTGGTTTGATCAGCCAGTTCCAGGAGGCACAACCCCTCTCTGGGGAGGTACAAGGCTTTGAGCATCAGAGGTACAACTAAAATAATACTTTCAGAGAAGAGAGTATAAAAAGTGTGTCCCAAGGTAATTTTTCAAGCTGATGATGGGGGTTGAAGGGAGGGAAGAAAGTCATTTTCAGGCCAATAATCCCCACTGCATAGCCGCTGTGAGCTGTGTGAATCACTGAGCACATTTCAAGGAATAGCTGTCATGTGTCACTAACGAATTCTCGCTGCAGATGGGCTCCAGGGTACTCAGGATCTATTTTGGGGAGGCCACAAGCAGGGAAAGCCTGCTAGTGTCACTGGAAGGAAATCTCAGCCACCCTTGAAAATATGGGGAGAATAAAACCTTAAGTCTAAGCACATTTTCGCCTTGTTATGACTCACATTGCCTATAGTTCTTCTCCCCCATTCTGAATTCTCACCCTTTTCTCTTTGTGCTCTTTTCATAGGCAATACCATCATCTGTCCCTCTCCTAAGTCTGTGTGCAAAGCATGCTACTTGGAGTGTTCTGGATACCCGGAAAGAAAAGAATGACATAAGAGTTAGTGTACACACTGTGTATTTTCTCTTAGTTCAGTAGCATCGAATCCTTCCATGTGCCATCAGTTCACTTCTCCATTTGCTAGATGTTGATACCCAGGACTGTCTGAGAAACTTTCTATTGAGGCTGGCAAGTCCTTCTTTACCCATGATCCCTGTAGTACGATGAATAATGGCACTTCTTTCCTCTTCCCTCACAGACATAGTATCCTAATCCCTGGAGCCTGCAAATATGTTACCTTCCATGGCAAAGTGACTTCACAGATGTGATTAGATTGAGGGTCCTGAGATGGAAAGATGATCCTGGATTAATCTGAGTGAGTCCACTGTAATCCTAAGGGTCCTTATAGAAGGGAGGTAGGTCAGAATATAAGAAGATATGACAAAAGAAACAGATTGGAGGGGCGCCTGGGTGGCTCAGTGGGTTAAAGCCTCTGCCTTCGGCTCAGATCATGATCTCAGTGTTCTGGGATCAAGCCCCGCAATGGGATCGCTGCTCAGCAGGGAGCCTGCTTGCCCCTCTCTCTCTGCCTGCCTCTCTGTCTACTTATGATCTCTCTCTCTCTCTCTGTCAAATAAATAAATAAAATCTTTAAAAAAAAAGAGAGAGAGACTGGAGTGAGTTATGGAGGTTCATGAGCCAAGGAACACAGACAGCCTCTAGAAACTAACAAAGTCAAGGAAACACATTCTTCCCTGGAGACCCCAGAAGGAATGCAGCCCTGTTGACTCATTTTAGACCTCTGACCTCCAGAACTATAAGATAACAAATGTGTGTTGCTTTAAGACCCCAAGTTTATGATAATTATGTGAGTAAGAAGTAAACTCATATTGTGTTAATCCACTAGAATGTTGGTATACGCTTTTAAAAGTGAGTCGTGTTGTTGTAAATAGTATAGATTCTAAACAGCACAGTTCATGATATCTTGAGAAGTTATGTGGTCACCAAGTTGGATGTTACTCAACCCATCTCCATCCTTCTCTACCTTAATCCTCTATTTTCTTCTCACTTTCTCATAGTCTCAAGTTCAATTTACTTTGGGTCCTTTCCCAATGCCTTTTGTGACTACATCAGGCTCAGGACGATAACTTTTCCCAAAGTCTTTAAACATTTATGCATTTTTCTCCATGCAAAATAAATAAAGTGGATAAATATGGCAAAACAAATGGAGCATCTCAACAAGGAATTACCAAAAAGACAATTTTAAAATGCAATTATCTGCAGTGCATCTGTTCAAACACCCTTACTACCATTTTTCTCTCTAAATTTCGACTTTTCCTTCTGGTGGCCCAATTTTATCAGGCTTTTGAATAGGTTTCATTGGAGACTGGGTTGGAATTTAGGCAAGACAATTGACATTGTTTATATGCCAATATCATCTTTCTAATGTTTTCTGGTTCTTTATTATGGAGATAGATGGGCTCACTGCAAAAGCCAGGATACATTTTCAAATGGCTTCACAATTGTTCCTATCCACCCTCTCATGCCCTATTTTTATCTTACCTTCTGTAGGTATCTGTGCTAGTGAAGGCAGGTTGGAAGCAATATATGACAGGGTTCTATGCAACAGCAGAGTTGCAAGATGTAAAAAGCTGGGACACCTGAGTCGTTGAGGACCCGCTTGGAGTTGAGCTATCTGATGCAGAAACTACATGTGAATATTTGCGTAACTGAGAACTAAACCTTTATTGTGTCAAATGACCATATTTCAGAATTTTTTTAGTAGTTGCCTGGCTCTTTCCCACAAATATGAGGAGAAAAGGCATAGAGAACTGTTGGTACAGTCTAACTTTATCAGTGTAACCATACAGGATGATCAATGTGGAGTGGTTTGCCCAAGGTCACATATAAAACAGTGGCCAAGGCAAGAGTTCCCAAATCTCTTGACTCCATTCAGGCACTTCACTCACATACCCAGCATCTGAACCCCTCCCCCCCATAATCATTTTCCAGTCCTTTATCTTCTCTATTTTTTGGAGCAGGTGCCAACCTCCCTGTCCTGTAGCAGCCAGGGAAACGTCTTCAAGCCCAGCTCATAGCGCTTTCTGTTGCATTGATTTTCTACGAGATTTATGGCATTGACCTGATCTCAATGAAGAAACTAAATCCAATCCGCTAAGGAATTACAAGCCTGTCTGATCAATAATCTATTTATCTCCTTCACTTTGCCATCTTTAGACACTCCAAACTTGTCATGGGAAATTGAAAGCATTTAAAAAATATAATTATGCAGCCTCAGGAAAGGACTCCAACATTTCTGAAGAGTTTCAATTGCCTTTGAGGAAATGCTACCCTGGTTTGAGGAATAAAGATCACTCTGGTCACTATCCAAATATGTGGCCCGGGCTTATTAATAGAAATATAGTGTCAGGATAATAGGGCCTATAATTGCAGCATTTTCCATACTGGCAAGATTTTATCTGGGATATTGGGTTCAGTTCTGGGAGCCTGATTTTAGAGTCACCTAATTGAATTGAAGCACATCCAAAGGAAAGCAACCCAAGTGATAAGGACTATAAAATATTTTGAAATATGAGGAATATTTAAAGAAGTTGGATATTCTGTTGGTGTGGAAAAACCAAGGAAACTTGTAAGACAACCTTAAATAATCAAAGGCTGGTACATAGGAAGAGAAGCTTGTTCCGTATAGATCCAGATGGCAGATATAGAATACACTCAGACAACTTAGCTAGGAGATTTTAGTTTGATTCAAAAACAACTCTTTCTTATGTTTTAAGTCTCATAAAATGGAATTCTCTTCTCTATGCCACAGGAGAAATTTGAACCAATGATCGATCTCTCAGTAGAGGGCTATGGATTTTAAATGGGAAGTAGTGGGATTAGGGCAAGCACATATCCTGCACATTGATGCAGGCATGTAATCCATAGGGTCTGTTGCTAGATTCTCATTTACATTGGCCCACTTGGCCTTGCCTTCTTCTTCCTAATTCTTGGATTTATGGCTACATACTATTGCTCTGAGACTAAGTTCTGACTCCTTAAGTGCACTGATGCTTGATATCCCCTATTGGGCTCTTTGGTCTGTGAAAATCCATTCTGTTTTCTCCAATAGTTGTATGAGTGTGTCCATGTGATCACATGCATGTGTGTCTTGAATTCTTGAGTAAAAATGTCTCTTTCTCCAACTACGGAAATCTTGGTATAGTGGTTGATTAAAAAAATTGAAAAGAATTATTGTATATTATATTTATCCCGTAAGAATTTTACTTTCTTCATACTTCCTTCCTATTGCACACCATTTCTGTTGACCACTCTCATCACTTTCTTGACCTGTAAGGGTATTATTTTTACTGTTAAATTGATATTCCTAAAACTAATTTGGATCAGTTAAGTTAGCTACTCAAAACTATTTAAACGCATAACCTGTCTGACCCCAATGTTTCCTATTGCACTGTCATTACTCCTCTTGATATATCCATTCTTTAAGCTTAACCATTCCTTGAGAATCACCTGTAGTCTACCAGCTCTTATCTCTGTTTATGCTATTTCTTTCATCATCTTGTTACAACTAGGTAACACATTCTCCATTTCCAAAGCTCTGCTCAAAAGCCAACCTTTCATTAAAACATCAATGACTCCTGTTTCTCTACATTTTTTACTGGGTGCTTATCTCACCCACTTTTGGAGCAATTATGTGTGTGTGTTTCCACATCTTTCACAGAGCCTTAATCAGTGGTTCTTACGTTTAAGTAAGCATCAGATTCACAGGGAAGGTTTTTTTAAAACACAGATTTCTGGGCTATCTCCTAGAGTTTCTCATTCAGTAGGTCTGGTATGGGGACTGAGAATTTGCACTTCTAATGAGTTTCCTGTGGATGCCAAGGCTGTTGTTTTGGAAACCACACTCTGAGAATCCAGATTGAACTAGTCCAAACTATAAATGACTGATCTAGTCTAAACTATAAATGCCTGCTATGTAGGACCCATAATACCTGTTAGTAAGATTTCAATGTTAGTTAATAGCATTATCATCATTTTGAGCTATATGATTCTCTATTTTGGGAGCCTGTCTTATGCACACAGTTTATCAAGCTCTCCAGTCTCCATGCGATGCCGATAGCACCCCTTTCCCTAAAGTTGTGATAACCGGAATGTCATCACATGTTGTCAAATGCCACCCTTCCCCCAGCTGAGAATCACTGGATTAGAAGATACAGAAATACTTGACTCTTTGTTGCCAATTAGTTTTGGTTCCAAGAGAGTTACACATGGAAAGACAAAAATCAAATAAGAGAGTATTTTTTCTTTTTTTTTAGAGCAAGCATCCATGCCATATTTAACCCAACAGGGGGCTTCTCTAGAACCAGACTGAAGCTCACAGGGTTCCACCTCACTGGAAGCCAATTGCTGGAACTTGAAATCTTACCTTGATAGGACTAGCTTCCTGGTATAGAACCCTATGCTATGGTTAGTCCACTTATGTGGTCTTGCTAAAAGCAGGCACAACCTGCCTGTCTGAACCTCCAAGGTCTTCTCTGTCCTTTTTAATTACATTGATAGTACTGATTTGGTAGGGCAGAAGGTACGAGTCTGAAAAGGAACATAACAGTTTAATACACAGTAATTCTGTCCAGCTATAAATATGGCTCTCTATATCTCTTGCGATCTGAAGGATTTCTATTCCCTTGGGAAGGAATAAAAAAAAAAAAACAGGTAGAAAAGGAGATTGTAAATGCTCTCTTCTCTGGTTTCCCCTTCCCCCATGCTTTTTACAGAACAAGCATTTTGTATTTGTTGCAGAAATAATTGAATGAACAAACAAGAATAAATGAAAGCTATGAAGGAATCTTCGATAACATTATCTTGAAAGTGCTACTCAAATTGAAAATTTACTTTTCTATGAGCTGACTGCCTAGCTTTTCAGAAATGGGTCACAGGTTGCTTAAATACAAATAAAAGAATGAAAACTGACTCCCTATAAGTACTCTTTAATTACTAATGTATGCCATGCTCTGCATTAATTATCTTCTCATTTAGCCTTACAAAAGTTCTGTGAAATTAGTACGAATGCCTACATTTTACTGATGAGAAGACCAAGGCTCAAAAAGCTGATGTGACTTGCCCAAGGTCAGGCAACTGGTTAGCCCCAGAAACAAAATCTGAGCCAATGTATTCTGAATCCACGTGATTGTTTCACCCACCATATAGTCCTCCGTGATCAACACCCGTGAGCGACACACACTCCCTCACATGGCTGGCCTTCCTCCGTTCTGACAGCAAGGGACTGAGTTAGCTCTAGCTCTGATGATGACAGTGTTTGTGCCTCTTGCTACAAGCTCAGTTTCTTCAGCCTTAGATTGATGGTCCTCCTTTCCCTGTTGAAAATCTCTAGACAACGCAAATACTGCCAGTGCCTTGAAACACATCAAAAGACATAAACCCTGAGACTCTACTGGTTTGGAAGATTCAGACTATGATTCACAATTGCAAGTAAGAATAGCTGGGACTTATCTTTTGAGTACTCTTCACTCTCCAGGGACACCACCACCATTTTTCTTAATCAATAATCTCATATGATCCTCAAGACAAGCTTGTAAGTTAGACCCTGTCATTATCCCTACTTTACAGACAAGGATACTAAAGCTTTGTGTGGTGGTACTATTCTCATTTGACAGAGGCTCAGGGTAGGTGAGTCACTTATTCAAGGTCAGAGACAGAACTCAAACCCAAGTCTTTTGATAGCTACTCTTAAAACCATTTCCACCACTGTATAGTGATAAATCATACGATCAGACTATTTATGGACGTCTGTGCCTTCTATCTCTCCTGTGGGGTGACATGATCTATCTATTTAAGGGTATACAGGTGAGACATACTGTGTACTCTCAGGGGTCAAAGAGACCTAAAGAGTGAAGGCTTCTAAGTCAGACAGACGATTCTGGGCTCTAATTCCAGCTCTGATTTGTTATCTATAAAACCTTCCAGAAAGCCATTTCTGGTCATCAAGCCTCAGTTGCCTTATTTGAAATTTAAGGATAATAGTTTTACCTCCTTCATCAAGTCACTATTAGAATCAAATCACATGCCCCACTGAACACACAGTAGGTGTTCAAAATGGAATCAATCACTAGTAGCTGGGAAGATAATCCACATGTGAGCAAAGAGAATTGAAAATATAATTTTTTAAAAAAGTTTTTTATGAACTACTATATATACTTTTAATTCTAAGAAGTATGAGGAGGGATGGCTCATGAGTTTACATATGATCAAAGCATTTTAGCTCAAAGGATGCCCTAGGGTAGCTATGCTGCCCCTTTCTTAGATAAGCAAATCAGAGCTCAGATATAGCAAATAACTTACTTAAACTTTTATCACAAACTCTGTGACTTTAGGGCTTTGAATCCTGTTCTGTTTGCTTCTAGTGATTGGTAGATTTGTACTAAAAAAAGATGAGATGTCCCCTGAGCACAAGGATATGTGACTCCATATAAGGGTAGACCAAACATTGAAAGACTTGCAATTAGCATGTCTTTTTCTAATTTTCTTTTGGATCCCCAACCTCTACATAGATGAAAACGACAATGTTTTCTGCACAATCTATGGCAGAAGAATTGTATGTATTGCATCATTTAACTTTCAAAGCAGCACTGCAAGGTAGGTATTCTTTCCATTTTAAAGGTCAAGAAAGTGAGGCCCAGATATATTAAAGCCCTTGGCCAAGACTATACAGTAAATAACTTTAGAGCCTGGATTCTATCTCCCCCAAATTCATGTCTTTTCTGATCATGATTTCCTTTGTACTACAGAGTCTGCTGGAATATTCCGATACCTGCTTTCCAGGGCCAAATGCTCTCTCTGTCTCTCTTTTTCTATCTACAGAGGCTCTTAGCTGTCACATTTTAATCTTGTAAAGAGAAGAAAGAAACCTTGGACAACTGACCACTCGTCAGAGAGAGACTGGTCCTTTTTCCCAAACAATTCCAACTCCTCCCCTCCACTTTTTTTTTTTTTAACATCTACTACTGTTTGCCATGGAGGTCCATTCATTAGGTTGTTGTTATACACAGTAGTACATATGGGAGACATTAACTCTGCTATGGAAGAAACAACTGGAAAATATATAATGGCATATTTGGAATTGCACAGAAAGACTGCAATTCATAATGTTCCATATGTCCCCTGGCACATTCCCCTGGATGTCTTTGCTGCTGAATACCAGTGTGGTGTTTGTCCCAGCTTAGATCACAGTGTTCATGCATTACAATTTTTTTGTGAAAGATGATATATACTATTCATGGTGCCAAACTGAGCTCCCTAAAATGTGATTGCGAATGTTCATTCACACATACTAGGCACCTGTTGTGGTTCCTCTAGATAAAGGTTTTGATGGGTCTGTAGTAACTAAAAGACAAAGTACCCAATATTTTATTACATGACTCAAAGTCTTCCAAATATTTGCTCTTGACATAACTTAGCATTTCTGTTACTCTCGCCTAATGCCAAGTCTCCAGTCTTCCTCTCTGTTTATCTAAACTCCTCCCATCTTTCTGGACTCAGATCATGCATCACTGAAGGTGAGAATGAGATAGGTTTTAGATAAGCATTTTTTTTTAGATTTTACTTATTTATTTGAGAGAGAGAGAGCACATGAGCAGGGGAGAGGGGCAAAGGGAGAAGGAAAAACGGACACCCTACTGAATGGGGAGCCCGATGCAGGACTTGAGATCATGACCTGAGCTGAAGGCAGACACTTAACTGACTTAGCCACCCAGGTACCTCTAGATGGCATTCTTAATTTAGGTTCTGATTGGGCTTGTTGGTTCCCAACCTTGGAATTGTATATAAAACTATGAATGCGTTGGACACGTGCACTTTTCCAAATTATAGTTATTTTCAGACTTTAAAAATATTGGTCACCAAAACATTAAGAAATTACCGCAAGATTTACCAGTCTACTAATATGTTGATCTAGATTGATGGTGACTCTCTTGAGATTATGTAGGTCTTTCCTATACTCATTTGATTATGAAACATTTGTACTAGTTGCCTAAGGCTGCCAAAACAAATACCAAAAACTCAGTGGCCTGAGAAAACGGAAATGTATACCCCCACAGTTCCAGAGGCCAGAAGTCTGAAAGCAAGATGTCAGCAGGGTTCGTTTCTCTAGAAGCACTGAGGGAGAACCCATTCCAGGCCTCTTTCCTAGCTTTTGGTGGCTATTAGCAAACCTTGGCATTCCTTGGCTTATAGACACATTTGCTCTAATCTCTGCCTCTGTCCTCATGTGGCTTTCTCTCCTTTACTGTCTCAGGTCACCCTCTGTCTTCTCTTATTAGGACACTTGCCATAGGATTTTAAGCCTATCACAATGTCATCCCAAGATCCTTAACTTAATCATATCTGCAAAGACCCTGTGTCCAAATAAGTTCA
>CM053615.1:64730451-64781797 GCA_028646535.1 Procyon lotor
TAAAAAGTCACATTCGGGGGCGCCTGGGTGGCTCAGACGTTAAGCATCTGCCTTTGGCCCAGGTCAGATCCCAGGGGCCTGGGATCGAGCCCTGCATCGGGCTCTCTGCTCTGCGGGAAGCCTGCTTCTCCCACTACCATTCCCTCTGCTTGTGTTCCCTCTCTCGCTGTTTCTCTCTGTCAAATAAATAAAATCTTTAAAAAAAAAAAGTCACATTCGTGGGTAATTAAAGCTATCTGCATCATGTTACTGAACCCAGAGTTAAGAGGAGATATGCACAATTTGCTTTTGATGGTAGCTCAGGTTGGCTTCAGCACAGCAGTGGTTCCTTTGAAGAAAAAAATTAAGAAGTGGATTTACAACATATATTTGCAGAGTATTATAGGTTTCCTTACCAAGATGATCCTATCTTCCCTTCTCTCATTGGCCTCAAACCAGAAGCTAAATAAGTGATCATGATTTCCCATTGTAGCAGCTGACTTAGCTTTATGATGACCAGCTCTTAAAATTTCTTGATTATATAATCACGACGTGTGCTTTTAAGCTTCCTATTTATATCAATACTAGAGCCGTCATGATTTACTAGCCATTTCCACAAATCTAAGATGGTTAAAGGCCTTCTGCATGTCAATTTGACTCTGCTTCCAATTGTGGTCAAGCTACCTTGTGTCTGGTGGTGTTTTCTATCCTAAAATTCTATCACCTGTGGAGACTATGGATCTCAGCTCCATAATGGTCTTTCCTAATACAGCCAACCCCAAATAAAAACAAACAGTAAATTGAGTTTCTTAATGATACTAACATACCACCCCCTTAGAACATTTCTCATCTCTTTCTTGAAGGAAGTGGTAGTTCACTTGGGAGTTTTTCTGTTCTCACCTAATATATCCTTGCTAATATGTTCACTTACATGAGCTTTCTGACTCCTTTCTCAATACTTCACTAAGGCAGCTCTGGCATATCCACCTTATAACTTATGATCATGTTTAAGCTTCAGTGATTCATCTTTGCAGTATCGTAAGACTGGCTCTAAGTGTCCTTCCCATGATGATAAGTCTTGAGTCATGGGAAAGTGACCATAAGAACAAACTTAAACTCTCCCTTACCCAACCTTTTATCCCCACTTCAAGATTCACTCCCGTATTTGCTCTCCAATCTTCTCAGCATGTATTAGCCACATTCTGTTGCTCCTTTTGTTGAACCAACTGTCCTCTCCCATATGCCCTTTTGGGCTATGCTAAGATATAGGTAGTTATTGGTAAAGAAGCAACGGGAGCCAATGAACAAAAATCTGAAGGAAGAGCATTATTCTGAGAGGTATCTATTTGGGGGTGATATTTCTAAGCAATGAGAGTCTACACCTCTTTAGCAAGAAGAATGAAGTGCTTTTTCCCTCCCTCCTCCAATTTGGAGAGTGCAGGATAATTTAAACAGTCCTCTTTCTCAGGAGCATTTACCCAGATATCCACTTTCCAAGTATTTGAGTTCCACTATTTATTAAAGCATTGAATTAACATAAAAGACGTAATGGGACTAAATGTTCCATATCTGTAGTTCCTTGGAGTCACTGTATATCTCATATTGGATCTGATTTTCATGATGGTCTGCCCTCTGGCTGCTGGAGATGAGCAAATCATGCCAACTTCCTTCTTTATTACTTCCTTTTAAGAGAATTTTGATTTTTGAAAAAAGTATCAGCCCAACTTCTTTCTGTGTTGATAATGAATCAGCCTTTTTCTAGATTAGAAATATTGCCATGGAGGTTTTCTGGATTTCACAGGGCCCCTCGTGTTGATAGTGATAAACTAAACCTACATTTTTTTTTTTATCCTTTACACCTCTAGGGCATTTACCAAAATATATCCAATCCCATCACTCTTAGAATTCCATAATTCCATTGTCCACATCCCATGTAAGTGTGAGACCTGTTGTATCATCCAGACTTTCCCCTTCCATCTGCATCTTATTTCAATTCACCACAGGTGGATGACTTAGTAATTAGGATGCCACACTACGACATAGTGGCCACCACCTTGGAAAGCACCAAGCAGTCCCTGTTTTTTGTCTGACCAGTGGTTGTTTCAATTTCAGAATACCATCCTGAGGGTTATTTTCTAGACATACTTCTGTACCCCAAAGCACCTGTACCCCTGAGACAGCGATTGGGAGCAGTTAATTCATTTTCAAGATAATACCAGAAAGCACCTGCAGGAAGGGTGAGAGAGGGAAGAGAGAAAGTATTCTTTAATCGTTTGGTTACCCCTGCAGGCTCCTGGAATCTTCTGAGTAATTACAGAATGTACCTGGGAGTTGTCCCACCAAGGGATGGGGAAGCTGGGGTATTCATTGACCAGCCCCATCCTCATTGCCTCACTGGTTAAGGGTTGCCCCTGGGGACATTAACTCCTTGACATTTCCTATATGCTCTGGCTGCTGGCTGACAAAACTCCTGTGGTTTTAGTTAAAGGCAGGCAAGAGACCAGAGAGATGTAGGCCTTATGGGGAGGAAGTTCTTAGCGTCATGGAAATCATCCACTTCAACTGCAGATGAATTTAGGTGGGCCAAAGTGATATTGGGTGGACATCCACAGCTGTCTGAAATAAAGATTATATGAAATATTGCATATTCAATCTCAGAAGAGTGACACTGTTATCACACGTCACCAATATGATCTTTACCTTTGCCTGTGTTTTTACATTTATCTCCCCTACTTAGGCAATACAGACTCTGGAAGAGAATCTACCTTGTCTTCATCTCTGTGTTCATGAACATGCTTAGCCTAATTTTTGGTACAGAGTCATTGCTTAGTAAACAGCATTTGAAGCAGTATTTTCAAGAAGGTGGAATAAGGCAAGGGCAACCAGTTTTTTTAGGATGATGATAATTAAGCCCTTGCTGACACATATGTCAAATAAATGGTTGAACAACAAGAACAACAACAAAAAGGCAGTGGTGGTGGAGTTGAACTCCAATCCTGCTTCAAATCCTGACCCTGACACTCCCTAGCCAGGTGACTGTAGGCCACTCCCTAAGCTGAAGCTTCATCATTTGTCCAGCAAGAGGCATAGTGTTCTTTTCTCAGACTGGTTTGTGGGGACTTTAGTTCAAGGTTGCTAGGAGAGTGCACAGCAGCTTCACCCATGCTTCCCTCTTTTAGTTCCTTCTTTTAAGAGTTTTGACAAAAAAGCATCACCCGTACTTTGGATTCTGTGCTGCTAATGAGCCAGCCTCTGCAAAATCGGCCTGTTCAGAGCATAAGTTCATGGAATCGGAAAATCCTGAATTCCAATTGCAGTCTTCACCATTATTAGCCAAGTGACCTTCCTGACCTTCATATCCCATACCTGTAAAACAAGACTCGTGATGTTCTCTGCCTCCTGTGAAGATGCAGTATCTAGTATTCCTCTTAATGCGTGGTACATTGTAAACACTCAGCAACTATTTGCCGTGGTTTTGTGTCAGTCATCTGACTGGGCGCACAGTCATTCTGTAGACCTTCAGCGTGGCCAAATCTTCTCGGTGATTTTGTTCTTCAGTTTCCCCTGGTAACTTAGGGATCACAGTGGTTCTTTTATGGGTTTCTGTTCAGTTTGATTCCGTTTTGGGGCCAATACTTTTATGAGTCCTTAAGATGGCACTTGACACAAGAGAACTTTGAGATTCCTAATAGTTGTCGGCAGAAAAAGACTGAGAGTTTGGAGGAAGAAAAAAGAGAGAGAACTATTAAAAGTATATAAATATATAAAGGACATAAGGAAACTTTTGGTATGGAAATGTTAAGTGAGTAGAATTTATTTACATCTGAGTTATTATCTGTGTCTCAGGCTGCATCCAGTAAGGATTTAGTGTTGCTTACAATGAAGGGCCTATTTGGGAAAAAAAATGTTGAGATAGAAATGGGGGGAAAAATTAACCAAAAAGAAAGAAGAGTACATAACAATGCTCCAAATCCTAGATGAAAATAATTAATATGTTGGGCTTTTTGCTTTGGTTATCCAGTGACCAAAAAAACTAGAAATTAGATAGAAGGAATAGCAATCTGTTATCAAAAGAAACCCTCCCCACCCAAGTCAGGGGGTTTGGTTGAGGTCTTAGACTTCCAACTGATAAGCAGTGAGTTTTAGGCAAGTTACTGTGTGCTACCCAGCCTTGTTTTTCCATGTATAATGAAGTCATTGCAGTTAGTCTTTTTCAATATTTTCTTCATAACCTATCACTTTTATTTCTTCAACAAAATATTACCCAGACCCAATTTATCAATAGATAAAAATGGAGCTCTCAGGTTGAAGAGGACATAGAGTTCTTATCTCCACTTTACAAATAGTAGTGACCTCAAAACCATATTCAGAGAGACCCTTAACTAGAGAAACATTGGTCATTATGTTATATCATTCCTCCACTATTTGTGAAAAACAATATATATGTATGTACTATTGGGAAACATATTGATAATGTATAATATAGCCATTCATTTAATGAAGAAATCAATAGAATATTACATAGGATCCAAAAAAAAATCTGTTTGTTTTTTTTTTAGGATGATGTCATGGATAAAAATCCATGTCAAGTGGTAAGGGTATGGTTGCAAAGGAGACAGACATGCTCCCCATATTCCTGTGGCTCACAGTGAAGGTAAAACTTTGGCCAGGTGATTTAAAATGTGGTAAAAGCTATAAAAAAGATCCCTTTGTTCCCATGCCAGGCATCAAACAGGCATACCTTGGAGACACGTGGGTATGTGGGTTTGGTTAAAGACCACTGCAATAAAGTGAGTCAAATGATTTTTTTTTTTTTTGTTCTCCAGTACATACAAAAGTTATGTTTGCACTATCCTATAGTCTATTAAGTGTACAATGGCATTATGTCTTAAAAAACAACACATATACCTTAATTTATTTTTTTTCACATATACCTTAATTTAAAAGTACTTTATTACTAAAAAAAATGCTGTCCTCTGAACTTGCAGCAAATAATAATCTTTTTGCTGGTGGAGGTTCTTGCCTTGATGTTGATGGCTGCTGATCAGGGTAGTGGCTCCCGATGGTTGGGGGGGCTCTTGCAATTTCTTAAAATAAGACAACAGTGGGGCGCCTGGGTGGCTCAGTGGGTTAAGCGTCTGCCTTCGGCTCAGGTCATGATCTCAGGGTCCTGGGATCGAGCCCCCTATCAGGCTCTCAGCTTGTCAGGGAGCCTGCTTCCCTCTCTCTCTCTCTTCCTTCCTGTCTGCCTACTTGTGATCTTTCTCTTTGTCAAATAAATAAATAAAATCTTCTAAAAAAAAATAGAGACAACAGTCAAGTTTGTTACATCGATTGGCTCTTCCTTTCGCAAATGATTTCTCTGTAGCATGTGATGCTTTTTGATAGCATTTTACCCACAGTAGAACTTCTTTTAGAATTGGAGTCAATCCTCTCAAACCGTGTCACTGCTTTATCAACTAAGTTGATGTAATATTCTAAGTCCTTTGTTGTCATTTCAATAATCTTCACAGCATCTTTACCAGAAGTAGATTCCATCTCAAGAAACCACTTCTTTTGCTCATCCATAAGAAGCAACTCTTCATCCATTTAAGTTTTGTCATGAGACTGCAGCAATTCAAATATAATAGTAATGAAAAAGTTTGAAACATTGCAAGAAATACCAAAATGTGACACAGTGACACGAAGTGAGCAAATGCCTTTGGGAAAATGGTACCCACAGACTTGGCTCAACGCAAGATTGTCACAAACCTTCAGTTTGTAAAGAATGCAATATCTGCAAAGCACAATAAAAATGAGGTACACCTGTGAATCTAATAAAGCCTACCAGAAGAAGGTAGAAACAATTTTGACCAGAAGAATTTTAAATTCAACACTAAACTTTTTTTCTCCCTAAGACAAAGTGTAGTACTTTGTCACTAAGGAACTCTTGACCAGCAGGATTCCTGGAAGTATTCAGGACGAAAATCAATTCAGGTTAATGCCTACCCTAATAAGTCAAGGTGTTCACTCTGGAGACAGGGGTCAAGTATGAAGACAAATTTCTGCGATAACAATCTGATCTCTCCAAACCCAGGGAACCCTTGCCTCCATCTGTTTAGCTCTAATAAACCACAACGTGCCTGACACATGATACTTAGTAAGTTGCCTCTGTGTGTTTGTATCTATTTCTATTTGTTTCTATTTCTTTTATTCTCTAAACAAATAAAATAAGTTATTTCAAGAATTTTCAACTTGTGAAAACAGCATTGATGTTATCAAAAAAAATTATGCTAGACTAGGGAAAGAAGAGAAGCGTGTTTACACAAATGAGCATAAAAAGAGCCCCTAATCCTCTGTGCGAGAAAGGTAAGGAGTTTGGCGATATGTGGGCCTGTGATTTAGAGTAACCACACTGTGTAAGACTTGAGCAACCAGAGGGTAGGTATAGGAACACAAGGGTGGCTATGCTCACTGAGACATGAAAAGCTAGAACTCTTTTTTTAATCTACAGACATGAAATAATAACAAAGAAGAGGGGAAAATGAGGTGCACTTGCATGTAGTGAGCTATCCAAATGCACCCAGCAATGCTAGGTCTGTGCACATTCAGGATGGAAACACTTAACTCCCTGATTGGCCCGTTCTTATACAAGTATTCATTTAGCGTCTACTCCATGTCATGCTCTGGAGAGCACTGGGGGTTAAAATAGCGAGCAGCACCATCACCCCATTCTTGGCGGCTGCTCTGCTATGAAATGGAACCTTTATCAAGTGTCAGCAAGGGAACCTGGCATTTATCAGGGTGGGTACTGCGCCCTGCTCTGCTGACAGGGTAGATTCAATACATGTCATCCCCACTGTGCTAAGACGTTTTAATGGCTTGTACTTTCCTCTCTCTCGTCACCCAGGAGACCTTGTCTTTCTCTGCTCTTCAGCCCCTTTTCCCATCCCCCAGTTGTTCTTCTTTCACATCTCCTTTGCACCAAGCTGCCTAGGTGTATGACTTTGAAGAAGTTACTGACTCCGCTTCCGCATACCCTTCCATGAAATATTGGAATTGACTACATCATCCCTGAAGTCTTACCCAGCTCTTTGTGCTAAAATGTGGAATTCTTGCTACTGCTTTCAGTATGATGCAGCTTGCATCCCCCTCAAAAGGCAGAGCCTGAGACAAGCGCTTGTGTGGAGGTGGTTTAGTTTAAATCGTTTGATCATGTAGTACATGCATGGAGGGTCTGAAAAAATGAAACAGGAAAGGAGGGAAAAAACCAAGTTTGGAAGGTTAGGGAACTGTGAAATGGAGAAAGAGAGGGAAAGCGGCCAATCCACAGGTGACTGAGCTGCTGACTATTATGGAAACTAGAGTTCAGTCCTGTTGGTAAGGTTCGGAGGAACTGTATGGAATGTGCTTGTCCAATGTCTGAGACTTAGACTAAGGGAATATCTACCCATGGCTCCTGTCCCATTGGTCAAACGTCACCCAGGAAGTGTTGACACTTGTACATTCCCAGTTTGTGCAAACGGCAGCATGGCTGATCAGCCTCCTACAGGGGATCCATGTGACTGAGGCAGATAAGCCTTGGGAGAAACAAAATAAGAGATGAGCAGTGCAGCTAAGATCAGGAGCTGTTATGCTACACCTGAGTACAGCAGGTTGCTATAGCAAAGCCCAGAGAAAATGATGGGATAAGAGAATATGAAAAGGAAAAAATAAATAGACACACAAGCCATTGTATTCCTCAATGGTTTTCCACTGTAAATATCAAGAAATTTTAATTTTTCAAATCAACTTTACCAGAATATGGAATATATTAGAACTAAGTCAAAAAAATCAGATACCCCCCATTTCCACAAATGCACAGGCTCGTTGTTGGGGGGGGCTCCACTGTCCATCCCCTTTCCAATTCCACCTACGCCTATCATAATAGTAACAGTTATTATTAAAGAAATCTACAATGTGTCAGGCACTGTGTTGGGCACTTTCCTTACACTGTTTTTCTGAGCCTCAGGTCAGCATGATCCTGCCAGGTTAGTACAGATTTCCCCATCTTACAAATGAGGAGATTAAGGCTCACCAATGTAATTCCATTCACATAATTGATGAGGGGTTAAACTGGGATTCATATGTATCCATATGTATTTCTAAAGCACAGGCTGTTTCCAGGAGTTGAAGCCATCTCAGTGGGTAATCAGGTTTAGGATCAGGTGTACATTTCTCATTCTAGGATCAGGTGTACATTTCTCGTTTTCATTCCTGCCTGGTCTGAAGACTGGGTTTAAACTCTAGCCTGCCTGGCTTGAGCTTTGATATCCTGCTTAGTTACTTGTCAGAGAGCCCAGCTGTTTGACCTTATCTGCCAGTTAAGATATATTTGATATCAATATTAGCCCAGCTTTGAACCTAAAGCCTCACAATTTTTGATTTCTACCTTTTCTCATTGGAGGCCAGCCTATAATGAAATGAAAACCCCACACTAACCCTTCCATATTCCATGGTGTTTCTATTGCATTGTCTCTTCTGTGATTTCAGCTTTCTCTTTACACTTTCCCTTCCCATTATCCATAATCTATTGGAAGAATAAGATAAGGCACAGCAGAGAATGACAGGAATAAACTGGGAGCTATATTAAACATGATTTAGAATCAGAGAATCGGGGAATCTGATATTTGAAGGGAAAATATCAGTCTGTCTCTGTACCCATTCCCTCCCTCAATGTACCTGTCCCTTCTTGACAGCTTCTTGACAATCCATCATTCAGTGCTTTGGAAAATCATAGCTTACCTTCCTCAGTCCCTCCCTCAGAGGGTACATGTGTACAATTTATTTTCTTCCTCCCTGGATGGACTTGATATATTTAATATGTGGCACCAAAGGCCAGATATGATCCTCACTAAGTCTCCGTTGGGAAAGAAACAGGGAGAAGGGAGGCTGGAAAGGAAAAGTAAGGCAGAGTTGGGACAGTGTCGGGAGCAAGCACCAAACAAAGCATGTTGACCTGATGAGAATGAGGAAGGAATCATTTTAATGAGAAAAAAATAGTGATAGTTGGAAAAGATTTCAATCACCCTCCAAAACTTATTCGTAGTTACATCCTTATACCCTTTACCACCTGTCTCTGTCCTTTTACTTATTAGTGTTGCTTCTGGAATTTCCCGTATCCACCCTCCTCTCGATTTTGTTTTTTTTTTTTTTAATGAGAATTATCATGACAGATCTATCTGACTGTGTTTTTGACAACATGAAATGCTCTGCCTCCTGAAATTCTCTCATTTCCCAGTAGATCCAATTGTTATGAAGTGGGATTTTTGTTTTTGTTTTTGTTTTGTTTTTGTTTTATTTTTATTTGTTTATTTATTTTGTGTGTGTGTGCCAAGCTGCAAGCAGTTTCCTCAAAACTTCCACTCGTTGGTTCTGTGCCTGTCCTTTGGGACCAAATAAAACCAGTTTAGTCTCTTCTTTATACACCTGCCCATCCAGTAGGGACAGAAACCAACCTTACTGTTCTCTCTACTCCATAAAGTTCTGTTTCCAGAGCTAAATGTCCCCAGTTCCTCTTGTTATTTATATGCGTGGATTGGAATCCTGTGGCTATGCTGGTCACTTCCCTCTGGTTACACCACAAATTATTATGTCTCTCTCATTTCCAGGCTCCACTCTCCCAATGTATAATGATGTGAGTCTGTTAGATCCCTGTCCTTGGAGTCTTATTGCCATTACTAAAGTCTAAATCTCCTTGAACCCGAAAATATGTGTTGCAGTATGTGTGTATGTACGTATGTGTGAAAATAAAGGCTCATGAAATTTGGACAAAGGACGTGATGGAGAGAATGCGTGCCTGTGACTCCAGAGTCAAGCAGGTCTAATCCTGCGTGGCAGTATTATGTTTGACATCAGACAGGGCCCAACAGGGGAGAGGAATATGCTTCAACAGTTAGATGATTATGCTAATACAAACTGGGATTTATTATTATGTTTGTCTTATTCAGGACTGAATTTGATGTGATTGCTGCCGCTGCTTCAGTGCTAGGTAATGGAGGCTGAAATGTATTCTCTCAAAGATCCTCTGGGAACAGCCACCTGGGATTGACAGAGAGAGTCACTGGGTGTCACTGTTGAGTCATATGAATGCAGCTCTCTGCTTGCTTATTGAAGTCTGGTTCCTTACAGAAGCTGGGAGCCGGAAGTTTGGGGTGACTGCCAGTCCCCTTCTTGTTGGCATCTCTTCATTCGGGTCAAGATAGATTATCCCTGTCCCTGCTTCCCCTTGAGAAGTATTGGGTCAGGTGTGCCCATGTCATTGTGGGCCTGAGCTCATCTGTCCTTGATCTACCTCCCGGTGCTAAGATAGGGGTCCGCTGTTTCGCATGAGTGCAGCAAGGGACCACCCCCACCAGCAGACAAAAGAGGTCTCCCCATATACCCCGGACTTATGGAGACTACAGCCCTCTTCACAGCAGATTAACCCTTCCCTTCCACAGTTAAGGATTTGTTCCAGATGTAGACGTGATTCCAGCCTCAGGAAAGAGTCAGTGGCACATTTCAGTTTTTCATGGGAGTGCTGATTTTGATAGAAATAAGGACAGGTGGGGTTGTAGGCACCGAGTATGTTACAGGGCAAGGAGAGATGTTGGCCAAGGATAGAAAAGCTAAGGATGGGAAGGCTAGCAGACCTAGCAGCCTTCTGTCCAAGAACTGACCTTGTTACTGACACAGCCTGATGTACACATAAGTGGTGAAATTCTATGGCCTTGATGACTGAGTATCCTTTGTAATATGGTTATTCAAGCCCTTTGTCAGGTGTCTTTAATCCTTCTAGGAGAACTTAATAAAAGTGCAAATGCCAAAGTCCCATATCCTGAGAACTTTTCCTAGATGTCTGAGGAGAGCCCCAGGCATCAGTATATTTATCAATTCTACATGTTATTAAACCATATACAGAGAACACTCTGCCAGGTCTAATCTATAAGTTATACGCTTTGGGAAGATTGTGCATCACATTTATTTTTTAAAATTTTTTCCCCACTCTGGAATTCAATATTGTCCTGTGTCCGAAGAGATTCTTCCAAAAATACAAATATGACCACATTGTCCTGTGCCTTTTAAATTCCCCAATGGCTAATCGCCACATATAAGCCAAGTCCAAACTCATGCTCCTATCATTTGGGCCCATCCTCACTAGCCCCCGACTTATTCTAGGTTGATACCTTTTCTGTCCCCAGCCCTAATTCTGCTGTCATACTTTGTGCCAGTGGTTCCTCCCTTGGCTATACAATGAAACCACCTGGGGAAGTTTAGAAACACTGATGCCTGAGTCTTATCCCCCAGGGATTCTGTGATTTAGTTGGTGTGGAAAGGGACCCAGGCATCCATGGCTTTCAAAGCTCCCCAGGTGATTCTAACAGGACACAGAATTTGAGAATCACTCTTCTGTGATAGTCACCTTCCTAGAACACACCTACCTTTTCTTAGCCTCCTTTGACCAACCCACAGTTCTTGATCCTTCTTGGTTACCCTCACATCAACTCCTGATGAAACCACCTCTGAGCCTACTCCTCAACCAAGTTAAAGATTTTTCTCTGCCATTTCACAGCATTGTATGCATGCTAGAAGATACTGGATTGGAAATATCTATGTATTTTAAAATTTTTGTTTCTGGTCTGTAAGTTCATGCTGGGGAAGCCAATGGGGACATTGTTGTCATTATGGCCCCAGCACACAGCACAGAGCCTAGCACTTATTAGGTGCTCAGGAAATATTTGTGGGACAGCAATACTGATGATTGAGATTGCGAATGAGTTAACGAATGAATGATCAATGACAATGATAATGATGATGTCTAACATTTATCAAGGGTTTACCATGTATACGGCTATATAAAAAGTATTATATAGGAATTATCTCATTACACTCACAAAGCCCCACAAGAAAGACTGATCTACATCTTACAGATGAGGGAAGTCAGTGCTAAGTACGTGCCACAGCCATAATTTGAAGCCTGGTCTCTCTGACTCCATTTTAGTTAGTCTAATGATTGCCTCCAAAAACAGAAAGGTAAAGATGTTTAACAAGATTTTCTCGTTGTCGCTTTTACTGGACTTCTTTTGTCCGAGAATATACGACCTCTTTAAAGACTTCATCCTATTTAACCCATACAACTGTATAAATCTGTCTTATCATTCCCATTTAATTGAAAAGAAAATCAAGCGTCAGAAAGAGGCAAATTCAGGCAAGCTCCTATGGAGGTACCACAAATGATAGCTGAAAGCCTATGGCTCTTTGGCTGTCTGACTTCAACATCCAGGATTATTCACTGTATTACAATAGTCTCATAATGATGAGGAAGAAAGAGGAGAGAAAGAGAGAGAGATCAGATATATAAATGACTCTTTTGGACTTACTTTTGTAGGAACAAAATACCTCAAAGACAGTTTTCTTTGTCTCTTTGGCTCCCCAAACCCTTAGCACTTTTCCCCAAAGGCTCATTGGGACAAAAAGGCAAAATGATTCTTTTTTTTTTTTTTTTTTGAGATCAATTATTCTGAGCCTACCAAGGATATCTGAAGTGTGACCAAATTTTTGTATTGATGCCCTTGCAATTTCTTTCTTTAGACAATTAACCCAGAGTGTTAATGCCCAGGGGCTTCGGTCCTCTTTCTAATCCTTTTTTAAAGGATGGGCATCTGAGGCCCATGGAGGAAGGGCTTGTGAAGATCACACTGCAGGATGTGGCCAGGATCCTGTTTTCCTTACCCTCAATCCAGCGTCCTTACCCACACATTGACTCAGTAATGAAATAAAATCACCCTTAAAGGGATGCATATTTTAAAAACAATGTGGGAGGTTTTAGTTGTAAGGTACTCTAAGTGCCGAACACAAGGTATTTTCATGGCCTATCGCTACCACATAACAAGGCCATTTGCTCTGTGGGATCTTGGTAGTGGGGATAAGTAGGAGCGAACAGAGGTAAGGTGCAGATTCTTTCCTCTCACTCATGTGAACAGATGGTTTAAAATGGGAAGTGGATACTATCTGCAAAGCAGTGTGAACCGCTGTCTCCCTGCTGAGGGTAGACGACATCCTTTGAGAAAGAGTGGAGGAGATATCTAGAAATTCAGTGGGTGAGCCCTGAACGAAGACAGGTCAAAGTTGGGGGAGGAACCCCAGCTGGAGGATCAGTTCCCTTCTAAGGCTTCCACACGACTTGAGGAGTGCTGGTGAAAACCTTCTGCACCCATGTGTCCCGTGTACTAAACCAGAGTTCATATTTGCCGATCTGCAAACATATCAGGTACCTGCATAAATTTGCTCATGGCGGTTCCTCCAGTCTGTGCTCCTTATTTCTTTGACCGCCACCATTTCTCTCATCCTCAAGCCATGACAGTGTTGTTGCTTTATAAATCTTTCACACATCTTCCCATAGGAGGTCATTTTTCTTCCCTCTCTTCGACCCAGTGTTTGCTGCCTGGGTGTGCGGCAGCTCTTACTCCCACATGCTTTTATTTGTGATTAGCTGTCATTATATCTACCTCTTCCACTAGACTGTTTAGTCCTCCTGGGCAAGATCTATGTTTCGACCATCCCTCTTTCTTCCAGTGGAACCTCATGGCTTGTTTGGCATAGAATAATTTCCTATTCAACATTGGTTGAGTTGAGTTAAATTGTGAGCATAGATGCTTCCCTGCATTCTCCCAGACATCAAGTCTAAAAATTATGGGCATCTATATCTGGATTATTTGAGGGAATGGTTGGAGAAACTGTTTAGAAATTTACCATCCTATGAAAGAGGACACGGAATCAGAATTCCTGTATATGAGACTCACCTCAGGGATGTGTGGCATTAGGCAATCAAATCCCTTTTCTGGGCCTCAACCTTCTCATTTGTAAACTACAGATCATAGCACTTGGCTTGCTTATTTCACAATACTGAATGAGATTACATTTAAATTCCTTTTGAAAACTATATAGTATCATGGACAGATCAAGGTTGAGTATTATTTTTATTAATATTATAGTTACTAGGACGACATCATAAATATCTAAAGTCTCCTTTGCTCTAAATAACTATAATCCTTACTCCATGAATTTTTGAGTGACGATGACAAATGAGAGATACTTGAATTAAAAGAAAATGACCACGGTCTCCCTGGAAAGTTCCTAATGGATCAAGAACCCGAGTCTGAAATCCCTGGGATAATACCAGTAACAAAACCAACACATATCAGGAACTTTGGGTGACATGTTGGGTGCTCAGGAATAATAGCAGAGATCAGAATGGAACTAGAGGTAGCAGAGCATTTCTCTTAAGCTAATATAATATTATATTAATCCTTTCTCCTTGCCGAAACACTTTGATATGCCTGCTGATGGTCCTGTCTTGAGAGAAGGCTTTCTCTTTCAGTGATTTTGACTCATACTCCAAGAACTTGGATGTGGATACAAAGAAAAGCAGCAGAATTGGTTCTTTGATGGAATTGAGCCTTGCTTCTCTTTGACTGTAACCTTGAGTAATTTATTTCTGCTATCTGAATCTGCTTTTTCATCTGTAAATTGGGAGTACAAATAAAGACAGTAGCTGCCATGTACTGAATTACTCTTAACATTTCCTAACTCCAAGGTAGTTACTCTGTATCTCTTTCATTTCTGAGGACACTCAGACCTAGGGAACTTAAGGAACTAGGCAACTTCCTTGCCTCAAGAAAAAAAAAAAAAGAAAAAGAAAAAGAGAAAAGTATATTTTAAGAATGCATTGGCATAAAGACAGATATAATTAGTCTGTGAATCAGCTGGGAGAGGATGGGGCTAGGATTTGGACAAAGGTTTATTGGAATCCAAAGCCTGTAATTTTGACTACAAAGTATTACACAAATGTCATTTGTCGTTGCTATTGGTGATACATTCAGACAGCCTGGGTATTTAAAAGAGAAAAGTTCATTGACTGTGGCCCCAGAAGCCTGAGACAGTTCTGATCATTTTTGAAGCAAATTTGTGAAAGCCCCACATGTGCCTATGTGGGAATAAGAGAAGATAGAAATTCCTCTGTTAACATTCATCGGGACACTGAGACATCAAAAATGGTAGCAAGGTAAACACACAGTGTGAGTTAGCCACCACCGCCTCTGATCTGCACAAGATTCTTTATTCTTCATTAATGTGTCCCCATATATTTCATATCATTCCCGTCTCTGAATCTGATGTCCATCCACCTCACATCAAACACGTGTTTCCTCCTCTACCGTGCATGGTTCAAGGGAAGTAGGTGAGCAGAGTTGGCATGGAGACAGGGCTGCACTGTGCCTTTTGTGGGCCCCAGGCACTTTTGTCCTTATGGACCCCTTTCCCCATTAAAAAAAATTGGGGGGCACCTGAGTGGCTCAGTGAGTTAAAGCCTCTGCCTTCGGCTCAGGTCACAACCTCAGGGTCCTGGGATCGAGCCCCGTGTCGGGCTCTCTGCTCAGCAGGGAGCCTGCTTCCCCCTCTCTCTCTGCCTGCCTCTCTGCCTACTTGTGATCTCTCTGTCAAAAAAATAAATAAAATCTTAAAAAAAAAAATTAAGCGTATTTTATGACTGTGTTGGTATATACGTGAATAAAATCCAGGTTAAATTCATTATTATACATTCATTTTTGTTATATTTATTTTTTCTTTGATTTCGAAATCAAAATCAAAACTTTTTATGGTTCCCAAAAGTATCACAGGCCCAGGCACGGTACCTATTGTGCCAGCAGAAGCATTGACCATGAATGAAGAGCTTGGAAAACAAAATGTCACAGGGTATGAATCCCGTCCTTAGAAACTTTAAATGTGTGACCTTAAGTGAATGTACAGAACTATGTGTCCCTAGTTTCTTTCTTTGTAGCGTAGAGAATAATGCTTGACTGGACTGGATTAAGAAGATAGCAAATAATGTGATATAACTTCTTGCTAATTCATATGGCCAGGAATTCCAGTTTCTTCTGATCGTCCTGCTTGGATCGTAAGCCCATGTTGGGAGCCAGAGATTAAGAACATCATGATGCACACTTTGCTCCCAGAATCCCCTGGAACTTACTGAAAGGAAAAAAGTTCTTTGGTGGTTAAAACAAACAGGAAACAACAACTCATATCCACTAAAATCATCATCACCATTTTGAGGTTAAAACTGAAAAGAGGGGTGCCTGGGTGGCTCAGTGGGTTAAAGCCTCTGCCTTCAGCTCAGGTCATGATCTCAGGGTCCTGGGATCGAGTCCCACATCAGGCTCTCTGCTCAGCAAGGAACCTGCTTCCCCCTCTCTCTCTGCCTGCCTCTCTGCCTACTGGTGATCTCTCTCTCTCTGTCAAATAAGTAAGTAAAATCTTTAAAAAAAAAAAAAAAACTGAGAAGAGAAATATACATTCACTCTCTCTTCCCTCCAAAAGCACCCGACTAGAAACTCCCCCCTAGATTCCTATGAATTCATTTGGGTAAAACTATTCAACCAGTCACTCTAGTTCCAATTATACTAGTCATTCCCATATGGACACAGGGAGAGATGTTTGACAAATGTCTTCCTCAAGTCCAGACAGATCTTATCTACTAATTTCTCTGGCCTCGTAAACTTAATATAGGAGAAAATGAGGCTAGTTTAACACAGTGGCAAATCAAAATTTTCTGTATGGAGGGTAGTGATTAATTGGGAGGGCAGGTACAAGAGATTCTCCTAAAGGTGTTTGCAGAGCAAGTAGCCTATATTTCTTCATGTAAGTAGTAACTAGAGGAGATTGATAAAGGTCATGAGAAAGCTGACAAGCTAAGGCCTCTCTAGGGCACCCCTAAGACACAGCTCCTCCCGGGAGTTTTGCCTAGTGAAAGGAGGCTCAGCTCTAGAGATCTTTGCTTTCCTTTTTATCAATGCCTAACCAGGCCCCAGGTAACTGAAGATAACTAGATGGGTGAGACATCCCAGCTCTTTCAGGGACCTCCAGACCTTTCCATCAACTTATTATTCTGGTATTGTCCTTAGAGCAAGTATCCAAATCATTGGTCTGCCTTTTGTCCAACCCAGCTTATATCCACCTTTTAAAAATAATAAAGACCTATGTTTGCCTCTAATCTTTCATCCCTCTCTGTATCTTCTGCTGCATTCTCCTTGATTCTGCAGAGATCATGGTAAATAGTTTGTAGGGAATAGAGGCCTGTGTAAATAGTATTCTCCTTCAAAAAACAAACATATTTTAATGGGGTTGTGGAGAAGAGGAAAAAAAAAAAAAGGTGAATTTGGATTTACAAAACCTAGAACAAATTCAGGCTCCAAAGCTAACTAACCGGGCCATTTTGAGCAAGCAAACTCCTCTCAGAGTTTGATCATCGGCAGGATGGCCTCGTAATAATGGACTTGCCTACCATGCAGGGTTTTTGTGAGACCTAAATGGGCTTTTGTTTATGGATGCCCTTTAAAGCCAGCAAGGTGGAATATTTCTATCAACGTAGGGAGCTATAATTATTGCCATGATCACTGTATATGTTCTATCTCAGACGTACCAAACATCTGGCTACTAACCAGATTTGCAGTCCTTTCTGATCAGCCTCGCAGCCTGAACAACCCGCTGACATTATTTTTACCTCCTGGGAAGCATTTCTATGATTTAATTGACTGATCTTTATTTACATTTGACTGCCACTAGGCTGGACAGAAGTTGACTGCTATTTATCCTTAAGATACAATTTTCTTTCTTTCTTCTTTTAGGTCTCTGTTCTTTGAATGGATCTTTTAAATGAAAGAATTGTTTCATTGTACACATTTGTCCCAGTAGAATAGCTGCCAACGTTAAGTGCAGTAATGGAATTCCATCATCTGAAAGAATGGCGTTTCTGGGGGTGGATCTCAAAGAGGAGGAGGAGAGAAGAGAGTAAGAGAAGGAAGCATTTCAGATCAGTGCAATTCTGTTGCCTGGATCTCCCTTTCATAGGCATATCAGAAAAGAAGGCAAGCTAAGGTCCTTAAAATTAAAGGGACACTAGCATGAAGGAGAAGTATCAAATTGAGCTTTTGTTGGAAGTTTTTGAGGAGGAGGAAAAGTCGCCTTTCAAAGCTTCAGATGCTTTCATAAAGTTCCCTTAAAACACATTCACTGACTTTCCTTCCATTCTTTTTAAAATGTAAATCACGTTTTATTTTTTTAAAGATTTTATTTATTTATTTGACAGAGAGAGAGATCACAAGTAGGCAGAGAAGCAGGCAGAGAGAGAGGGGGGAGCAGGCTCCCCGCTGAGCAGAGAGCCCGACGCGGGGCTCGATCTCAGGACCCTGAGATCATGACCTGAGCTGAAGGCAGAGGCTTTAACCCACTGAGTCACCCAGGTGCCCCTAAAGTGTAAATCACACTTTAAAGTTATTTTAAAATATTATTCTGAAAAATCATTCACAAGTTTAATTCACTAAGAACTTGAGGGAAAAACAGACAAATGAAAACAGGTTCTTAGACTGACAAGATTTGTTAGTCATAAATGAAATCATGCAAATGAAGACACTAAATAAACTATAGCCTTTTATCAGTCAAGTATTGATTTGTTGAAGCTCTTCAATGTGTAATAAATGAAAGAGCAAATGTAAAGTAGTATGTGACACGTAGTAAACCCCAAATAAATAAATATTAAATTTCTTCCCCTTTTGACAAGACAGCTTCGGTTGGGTCTCATCTATTAGAGAAAGAATGTCTATTTGTTGTTGCCAGCCTTTTTTTTATTGAATATATTTTGCATCAAGGTCACAGTGATTGATTGTGTCTTGAAAGTTGGCAACCTTTCAGAATGGACTTGTAAACTTGTTTATCTCATTTTGTTTGGCAATAGGTATCAAAGGTCTTAAAAATTTTTATTTTCCTTTTGACCCAATAATTTTACTTCTGGGAATATATCCTGAGATGATAATCTTAAACTCAGAGAAAGTTTTATATACTAACATGTTTACCACAAACTTATTTACAATGAAAACTTGTGAACAAATTTCATATGTAACAATAGAGCAATGATTAACTCAAGATACAGGCCAGTAGTGTGTTGACCCATGCATCACCAACCCTGGCCCCATGTTAGTGGACATATAACATATGTTATATAAATAAATATGCTATGTAAATATAATCATGTGTTATGTATATTTGTTAAATTTTTTTAACAAATACAATCATTTTATCTACATTATCCTGCATCTATATGTATTTTTTTCTTTTTTCACCACATAAATATAAATCTTAGGCAGTCCTACGTGGCAGTTCATGTTTATAATTCTTTACCCTCTAATTTTTAATACATATATATATATTTATAAATATCCTGTAGGAAAAAATTATCCTATAGGAGCGTCTGGGTGGCTGAGTCGGTGAAGCATCTGCCTTTGGCTCAGGTCATGATCCCAGGATCTTGAGATCCAGCCCCATGTCAGGCTCTCTCCTCAGTGGGGAGCCTGCTTCTCCCTCTCCCTCTGCCTGCTTCTGCCTCTCCCTCTGCCTATTGCTCCCTCTGCTTGTGTTCTCTCTCTGTCAAATATATGAATAAAAATCTTTTAAAAATAAAAAAATAAAATCCTGTAAAATTTTACATAATGAGAATCATATCATGCAATTTCTTTTTTCAAGAAAATTTTTTCCTTAAATTTGTTCCTCCTCTCTCCTTTTCCCACAAATCGACTCTTCATCAGTAGCTTTCCCTACTGAGTAATCATGGTTGCACCTCCATGTGTATTATTATGTATTTTTTGCCATATTTATCATATATATATACACACACATCAGAAAGAATATATGCAATTATATATATGTATATATATACACACAAACATGTATCAAAAGAAAATGCAGATGCAAAGTAATATAATAATATAGTTTTGTTTGTTAAAAATGAATACTACCACTCCTGTTGGTTATAAAAATAGAATCATTATATATATTTTAACATCTTGTTTTTTCAGCAATACCATTCAGAATATCTTCCAAGTCAAATGTTATCACTCATGTTTAAGTTGCTACATGAGATTCTAAGGTTCGAACATATTCTATAGTGTAGGGTGATGGATCACTCACCCTGTCTCATAATGAACGGAATCTGTTTTGTTTCTAGTTTTTGACATTATGAACAATGTTGTAACAAGCACACTGTGTGTGGGATCTATACTGTGTAAACACACACACACACACACACACACACACACACACACACACGGAAACTGGGAGAGAGAAAATATTTCCTATTACCATTATAACAATTTACCCCACACTTGTTGGTTTAAAAACATTTTTTCTCTTATAGTTCTGGAGAAGTCTCCAGAAATGGGTTAGCAGTTAATTCTGGAGACTCTAGGAGAAAAAAAATAATTCAATTCCCTTGTCTTTTTAGTCTTCTAGAGCCTGACTCTGTTGCTTGTCTCCTTAGCCCCTTCCTCACATAACTCCCAGCCCCTCCCTTCTATTGTCATATCTCCTACTACTAACTGATCCTTCTGTCTCCTTTTATAAGGAATACATTCAGCCCTCACAGAAAATCCAAAATAACCTCCCCATCTCAAGACTCTTAATTTAATCATGTTTATAAAGTCCCTAATACCATGTAAGGTAACACAGTCACAGGTTCTGAGGATTAGGACATGGGAATCTTTGGCCATGGGTATTATTCAGACTCCTAGAGATATACTCATATTTAATTTTTGAAGGACAGATTTAGTGGAGTGGGAATTCTGGGTTGAATACTGTGGTAGATTGTCTTATTGCTCTGCAAATAAATATTCATTCTTTTCCTTACCACATCTTAGCTTTGAGTGTATTTTTCCACCTTACTGACTTTGGACTTGCCATGATCAAAAAAATTTGACTTTTGAAAGATTAAGCTCCAGATATTTTCTTGAGTTTTTTCCCCCATTATGAGAATAGACCCTTACTAGTGGTTGTTTTTTGAGCCTGATTCCCAGGAAGAAAAAACTCTAACCAATTTTAGCAGAACTATCGGTGATCCAAAGGTAGAGTAAATATGTGTTTGTTATTCTAAGTAACTGTGTTTTGGGGGATTCTTATTGCAACAAAAGCTGATTGATACACACATAGAATGAGAGTATATTCAGTTTTAATAAGTACTGCCTAATTCCTCTACAGTAGTCCTCTAGCCAGGCAAATTTATACAAACAATACATGAGAGCATTTTTATCCTGTATCTTCACTACAAAAGGAATCATTAACTTTTGCCAATATGATGGATATAAAGGTATGCCTCATTATACTTGAGAATTTTATTTCCTTCACATGAATATTTCTTCATATTTTCATTCACTAGATTGGATATAACAGTTTAAATTTTTCTTTTAGTTTTTTTTTTCTTTAAATTTGTAAAAAATATGTCAAACCTGTTTTTATGTTTCTGTTTTTGTTTTTTTTTCATCAGTTTGGTAAATATTCTTTATTTTCCTAGTTCATTTTTTGGCTACTCACTAGTGTGTATATATATATATGTATATACATATATATACATATACATATATATACATATACATATACATATATATACATATATATATGTATATGTCATATACATATATATATACACACACATAGATTAGTATATATATATATTCCAATTTTATAGAGATAAATATTTCTTTTAATTTCCTATCTTTCTTTTCTTTTTTTTTTTTTTAAGATTTTATTTACTTATTTGAGAGACAGACAGAACACAACCAGGGGTGAGGGGTAGAAGGAGAGGGTGAAGCAGACTCCCTGCTGAGCAGGTTGCCCCATGGATGCAGGGCTCCATCCCAAGACACTGAAGTCCTAACCTGAGCCAAAGGCAGACACTTAACTGACTGAGCCACCCAGGGGCCCCACTATCTTTCTTTTCTTGGTTATGAAGTTTACTCCTACACTTAGAATATCTTGTGATACTTTTGTTTTATTTATTTAATCATTTATTTTTGCATTTAAGCTTCTAAACCATCTGGAATTTATTTTTTCTATCATGTGAGACAGGCTCCAACTTAATTTTCTTCCAGATGGGCAGCCAGTTGTGCCAGCTCTTTTTAGTTTAATCATCCTTTTCCCCCATATTGAAATGCTGCTTTTGTTGCATTTTAAATTCTTATATAAATATTGTGACCTTTTTTTGGATTATGAGTATATACTTCCTGCCATGCAATTGTCTAAGTCCTGGAGTTATAGTGTGGAATAAAATAAAGTCCCCATTTTCCTGAAGTTTATGTTCTAGTAGAGGAAAGCAGACAAAAAAAAAAAACTGACTAAATCAATCAATCAAACAATCAATCAATCAATCAGTATTTGATGGTAATAAAGTAAAGCAAGGGATAGAGAGTGATGAAGGATGCCCTTTTAGAAAGATGATCTTGAAGATTTATGAAGATTTCTTGCTTCATAAAATGGCATTTGAACAGAACCTGAATGATGCTAGAGAGTAATCTATGTGTATATCTAATAGCAGAGCATTTGAAGTAGAGGAAACAGCAAAGTCAAAGACCTTAAAAAGGAATGTGCTTGGCATGCTCTCTCTGAAAAATATCAAAGCTAATGTGGTTGGCTAACGTGTCAGAATAGTTAAACTATTATCAGCTTCCTTAGAGAGTGATGTATTTTATCTTCTTATTCCAATACTATAATGAGTTGGACAGAGGGCTATAATAGTATGTTCAAATATCAGTATGGCTAGTCAACCTTCATTATTCTATCTTTCATACTTTTCTTGGGTATAATTTGGGACTTTATATGATATTGAAATCATTTTATTGTCTTCTTTCCTCAACAAAGAAACTAGTGGAGATCGATCTATCTATCTATCATCTATCTATCCAAACATAACACACACATACACAGACACAAATTGAGAGATGTTTAGATAGAAATAGGTAGATAAAACTTGCGTGTGATTATTCTAATTGCAATTGACCCTAATTTTTATTTTAATTACTGGAAATTTAAGCCTTTATTGTATTAAATCTTTCCATCCAGGGTCATACTACTGTCTTTGGCAGGTTTTAGTTTGTGTTTTTCAATAATATTATATAGCATTATGTGGGTCCTATCTCTTTGATGATAATTTTGTTTTTAATAATTTTTAATTTTGTGGCTATTTTGATGATATCTCTATTCTCTTTTCAACTGCTTATTACTAGAACGGAGAAAAATATGTATATATTGTACATTTATTTTATATCCAGCCACCTCCCAAATTCTATTATTTCTATGCCTTCTAGCAGAAACATTGAGTTCTTTCTATAAATAACTTTGCTAAAGAAAGGATAGTTTAAAATTTCTTCTCATCCAATAGGTATCAAAAGTTATTCAGTTCTCCTGCTTTGGGATATTTGACAAAGCATCTAAGACATTTTTGAATACTAATATGGATAGCAGTCATTTCTTTCAGTTTCTTGATATTTATTGTATTAGTTTAATGCAATTCTTAAACTATATTTTCTTAAGTATTGTTTTTGAATTTATTAAGTGCCTTTTGAGTCAACTAATTCCCCCTATTATAGTAATGTAAAAAATTACATTGATATGTTCAAATGGACCTTATATTCAAAGAATAAATCCTACTTGGTAGTGGTTTTCCAAACTTTCTTCTAAAATTTTTTTTGCTGTTTTTCTTCCCTATCCATTCCTTTTTCTCCTTCTGAGACTTCTGTTTGAACAGTAGGTCTTCTGTATTTTTTGTCACTTATAACTGCATTCTTGATATCCATTACTTCATGTATTATCTTTGTACTTTGGGATACATTTTTTCTATTTGATCTCTCTCTCCCTCTCCCTTTCCCTCTCCATCCATTTTTCTTCCTCTTCTTCTCCCTTTTATACTCATTACTGGAAAACTGACCCTTTATAGTACTAAGTCTTCCCATTCAAGGGTATGTCTTTCCTCTGGCAGATTTTATCTTATATCTTTCAGTAAGATTGCAGTTGGTTTAAAATGTTAAAAGAGTAGCTCCTGGGTGGCTCAGTCATTAAGAGTCTGCCTTCGGCTCAGATCATGATCCCAGGGGCCTAGGATAGAGCCCTGCATCAGGCTCCCTACTCAGCAGGAAACTTGCTTCTTCCTCTCCCACTCCACCTGCTTGTGTTCCCTCTCTTGCTGTCTCCTTCTATATCAAATAAATAAAATCTTTTAAAAAATTAAAAGATATAAAGACTACAATCTTAAAATACATATATACATATACATTGTATCTACATATATACACATATATAAAACATTACTAGAATATATGTGTGTATATAAATATATATGTACATACATGTATATATACACACATATATTCTAATGATGTTTTAGTTGTTTAGACAGATTTATTTCTCCTTTAATTCTCTATTTTCTTCTCTGCTCTCCCTGTTTGTAGCTACAAGCCCTATTGAGTATCTCGCTATGCTCCTTTGATCCCCGACCTTTCAGTCAAACTTTCAGAAAAACCGTGAGAATGGCAGTCTCATGAGAAATACATGGCACATAATTGCATTTGGTAGTCTATGCCTTTATGAGACAATAGGTCACGACTCCTCTATTCTCTGGTATTCTACTGTCTTCCCACATCTAGTCCTCCCTCCCATGTATGTCAGGATATAGGGCACACTTAATGTAACCCAAGTAAACCTTCCCTAAAGGGCTACATATTTTGAGGGGTCAACTGTCCATCAGGATTCCCCACTAATCCCTGGTCTTTCTAACTGAAAGGGGAAGCTATTCTTCACATTCCATCCCATTATAACCATGATAAAAACTGAGGTTTACAACACTCTCCATATTCTGCATATCTGCTTGCCCCAGCTCTGCTCAACACAACAGCATGTTCAAGGCACAGTAAAGTATAATGTAAACCAGGCCAGTTCTGGAAATAGGTACCTCATCTCATGTTTGAGTATCTTATCTCATCTAGAGTATCTCTTCTTTGCCTAGTCATGAGACATTGATCTTTGAGTATCATGAGACACTGCTCAAATTTATTACTGCTAAGTGTTAAATGCTTATCATCAAATTGTTATTTATATTTGAAAACACCTTTCCCTTTTACCCAAAGTTACACATATCCTTATGGAAATTTTCCAACCCCACTCATGAGAGAGAGAGAGATTTTGTTAAGAGAATAAAATGGTTAATTATTTACTGAATGTATGTATGTCATTAACAATAATTCCTCTTCTTTGCATTTTAAAAGGTGTTTATCACTGCTAAGATTCCTCACATAAATTATCTTGTTTGATCCTCATCATAATCCAGTAAGGTATAATTTTTAAAAAATATATAGTTATTCATGGAATGCATTATTGCAATATTAATTATTACTTGGTAGACACTATATAAAATTTTCGACATTTAGACTTTACACTAACTGGAGAAGGCACTATCATTATCTACATCTTACAGATAAGAAAAATAAAATACAGTATTTTATTTTACTATAAAATCTCAAAATGAGTAGTCCAACTGTAAATATATACCTAATCAGTGGTGGAACTGGGAATTCGTACCCTTCAAATCTAATTGTAGAGAGTGTACTCTTAAATACCATTTAATCATTTGGGTAGATGTAACCATTTGTATTTACTGATCGGGAAGCCAGTGGAATATGTTGATTTGTTTGCTCATGGTGACGCAGCAAAAGTGAAACAGAGACTAGAAGTCATATCTTCTCATTTTAAGTATTTGTTTCTTTCCAGGATATGATTATGTAACTAATATAATTGGTCCTATTGTACAAATTGAGCAGTATACAATCATATAGACCCATTTGAAGGTATTATAATATCATTTCATTTAACAATGGGTAAACCTGAGATTCACATACATGTTTTTTTTAGTGTAATTTGCAGTATAACCTACTTTTTAAAATTGTCGTTACTGCTGCATAATTAGATTAGTCTAATTATGGCCCTTACCTTTTGATTTCACTTTGAAATTTTATTCTATTTTTTATATTAATTTTAACAACTAAGCACAAGTAAATTCAGTGGCAAAGCTTTTATAAAATGCAAGCTGATTTCAGCGATTGTACAGAATATGTTAATAGTAAAGCAATTGAAATAATTTCCAAAATTTACATGGAGTCAAGTTTCAGAAATGTGAATTCATTCGAGTAAATGAATATTCACCAAGTCCTTATGACATGCTAGGCACAAAGCTAGGCATAGTGAGAGAGAAAGAGATCATAAGAGCAGTCATTGCCTTTAGGGGGCTCTAACTCATTGGAAGAGACAGGCATGTACACAAGCAATCTTAATATTAGCTAGAATGTTGTAAGTGTTATAACAAAGGGACTGAGAAAGTGCAATAGGGATATAAAGGAAAGAGATATTAACTCCAACTGGGCAAACTTGAACAAACAAATAAACTCCACAGCTGGTGCAATAAAATTTGATTTCAAGAAAAAAAAAAATTCACTTTAATTGCCTTCAGTGTTATTAGGCAAGTTGCCAAGAAATGTTTTCTTCAATATCATGTATCTCAAGGATATCATTTTGAAAATGAAAGAATGTACCTTTACAGTTGGACTACTCATTCTGAGATTTTAACACAAAATATCCACCCTGAAATTTACCTGAGTGGTCAGTTCTAATAACCTCTTTGTTTTTCAGGCACGATGTAAGTTTCTAGACGAAGGAACTAACTTTCCTAAAGTCATAGAGGACAAATCACTAGTTAAAATTTAGACACAAGTCACATGAGTTTCAGTTGACCTGGTTTTCTGCCTCACTGGGATTCTTTTTATCTTTTATACCTTCATTCATATATTCTTCCTTTCAAAAAACATTCAGATTCCTGCACCATTAAGATCAGGTTGGGCTCTCTCTTCTAAAATCATGAAAAAAACCCAGGAAAGTGCAATAAGTGGAAATGACATCAGCAACATAGCTATTAACATGCCCTTAGTTACATCTTCCTTTCAGCAATAATTTGGTATCAATCAGGGACAAAAGTACCTTCATGAGAGCTGTGGGTTCATTCAGTACCATATACCAAGGGACCCAAGAAGAAGTCTTGACTAACCAAACTTTAGGTATTAGGCATAGAGACTCTGGCCCAACTCTGGACACTGCACGGCAGTGTCTCATCACTCATACTGCAGTATTGGAGCCCTTAGAGAAGGCTGACATAGATAAGTGAGCCTTTATGGAAGTCCAGGCTTTGAGAGGACAATCCGCAGTACATCATTGCTGGACAAATTTAAAAGTAATAAACACACAAATATGAGGTTGGATGCATTGGAAAGCATGAGGACAATTTTGACTTTACTCACTTCATCCCTCCCCAAAGACAGAACAGTCAAACGTCAAGTGAAATCTTCTCAGCCTGTGATTTCTTCTGCAGGGGAAAGTGAGAGTGTGAGTGAACATCCAGCTTCCCCAGCTGTGTGGAACGTTGCCAAAAAGGCCCATTTTTCTCTCATCCCATTCAGAGTACTGAATCAAGAGTTTGGGAAGCAAGAGGAAGCTAGGAGAGTAGCAGATAAGATTCTGGGGAAGACAGTAAAAGGGCTATGGATCATAATAACTGCACTGTGGACTTGATCAAGAAACCTTCTCACAAGCCACTGGGGAAACCTCATCCATGCATCCCCCAACAGGGCAACCAGAGCCTTCCACACACTTCACCTTCCTCTACCAACCATGGCAGGCTCTGTATGTGCAATTCCAATGGCAGCAAGAGTGAGCATTGGCAGAGGGCTAGTGAGCATGTGCAAAACCAGCCCCAATATGCAGACCAGAAAGAAACCACAGATTTCAGCTTTAGCTCCATTTTGTAGATAACAAAAGAGGTTAGAATTCATATAGAACCACAAAAATTCCCAAGTAACCAAAGGAATACTGAGAAAGAATAAAGAATACTGAGAAAAGAAAGAATAAATCTGGAGGCCTCATACTACCGATTCCAAACCATGTTATAAAGCTATGGGGGAAAAAAAAACATGGAAAAGAGCATGAAAGTTCCTAAAAAATGCAAAATAGGTGTACCATATGACCCAGCAATACCACTACTGGGTATATACCCAAAGAAAATGAAAGCAAGATCTCAAAGAGATATCTGGACTCCCACATTCATTATAGCATTCATTATTCATAATAGCTAAGTTTCCACCAGCAGATGAATGGATAAAGAACTTGTGGGAAATATATGCAAGGGAATATTATTTAGCCATTAGAAAGTTGGAAATCCTGCCATTTGTGACAGTATCTTGAGGGCACTATATTAAGTGAAATAGGTCAGACAGACGAGTACTGTGGCGTATCGCTTATATATGAAATCTAAAATAGTCAAACTCATAGAAACAGAGTATCATGGTGATTGCCAGCAAGTAGGAGGTGGGGGAAATGAGGGCATGTCGACCAAAGGGTATAAATTTCCAGTTACAAGATGAATGAGTTCTGGGGACCTAACGAACAGGATGGTGGATAATAGTTAATAATACTGCACTGTACTTGAAAGTTACCAAGAGTGTGGATCTTAAATGTTTCTACCATAAAAAAGGAATGGTAATTATGTGAGGTGATGGAGACTAACTAACCCTATTCTGGTAATCATTTCACCATGTAGAAGTATATCAAATCTTTGGTGATGGAGACTTTAACTAACCCTATTCTGGTAATCATTTCACCATGTAGAAGTATATCAAATCATCACAATATTCACCTTAAACACAAATGATTACATTGTACACCTTAAACTTACACAGTGGTATGTGTCAATTGTCTCAATAGAGCTGAAAAAAATTCAATCACTGTCCATTTAGCATAGACCATGAAATACTATCTTTTTTTTTTTTTTAAGATTTTATTTATTTGACAGAGAGAAACACAGTGAGAGAGGGAACACAAGCAGAGGGAATGGTAGCGGGAGAAGCAGGCTTCCCGCTGAGCAGGGAGCCCGATGTGGGGCTTGATCTCAGGACCCTGGGATCATGACCTGAGCTGAAGGCAGACGTTCAACGACTGAGCCACCCAGGTGCCCCGAAATACTATCTTTTGTTATGTTTATTTCTACTCTAATGAGATGCAGTCTGTGGTGGTGAACAGGAGTGTTGTTCAAATTACCTATACACTACTAATTTTAGAAAAATTACTTAAAATTCCCCATGCCTCCATTCCTCATCTCTAAGTGGTCCAAAAAAGAGTGCCTGCCTCATGGTTTGTTGCAAAGTTTAAATGATCTGATATATGTCAACCATTGAGAAGAGTGCTTTGAGCATGTGAACATTGTAAGGATAATCTATTATTCATTCTGTGTTTTGCCTTCCTTCATTTCAGAGGCAAACTAGTAGAAGATACCAATAAGCCTGTATATGGGGAATTAAATGTCCCATATTACCTTTAAGACCAAAATGAAATAGCTTTATTTACTGACCATTCACAGGCTGCTAGTATTAGTACCTATACTTTTAAATGGATGACTAAACTAAAGCTTGTAGAAGTTATTGACTTGCATAGTATACATAGATAGGAAGATTCAGAGGTTTTATTTTTGTTTTTAGGTTTTCTGCTGCTGGATATACACACATATAATTTGCTTGATCTATATGTATATCATCAGATAATTAAAAAAATTATCAACTCTAGGGGCACCTGCCTTAAGCAGTTGCTTAAGCATCTGCCTTTGGCTCAGGTCATGATCCCAGGGTCCTGGGACTGAGCCCTGTGTCTGTCTCCCTGCTCAGTGGGGAGCCTGCTTCTTCCTCTCTCTCTGCTGCTCCCCCTGCTTGTGTTCTCTCTCTCTCTGCTAAATAAATAAAATCTTTTTTTAAAAATTACCAACTCTAGATTTTGAACATTCAGTCTACTGATATTTTACCATATTGCCTCTAGAAAGTCAGGTTGGGTTAAATGGAGAGATGTAAACATATGGCTATAAATTCCTTTCTTCCCTTTCCTCACTATCCAACTTTCATTCATACTGATTTTTTTCTCTTTTCTAATCATTGAGTAGGCCATGTTCTTTCTGACCTTCTAGCTCGTACACGTGCGTGTCTTCTGCTCATCTTCTAGACACACCCCCCCACACACACGCACACTCAGATATAGTGCATCCCCACCTTCATTTTCCCAACTAATTCCTACAGCTTATTCAAAACATTAACGTCAAATACTCTAGGATACTTACTTGTCCCCACCACCCTTACTGTCTTGAGGTACCCAACTTCTGTCTTTCCACATTGCTTTATGTCCCATCATCATAGCACTTATCAAGCTGAATGCCAAGTGTCTAGGCATCTATCTTCTGCTAAAGTATAAGCTCCTTGGGAGTTGAGACTGAGCACATTGCACTTACTGTTTCAATTCTATGCCTAGTTTAGTTGCCACTGAGTTGTTCTATGAATATTCAATGAATGAATAAGTGAGTGAGTGAGTGAGTGAGTGAATGAATGAATGAATGAACGAAAATCTATTGGTACTCATTAGACTTGCATAAGAACATCTGCACCAAAATCTCCATCATTTGCAACAAAAACAAATAAAATAGATAAAAAAAGATTTAAGGAATTACAGGCTCAAAGATGATTTTAAAAATAATAACTGGCATAGAGAATAACCCTTCAAAAGCCTAGTCACAAATGTAAGCCCATTTGTAAATTGCAACATTCATTTCGCCCACATTTTGCTTACCTCAAACTAGAAAGGCACCAAGATGCCATGATTAGGGCAGAGCTTGCATCCAGAGATTTGTACATAATTCATAGTTTAAGTTCTGCAAGTTTGCATAATAAATAGTTTAAATACTGCAGCAACAGAGCTGGAGAGGAAATTAGGATTCTGAATGAAAAAGTTAATTATACCTCCAAGGATTTTTTTTTTTTTTTGCAATACATTAAAAACAAGCTTAGAAGAGGATAATTTAGGCTAAAAAGAGACGGAAATGCAGGAGATTATGGGAGTGGTGATAACTGACAAGTTATCTTATTAAGTGGGGGTAATTAGACTAAATTAATTTTAAAATTGTAGCAGCGGATTCTAGATCAACAATAGCGTAAATAATTTATGGGGCTGATGATCTTGCAGCTGGAGTCATTTCTGTTAGATGGACTTTGTTCTTAACATTTATTGGCCATTTTCTCTGCTTCAACCATTCTATTCAGATAACCCTGAGGGGCATAGTTTACAACTGGAATCTCCAACCTTTTAGCAAGGCTGCCAAAATAGATCAAAATACAAGAAATCTTCATTAAAGGAAGGCAGCTCTTTATAAAAGATGTCTTAGGATAGCTCTCCATCCATTTGCATTTCCATTCACTTACCCATCCAAAATATGAATACTACTAGTAGTACCATTACTAATAAATAATATTAGGTTAATATTCTTTTTAGAACTTAATGTGGGTCTAGTTACTGTGTTGAGCATTTCACATGCATTATTTTGTTTCATAGTTTAATAGTTTACTTTAATAGTTTATTTTAATAGTTCACAATAGCCTTGTGAAATGTGCACAAATATTAATCCTAAACTAAGCGCTCAGAGTAATGAAGCAACCTGCCCAAGAGCACACAATTAATAAGATCTTTGGTCCGATCCCCAGCAGTATGAAACCAAAGCTACATTCAAAACTATTGTGCTGTAGTAGGCATTGACCAGATGTCAAGAACAAATATTCTAACTTGCAGATTTTGTAATTTGGGAAGCAAACACAAAAGGAGAAAATACCCACCTTTAAAAGTGAATACTGGAGTGCAGTAAAAAAGAAAAAAACAAAGAGACAGGAGGCTTGGTTGGAATCTAGTCTTATTTTAAACTGTGGCGTAGCCATATAAACATGAGGTCATTATGTAACCATTCTAATTATCATATTCCAATCTGTAAAATGAGGCAGATGAGGAGTCTTGCAAGTTAGTAACAAGGCCTGCCAATGATGATGACAACATATTTCAATTTAAAAGCGTGCTCCCAGAGCTTTCTATGGAAAACACTCCCCATCCACACCCCCTGCTGAAAGGAGAGCCCTAGGTAGCCTTGACTTCCAGCAGGGAACTTCTCACATACCCCACCCTCAAGCTTGGCTGCCAAAGTTGCTCTGAATGGAGTGACCAACTCATACACCATCCAGTGGCATGGTAGGAAATGCTCTACTCAGAGAATCCAACTCGTATTCTTGGAAAAGTGTACTGTGAGTTCCGATTAGACAAGGCAGATGAAACCTTTTCTCTATCAGCCCACAGCCAATTCACCAAAAGCTGGCAGCCCTTACTTCAAAGTAGACTCCAGATCTGCCCACTTCTTACTGCCCCTTCTGCTATTTCCTTCACGGTAGCGATCTGCATCTCTCATCTGAATTATTCCATTGTCCTTTGCCCCTGCCTTATACAGATCTATTTTTAACGTAACAGTGAGAAGGTCACTCATCTGTTCAATAGCTTCCTATCCCATTTAAATTTTTTAACATAAAAACTTTGGTTTACTTTAACCATAAACCTCTGCAAGGCCCTTGACAACTAGGGTCTCTGCTTTTCCTCTTTAACTTCATTCCCTACTACTGCTGCCTTTCCTATTCATCTCATTCCAACCACTTTGTCTCCTTTTTGTTCCTTGGTATTCCCAACATCTACTCCCATGCAACAACCTTCACACTAGCTCTTCTCTCTACAACATTATTCTTGCAGATCTCGACATGTCTCATTTCCTCACCTCTTAAAGGTCACTGATCAGATTTCACCTTCTCAGTGGCACTCTGACCACTCTGTTATTTTGCAAACACTCCTAAGATAACTTCTCATTCCCTGTCTCCGCTTGATTTTTTTTCATGGTGTGGATTATCTTCTAATCGAATAGGTTTTTTATGATCTGCCTATCCAAATTAGAGCACAAAATCTCTGAGGATAGGGATTATTGTCTATGATACCACTGTATCACCAGCCAGGCAGACATTGTAGCATAATAAATATTTGTTGAATATTGGTTGAGTAGGTGAATGAATAAATGAATGAAATGTGCATCTGGAAGCAAAATAACCATAGGAAGTTATTATCAAGCTATAGAGTTGAGTAAATAGAATCTAGAAGGCAGAAGCTCTATGTGTAAGAAGAGGTCTAAAGTATAGAATCATAGAAGTAAGAATAAGGAAGTGGGTGAAACTACACCTACTGGAGGGAAAGACCACAACTTCTTGCTGTAATGTCCACTGAACCGCCTTCTATTCAAATTTCAGTGACATTCTCCTATTCTGGTATGTCATTAATATTTCAGCTTACTTCATAATTACTCTTAAAATCTATGATTTGCCTCAACTATCTGTCTTAAAATCAATCTTTGTTCCTTATATTCAAAGAACTCAAACCAACCATTGTTTCTCAACATTACTGATTCCTTTTTTATGCCCAGTTCTTTATTGAGTACCTTCACATAAATTATCTCATTAACTCTTCCTGGATATTCGACATCATAAACATTGTTACGAGCATTTTACAAGTAACAAAATCTTCATGAAAATAACTCATTTGTCAGAGTCACTTATGATGTTGGAGAAAACCTGGAACTCAAATGCAATTCTTCTGACCCCAAGACCACGGCTCTTTTCCTACACTACACTGTCTCTTCTGGGTTTTAGGTGGCTTTTTGTTTCAGGTCATTGTTTGTCAACCTGCGTATGATTCTGACACCTTATTAATTCATGTGCCCTCGTCTATCATTACCTCCAAAGGATACTTAATTTGCTAGCTTAATTTTTGATAGAACCACATAGCTAGAGAAAGATAAATATCTTTGTTTCCTTTTTATCTTCTGAAGGTGCCTTTTTGTTTGTGCCTCTCACTCCTCACCTTTCTATAAGTTCCTAGCAGGGTCATGGCTGCCAATATATTAAAACACTCAGGAACTAATTACACAGGGATGAAATAGACACCTGACAGGCAAGAGCACCCTTCTGGCCCTGATGGACAGCTGATCAGTAATTAAAAGGATGATATATGGCTTAAAGGAAAGAGTAGCTACGTATCTCATGAGCGCATATACATCTCTACCTATTAAACATATCTTTCCAAAACCCTTTTGAATCAAAAATTGCCCTGGACTTTCTCATCTTTCTTGTGTATATCAGAAAATGTAAATGGCTTGCCCAAGAGCACACAGATAATCAGGATTCTAGGTTTCCTGACTCACTTCATTGTTTTGTTTTGTTTTTTCCAGGCAGTACGTTGCCTCTGCCTTGGAGAATAAAATTCAAAGTTGTTGGCTTCATTTCCAAGTCTCTCCATGGACTAAACCTGTTTGGAGTTGTCCTTCCTCTGCATCTCAGTCTAAAAGCCACTTCTTCCATGAAGCCTTCTACTCTCTTCAGTCATAGTTAGTCCTTCCCCTTTGTTAGCTCTTATTACATTGCATTTGTAGCAATTATCACAGCCAAGAAGGTTGAAATTATGACAGTGCTTTTTTGACTTCCCAACTCCTAGTGGAAGGAGCCAAAGCATTATATGCAACAAAAGCATTAAATAGGAGTGACCATAATCTAGGACTTTCCCTCTCTGACCAGTATTCTTTCTATTATCCAGATTCATTAGGTATCCTGATCCTTTCAGTATATACTAAATGTGGACTCAAGTAATAAGATTCCTACTAGCAATAATTTACCCTAACTTGCCTAAAAACATTGAACCAGAGGTAATCAATAGAGTTAAAGGGAAACATACTCCCCCCCCCTTGTAAACTTTGAAGTGTTTAGTCCATCAAGCACCAGGAGGTATTTCCACTAGATTTGTAAACTGGGAGAGACTAAATAAACAAGTATGACAACAAAAACAGCCATCATAACTTGGGCTTGAGAGCAGCCTTTCCAGTTGGTTTTATTCCAACCCTCATCATGTTCTTTTTGGTGAGAACTTCCAATTCTGACTGCTATTTGCACCTGTCTTACTCAGCTCCATTAGGAGTAAGGACCTTGATGTGCTTTCCACCATTGGTTTTGCCCCATCAGAGCCAGGGAAGGTAGGATAAGTCCTAAACAAGCAGAGCTAGAGTGTGGACCTCGAAATCTGCCCCAAGCAAGTGAGCTTTAAAATAATGATATTTCTGGGCACCAGAAGTGACTGGTCAGTTCTGCCACTGACTAAGTGGCTCAGTCAGTTAAGCGTTCAACTCTTGGTTTTGGCTCAGGTCATGATCTAATGGGTTGTGAGATGGAACCCCACATGGGGCTCTGCACTCAGTGAGGAGCCTGCTTAAGGATTCTTTCCCTCTGCCCCTGTCCCTACCCCCATCTGTGTGCTTTCTTTCCCTTTCTCTCCCTATCTCAAATAAATAAATAAATCTTTAATAAAATAAAATAATATTTCCCAAAGTCTGGAATCCTCTCTGAGTTCAAATACCCAATTTTTCTTTTTCTTTAACCTATCAAATAGTAAACACTTACCATGTGCCATTCACTCCATGAAGCTTTAAACTACAGTATTTCGTTTAACACTTATGCTAGAGAGGTAGGCATTGATTAGGAAGTTGTGAGTTCAACCTGTGAACTAAGCTGTCTGCCCCTGGAGTTCATGCTCTTGGTCACAGGATTGGACATTAACCATGAACTCCAGCTGGCTTGTCTTAATCAATGGACTTGTGTTTGTTCTTATTGAACCTGGTTTTCTTTGCTAATCTCCTAATACATGGAGTCACAGCCGAGTCTATTTCAGGAGGCTCAGACTCCCCAGAATTTAGATTCTTCCATTCTCTCTTGTCAAGACTCTTCATGATTTACCTCTTCAGGGATGAATGCCAGCTCCAGCAGAGACCAAGACTGCAGTGTTCATGTGAGCACTATTACATGGACTCTTCCTCTTCTGCTTCCCTAAGCTCACCTCATCCCATGGCCCACATCATGGCCCAGATCATATCTTATTTCCCTTTCTCAGTGTCTCTGCTATTAAATATCATCATGGATGTGCCCAGTAAATGGATTTGAAAATCTGGGATAGGTCAGTCTACGATACTGTCTTCATTTTTTTGGCTCATGGTTATCTGAACCTTCTCTCCCCTCCCATGAGAATCTAGACTTATCAGTGCGTTGGTAGATAACATGGCTTTCCCTGAAAATGACAGGGACAAGGGGAGAGGATACTGCAATGGTAATTAGACAGAGACATTTATCAAAGTGGTTACAATCATAGGCTCAGGACTCCAATTAGCTGGGTTCAAAGCCAGGCACCACCACTCAGCACTTGTCTACCTAGGCAAGTCATATTATCACTAGAATTCTAATCTGCAAATTCAAGATTGTAACATTTCATAGGATTATTCCAAGAATTTGATAAGTTGTATCTTATAAGATGCTTCATCTGCTTGCCTGGCACAAGGGAGCCCTTCAACATCTTTATTGTACATGTTATAGCAGCAGATATGAAAAGTCAGGGTCCAGGAATCAGAAGTCTGAACAGCTGGAAATGGGAAACAAGGGGTTGAGCATGTAAGTGGGGGCACAGGAACCCTTCCTTCCCCATAGGAATATTCTTTGTGTCATTCTCACAAGATGTGTGGAAGAATTGACGTCTTTTAAAGAGTTAGAGATGAGATGGCAGTCATCTTAAATACTTTATGTCTCCAAATTGTGCAGTTCAAAACAAATAGCAACAACAACAACAAAAACAGGAATACTGAAATAAGAAGAGGTCAAGGAAGAGAAGGCTAGTGTGTTCCATCACTTGCTTGTTATATTGTTTAAGGCGGCATTGAGTTCCTAAAATTAATGTTTGCAGGAAAACAGGGTTTTTAATTAATGTAATATTGGAAGTGTATACCTAAGTTAAGAAGTAAAATAATAAAAGAGATACTTGTTAATCTGCTATCTAATACAGAAGGCCTTTTATCGTTGTTGGAACAATGGAATACTAAGTACCATTCAAGACTTAGCTTTAAAGTCACCTCTTCTGTGAAGTCTTCTTAGAACCCCGGAAATCAAATCCATTCCCTACAGCGTGAACCTATAATAACTGGTGAATTGTATTGTACTTACCCGTGTCTTTCTCATAATAGTGAATAAACACATCATCATTTGTGGACAGAATGCTCCATCAAATCAAGGACCATATGCTTTTTATTGTGGAATCCTCCCACCACACCACCATCCCTCCTTCCCCCACCCCATGGCCCTCATCTCAGTAGCATATTTAGGGCCTTGTACACCAGAAGGACCTAGTACATGTTTGCCAGACTGATTGGAGCAAAGAGCACTGAAACTCCTTCCCAAGGGCTGTGTTTAGAAATCACTACGATCTTTTCTGATGACTGCATAGCAAATTGGATTTACCTTTTCAATTTTGCATTATTCTTATGTTATTGGGATTATGATGAATAATAAGATAATAACAGCAATTAGCCTCTGGATGACTAATGGTCCCTTAAATTGATTTTGAACAATCAATTTGAATATCTTCCCGTGACCGAATTAGAATGGGGTGGGCCACGGAGGGATCCATAAACATTCCAGTGTTTAAAATTATGTAAAATTATGTCCAATGAATGCAGAGGGAGGTGTGGAAGCTCCCTAGGGTTTGGGAATGGGAGTGAGGGGCTATTTAATGATTTAAGCTCTGTTTCTGAAAAGCGGAAAACTGAAAGATCAATAGATTGTTACAAAAGTTTGTAAGCTGGTTATTTAAAACTTAGCAGTTATATTCAACATGGAACCGATATTGTTCCTTGTGTTTTGGGCTTCCCCTTCCAATCTGCCAAAATCTGTTGAACTTATGGAGGGCATGAAGTATACTTGATCTTAGCCATAGTTTATCAGGCAAAATCATTGAGGAGATACACCTTCAAGGCCCAACCTGGGTCTCCAAAGAGACACTGTCTCCCCACTGCGATGGCTCATGGGGCCATACACAGACTACCTCATCAACACAGAAGTGGGTCTCACCTTACTCTGGGTTACTAGGGGTGGCGCTTTTAACTTTTGTCCAAGATTCAGTAGGATGGGGTCGGAGGAGGCAAGAGGTAGAAAAGAGGGGAGAGAAGATGCTACTACTGTTTGGATGCAGAGAGCTGTTACGGAGAGCGTAGCTTCCTGCCAGTAAACTCTCTAAGGTCATCTTTAGGGTTTGCCAAATTTTGGTTCACTTTTACTTTTTTTCTCTTTTCTTCTTTTTTCTGCAGGCTTTGGAGATTTCTGAACATAGTGTTACAGTTTCTACCATTGTAGCTGGGTTTTCCAGTCAGTCCTGAGCCAATTCTCTTAACTTTCCTTACTTTCCCAGGCCTGAACTAATGTAGACACATGCAGCCTTTTATTAGGAGGCAAAGGAAATTTGTTGTAAAGTAGTTTTAATTCATTGCACAGAACAAGGACATAATTTCTGGAGAAATATGAACAAATAAGCATAGCATTGAGGAACAGATTAAGATGAGAGGCACAGACATCAAAATGCATGATGACAGGTTTTATGTCACCAAACTAACATAAGAGCCTGAAGTAATTAATTTTTCTTGGATGATGTTTGAAGAAGACTCCATGGAGAAGACAGTTGATCTGAGTTATGGGGAGTGTCTGACCCAAATGTTCACTGAGCCTTCCTTATCCTTTAGATATAGAGAAGATTGGTCTGGTTTTCAAATTTTGTGGTCTTCAGAAGTTAAAAAAAAAAAAAAAGCCTCTCATGATGTTTCTGGAGATGATTGGGCAGAAGTGTACTTCTGTGGTTTGAACTCATGGCTTCCCCCTTTATGAGTTATCTGAGTTACATGCATGGTGTCCTACCTGGAGATTGCTCTGAGCTGGGTCCCCTGGACATTTATCTTTGCCCTTCCTTTCATTCATTCACACATACATGCACACATGCACATGCACATGCACACACACACGCTGCTTATACATATCCACTTTTATGTATAGGATGTTTTAGTGAAAAATTTTGAGAGCTAAGACTTTTGCATCACAATAATGCAAATAACCCCAAACTGAGTACTAGATGTCCTTGGTTATAAAAGTCCCTTTGACTCTCAACTGGGGATGATTCATGTCTGCTTCATCCTGCAAAGTGTCCAAAGCCTCCCACCTCTTCCTCCCTTCTCATTTTTTCCTCATGTCTCGTCCAGACCCCATTTCTCCCAGATGCCTTCAGGAGCTTCTAAATCACATGATAGATAGAAGAATTATTGTCATTGATTATACTAAAGTGAAAGATATACTAAAGAAAGAAAGATAAAGTTAAGTAAAAGTGTGACTGGAAAATATTTAAATTTATGAATTAATATGTGTTTTTACTTACCTAGGGACCCATCGATTCCTTCCCTTAGTCCCTGAACCAGTCCTTTACACAGGATACACTCCTGAACATAAGCCCTGCTTTGGGTGATGCTACATTTATAGGCTACAAAGGCATAAAGGGACTCAGACCTGAGAACCTAAGAAAAAATGTAAGATGCATGTATGCATAATGAGAACCCCCCCACACACACATGTACAATCGTCCTGGACCAGAGAAGATCCTATAGAATGAGGCAAGAGGAGTGGGTGGGGACTGAAGTGCTGTCATCAGGAAGAGTTTTCTGTTTTGCCTGAGCACAGAGCAGCTGCCACCAGTGTGGGAATGTGTTTGGACTAAGGACTATCTATTCCAGTCGTGAGCACCATGCCCCACTTGTGTGGAGGAACGATGGAGGAGTCCTTGTAATTGCCATCAGTAAATCCAATAGTGACCAACCGACTGCTGCTTGAGCCCTAATATTTTAACATTTCCACCATAAGCATCCTGCATGGACAACTGTCTTTCAACAGCAGGATGATTACAAACTGGAGAAACAGAGATGAAGGCTTTCAACGCCTCGGGTTGTACTGATGATATGGAAGAAGGAAAAACCCTAGCATTATTCCCTGACCTCAGCTTACCCCCCAACACACATAGTTAAGGCTAAGTATGTATGATCCAAGCCAAAGCATCCTGCTGAGTTAATATACTGGTGGAATAGCTATCCCTTTGTGGGTGGGGAGGGAGCCCACGAGAGGGTCAAAAGCAGAGAGGAATCCAACAATGCGGGTAGTTCCTGGACATGTGTTTCAGAAATAGATTTGTGAATCTGGTATCTAGAGCTGGAGAGGAAGACCCCGTCTCCTGATTGGGTTGAGGACATGAGGTATGGGTGGGCTGCTGAGAGCAAAGCCAGAGTAAGGACTGCAGAAGCCAGCAGCAGCAGTGGTGCGTAAAGGGAAGAGCTGAAACACCCAGAGGGGAATGGCCCTCCTTTCCTCCTTCCCTTTCCTTTTGGCCTCCAGCATGCTTAGCAATTTCATCACATATGCATTAGTCTCACCAGGTGTCACCTTTAAAATATTTATTTTAATAGGTGATTGAATGCCTACAATTTGCCAGGATATGCTAGATGCTTTTGGGTGTGTTCTCATATATCTCATTTGATCTTCACTCTGACCATAGGACATTGATATTTTATTCCCATTTTGCAGATTAAAAAAAAAAAAAAACAAATCAAAGATATGAGTTGATTTGCTTAAGGTCACAGCAGTAATAAATGTCAGAACCAGAATTTAAACCTGGCCTTCTGATCCCGACTTCATGATTCTTTCCACAGCAGCAATATATTCCTGAAATATTAGATCCAAAATGAATGTTAGAAATTATTTCATCCAGGAATGACAGATGTATTCTAAATGATGTGCCAACTCTAATTGTTCTAAGCTACCTGGAGTGTATGCTGAGAAGAACACGGGGACCTATCGCAGGCTCAGTGGGAAAAAGTGCCATGATTGATTCGCCATGTCTGTTACAGGCACCTCTGCCAGGTACCTTCCAACCCAAACTGGTTCTCTCCCACCACGTTTACAGCTGGGAACATCGATGCTGGGAGATTTAAAAAGAATTGCCCAAAGACACGCGGCGTGGTGTTGGCAGAGACTCACTGAGTCGCCCCCTCTCCTGACTCCGTACCTGGTGCTCTTGGCCAAGCCCCGGACCTTCCCCTGGAGCTCTCATGGGAAACCTGCCAAACCACCCTTTCTCTCTGAATCTCTTTCTGACCTTGTTTTTCTGTCTTCTATCACTTACACACACCATCTGAGTAAAGTGCTCTGAAGAGGAATCCAATGTGAAATACTAGCTTGCTGTCGTCAGTACGATTCCTCAGTCAAGGTTTCTGTTGAGGAATTGCTGAGAGGGACATGTTACAAGTGATGGATGGGCACCAAGTTCTGGTGCTGGGGCTGGGTAAGCAAAGGCAGGGCGGTCAAGAAATAACCAGAGCCAACTCAGCATTTAGGAACCGGCTGGTGCTAAATTTCCCTGCACGGTTTTGATCTGATCAGCTCAAAGCACTCTAGAGTGGTTCATTGGTGCAAGGAAAATGACTGAAATACTGTATTTAAATTTAGGAGAAATAACCTGAAGACCATAGTCATTCGCTGAAATGGCATCCACTTAATGATGAACAGCAAGTGCATATATGTAAAATGAAGTGGAAGTTTGAAAAATCTATCCCAGATAAAATCAAACAGAAAACTATTTTATAGTCGTACCCAACTCTTGGGTTGTTGTGAAATTAAATGAGACAATGCTCATAAATTATTTAGCTAGTGCCTGGCAAACAATAATTGCTGAGAGAACAATAAACAATAATATATTTTTTAACGAGGAAAGATTGTAGGAGAATGTGTGTGTGCGTGAATACACAAATGGTTCTGTCTGTGTCTGTGTGTTGCCCTCTTTGAATCATCTGCTTGACTAACTCAATTATCTTGTGTTGTAGACACACTCTTTCCAATTCTTTCTATATGTGTAAGTGGAGAACACACCCACTTTCAACTGGAATGTCACATATTTCTTTCTTTTCACTGAACGCAAGCATCTTATTCAATCTTCTGCTGTTTATAAAATGTGACTAATTACCATTATTAGATCAGAGTTTCTGTTCATGAAATTGAGTCACAGAAAGGTTAAGTGATCAGCCCCAAGTCACACAGCTTTTGAATGGTTGGGCATTGATGAGGAGAGTCTTTCCCTCTTGACTCAGACTGTTGTACACTCCCTCTTCTTCATATTAAGATTAAAATGATTCTACTCCACACTTCCCTCCCCTTTCCTTATCCCTTGTAATTTTTTCTACTTCTTACTCTAATCCAAATTAATAACTACTTAAGAATTTTTTTATATATCTTTTGTTGATCACTAGATGACAAATAAGGCTTTGTCTGTATTAATGGTAAATGGTAGCAGTTGCTACTTTTTCACTTTTCCTGTGGACAGATTTTCTTGAAATCACCGTTGCTTCCCCACATTATGCAGGGGAAGACAACCCTTTCCTAGAGTCCAGGAATATTAGAATGTCCTCTTTGCTCTGAAGGATAGATTCCAAGATACCTGAAACTATGGAGAGTATCAAAACCTACATATACTATTTTTTTCCTATATGTACATACTTTTGATGAAATTAAATTTATCAAATAGAAAAAAGTAAGAGATTAATAGCAATAATTAATAATTAAATAGAACAATTATGACAATAGACTGTAATAAAAGTTACGTGAATGTGGTCTCTCCCTCTGTACCCACCCTTCTTTTTGTGATGATGTGAGATGATAAAATGTCCACATGATGAGATGAAGTGAGGTGAATGACACAGGCTTTGTGACGTAGTGTGAGGCTACTATTGACCTTCTCCCAATATGTCAGAAGGAAGATCATCTGCTTCTAGACCGGGGTTGACCACCGGTAGCTGAATCCACAGAAAATGAAGCCGCAGGGCAGCAAGACTGCTGTCCGTCCAGAATACTAAGGATGCACATTGCCTTTGAAGGGATGTGTCTAGTGGGGATCATGTGACCATGCTCTATACAATGAGGGGACGTCTACTCGGGCCTTCCGGGAAAGGTTTCCTTACCAAAAAGATGTTTATTTTAAAAAAAAAAAAGATGTTTATTTTCTTCCAGTGGATGTTGGAGTATCTGGATGGAAAGCTAAATTCGCAGCTGCCGTGTTTCCAGAAGGAAAACAGTTTCTGGCCTTTCAGGACTGGAACCTCTGGGTTTCATGGTTTGGTAAGCAATTTATCACGTGAGTTAGGGTTTTCTCTATGTGCCTGAGTGACCCTAACTGATAAGGCGCCCTAAAGAAGACCCGAAGTTCTTGTGAACTGTGATAGAGTGTGTGGTCACCAGCACGCCCTGTGGGGTCAGATTCAAAATGGAATATTGTTTCTACCCCTTGCTGCCGGTGCAACGCTGGACAATTACTTCATTTCTCTCTGTTTGGAGTGCCTCCTTTCTCCTTCCCTGCTTTATCGTCCTGAGGACACACCTCACCCTCTGATATAATATGCATTGTACTGTACACTTATTTATATAGTGAATGTCTATTGTTGAAGGAGGTAAATAAGCAAGAGAATGTGGCCACTGTTTGGCCCCCAGCTGGACTCAGGAAGTGAGACTCCCCCCTCGCCCCCACCCCCTTCCCCGGGAAGTATGCTCTTCCTGAGGCTGCCACAAGAGGAGCTGCTCCAGGAGCATAGCCCTAGGAGAGTAAGATGTCATTGAGACCATCCAGAGAGTATACATGACTGTATCCACTGCAGGTTTCTATACATTTTTAATATTTGGACAGGTGGATGTAGAAACCTATGTGTCTTGCAGCCACCCAAGACAACCTTGTAAGTAACTTCCCTTGCTTATCGCCTCTGCCACTTACCAATCTGGAGCGGTTGACCTCTGTCTTTGATTTCTCCTCATCCTCCATGGAAGTGGGCCAGTCTGCCAACCAAAATCTGTCTTTCTCTTCTTTGTTAGAAGCTCCGTGTAGGCAGGGATTTTTACCTGCATTGTTGGCTTCTAAATTCACAGAGTCTAGCAAATTGTAGAGGATTAATAAGTAGTTGCTTAATTGAGTAAGTTACAGCACCTAGGTGGCTCAGTTGTTGGGCATCTGCCTTTAGCTCAGGTCGTGATCCCGGGGTCCTCGGATTGAGCCCCACATCAGGCTCCCTGCTCAGTGGGAAGCCTGCTTCTCCCTCTCCCACTCCTGTTTGTGTTCCCTCTCTCACTGTCTCTCTCTATGTCAAATAAATAAAATCTTAAAAAAAAATAAAAATAAAAGTGAGTAAATTAATAAATGAATTAATAAGATAGAATGACAGCTAGGATTGCTGAGATGGTAAATTTTGATAACATATGTCCATATTGCTACACTGACTGGCATACTATTTTTTTTTAAAAGATTTTATTTATTCATTTGACAGAGAAAGAGAGATCACAAGTAGGCAGAGAGGCAGGCGGGAGTGGGGGGGTGGGAAGCAGGCTCCCCGCTGAGCAGGAAGCCTGATGCAGGGCTCCATCCCAGGACCCTAAGATCATGACCTGAGCCGAAGGCAGAGGCTTTAACCCACTGAGCCACCCAGGCACCCCAACTGGCATACTATTCTTAAAACAAATTAAGGTACCCACTTGTCTAAGTATTGGCATGATACCTATAACTAGTTCTAATATAAGTATCTACTGAAAGTCATCTGTCATGTCAGCTACCCTCCAGAGATAATAAATGTTTATTATTTTAAGTTGCTAAGTTTGGGGATGATTTGTTATGTAGCGGTAGGTAACTGATATACTTCCTCTACCCCCTTCCTTCCTTACCCTTCTTTCCATGCACTGTGTTCTCTTTTATCATCCCCAGGTTGCTGATGGATAAGGTGTAGAGGATACAAGACAGGGCTCGATGATAGCACAGGCATTGGGACTGAGCTGCTGGAGGGGTGGAGTTTGCATTTAAAGACGTAAGTAAGACTGTGGGAGCAGGTCTGCTGGGGTCAAGATTGGGATATCGGTGACATTTGATAGGCCTGCCAGGCCTGCAAGAGGAATTACCTGTTGTTGGATACAAGCCCTGGAGCTCAGGAGAGATAGCTTGGCTGAAGAAGTAGATTCAAAAGCCATTGTTAAAAATGGCATTTAAAAAAAAAAAATGGCATTTAAAACCATGCACTGGGCGTAGCTGGCTGGCTTCATTGGTAGAGCATGCAACCCTGGCGCTGAGGGTAATGGTTCAAGCCCCATGTTGGGGTACAGCTTACTTAAAACAAAGGAAAAACCAACCAAAGCAATGACTGGATAAGGTCACTAGGTGGGTAGTTTAGCCAGAGGGAAAAAGGAGCCCTAGAACATCTAACATTTAGGGAAGAGAAAGCGTCCCCAGAAAAAGACACTGAGAGTGTTTGGTGATGTACAAAGAAAATTAAAGGGCATGCATCTTGAAATTAAGTGGAGAAAACGTGTTCTAACAACGGGGAAGTGATAAGTAAGTAAAATGATGCTATTGAGTCAATTAAGATGAAAATGACAAATGGAGTATTGGCTTTACCAACAGAGAGGTTAAGGGAACCTTGAAAAGACACGTAATGTTGTCATTATTATTAAACTTAATGAGTGGAAAGAATGCTGAATTTGGAGTCCCAGCACTTGGGTTCAAGTAAGACATAATAAAGGAAGGAGATAAAAACATGAATGGTTTCCTCCCAGGGTGATTATTGTGAGCAAACGATATGATGAAGTTAAACATACTCTGTGGAACAGGAAGGGAAATGCAAATGTCAACTCAAAAACAGCAAGGTCATGGGGCCTGCATGATCATTAAGCCTCTGTAACTCCTTGGAAGCTCTTGAAGACCACTCAGCCACCACGTCCCAGCCCCCGCCCCACCACACACGTACGTACACACACACACACACACACACACAGTGCACACAGATTCTCTCAATCACACTAGAGATTGGATATGTATCCTGAAGCTCTAGAAGGTTTAAGAGTTAAGCCAGCCTGTTGAAGCTCTGGTGCTGCTGACATTACCAGACGGCATTAATTTAATTCCACTCAGTTATGCTTTTAAATTTGATTTGAGAAATGTGTCATAAAATGCTATTGAGAAGTGCAGTGCCGCATTCCTAAGCAGGCTGGGAGCCTGTGTCTGTGCTGGGAATCCTTGAGGAAAACGGACTGAGTTCGGGTTGAGCCTATGGACTTGAGGGAATTTACTCTTTGCCCGGGTCTGGTGACGGAGGTCTGCTGATCCCGGATTGCTTACTGTCGAGAGGAGATCAGGAGTAAAGCAAGAAATCCCCCAGGGAGTAAGGAAAGGCCTTGCAAAAGACTAATTGAAAGCATAGGAAAAATTATAATTTTAGCAAATAACAGGGATGGTTTAGAAGACTTTAGATGTGACAATGAGTCCATTGGAAGGTACTGTAGTATTTTACATTGGTCATTCAGCATTACTTTCTCATTTCTTTTCTCTGGCCTCAGTTTCTTGTACTCAAACTGGAACTGATAGACTACTAGTTCAGAAGTCTTCAAAGAAAGATAAATCTTAAAGTGCATATACAGTGATCCACTGGTAAATAAGGGTAGAAGATTCTGGAACTTTACTTTCATTGATTTCTAGGACATCTTTTAAAATTGGTATGTCTTGTGTGTTTTTTTGTAATGCGCATAATATAAATAGCCAGTAAATAAGCCTACGTTGTATGTGTATCCTCCCCCATATATATACATACATGTATATATATTTTTTATTGGTTGATTGACTATTTGATCTCTTCTGATACAGACATGTCATTAAAATAATCTAAAGAATACTTGCCTGATTGATCTCTGAGTTTTTACAGCTTTATTTTTTTTCTTAATGATTTTATGGTCGTGAAATGAGTTATTCTAATCACTGTGATTATCTTAAAATTGTGAAATGGCAGTTTGACTATTGAAATTGAGTACTTGGCTTTGGCTTTTTGGTGATTTTTAGAAAATAAGTAACTGCCTTTACCAGGAGCTGAGTGAAGGCAGCAAGCGTTGTGTTAGTTTCTGTATGTCGAGAGTATCTATAGTGAAAGTTTACATGAGTTCTTGAGTGGGTGCAAGGGATTTTAATGTGGTTCAAGAAGTCTCAGCGACATTCCTAACTCTGTCACTGATTTGCTGGGGGAGTTTGGGCTAATCATTCCTCTTTCTGGGCATCATGGTCCCGGGGTCTGCTGATTTGCACATTTGGATTTCTGCTGGTGTACATCTCAGCTCAAACCTGGCTTCCTCAGCCGGGTCTCCTCTGACCCCTCCCTCAAAGGGTTGCTTCTTCCCTGCCTGCAGTAACTCTTTATCACACACACTATTTTACTTTTCTTCCTCAAAGAGTAACTCTACGAAATTGTCTGTTTACTATTTTGTTCATGTGTTTATTGTCTCTCTCCCTGAACTCTAAAGTGAGCTCCATGGAAACCACAAGGAACAGAGGCAGATGTACCAGGAGGCAAATGAAGTTTAAGCTTTAGGACTCTGGGACTTGGCATTAGCATTGTAATCACATGCTTATGTGTGTTTTCTTTTTTTCTTTTTCACAATTTTTAAAAGGAAAGTATTGCATTACATAATTGATCAAGACTACTGTCTCTTTTTAGTCTGAATCTTCCCTCATTACAGTTTGCTTCTTGTCCAGCGGTGCGGACCTTTCTGCATCCCGCTAAAGGGAATTTTAAATGGGTATATATTTGGTGGAGTTTGGTGGGGTGTATTTTTGTGGTTTGTCATCCTTTCTGTGACGAGTTATCGTTAGCAAGATTTTACAGGTCAGTAAGGGCAGAGCTATGATTCAAATGGATATGTCTTCTTCTAGTACTAATGATCTTAACATGTTGAGTTATTGCCTTTTTTTAAATTTAGTGATAAATCAGCAGGTATCTTTTCCCAAAATTTAGAGGTATGATAATATAAATCTGGCTACTTGTCAGTATTTATCACTCATTCCAGACCTGCCTTTCTCGCCTCAAATATATTACTAGTCTCAGCACCCACTATTGTCCAGCTTGCTCACTGTACTCTATTTGAACTAAATTCTCGGTGGTATTAGACTACTAGGATACCTAGGTGGCTCAGTCGGTTAAGCATCTGACTCTCCATCTCAACTCAGGTCTTGATCTCACGGTTGTGAGTTCAAGCTCTACATCAGGCCCTAGGCTGGGTGTGGAGCCTACTTAAAAAAAAAAAAAAAGACTATTAGACTGCCTTTTCCCACCATTTTCATTAGCCAAAACCACTTGGCCCAGGTGAATCTTTGTGTGTTCTCATTCATTTCTTGCTGATTTTGCATAAATTACAGACATCAACAAAGTCAGCATAAAAGTCATAGCCAACCCAATATGGACCTTGTTCACAAACTGGTTCATGAGTACTGTCAACACAAGGAATATTTAAATTACATTACTGTACAAGAAGACTTGAAATTCTCTGAAATCTAAATGCTCATATATTAGAGAAATTTGATATTAGTCTTCCCAAAATGATATCAATGCCAAATCAGTAATGAATTGGGAAGAATAATGGGAAATTTTTGAAATGTCAATTAAGAAGAAATAGTGCCAGAGGGAGAAAATAACTTTATTTCCTAATCTCTCTATAGAAAATAGTGTAAACTCATCATCATATGAAAATATCAAAGTACACAGGTAAAATGTAGACAACAATTTAGAGGCACAGTATGTCGATTATAAAGAAAAATCATGTTTTTCTGGCATTTTGTGAAACACATGTCAGCTTTTCAGCATTGTCAGCAGATTAGCATTGTCATTTGTTATGATTCTTTTCTAAGGTAAAGATGTACTTTCAAGTCTAAATTTTTATTCATTATTTCTGTATTCATTTTTTAAGGTGATTTTATAGTTTCTACCCTATAGGATCCGCTCTGCAGGGAACTTGTGTTTTCCCTGAAGCTTGTATTTCCAGATTTTAGAACTGGAGGAGAGTCAACAAATGTTTGCAAGAATCACAAGATGTTTTCTCAGAGTCCTTTTTCAACTTGATTTTGCTTTTTCTTTTGAGAACTCTATGATAGAAACTTTGACCTTTATTTCTTAGAGGCCATGGGGAATTGCCCCAAGGAGATCTGTTCCTGGTGAGGATTACAAAGTCCATTTTTAACAAGCACCTCAGCGCATTCATAGACCATCCTCAGCGACCCTCTGAAGCAGGCTCTGCCGCCCCTGTGGCCACCCCATGCGCACACAGAAACCTCCTCTTCCCATCTGAGCTTTGCTGTGGGTAGCACATCCCTGAGGTCCTGGCTTCCAACAGTAAAGCAGGTCACATATAAGTTCCCTGTAGTCAGGGCACTGCCCCCTTCCAGTCCCATTGCCACCCTGCCCCCATCCCGAGACTGGCTTCCCCCCTTTACCCCATAATTCATAGATCACAAACGTGTACTCTGTTGATGATCTTGAGATGCTACACACGTATATTCTGCTCCAATATTTGGCAATTCAGTTGGGAGATCCATAAGGATAGATTATGTCATTCACCTGTAGGAACAAAAACAACAAAAAGTAAAGCAAACCCAATTTTTTTTTTTCCCTTTTTCTCATCACCTCTTGCAGAATAAAGTTCATACTCCTAGCATGAAAATCAAGGTTCTTCCTTATCTGGCTTCAACCACCTGTCCTGTTGGATTTTAACTTACAAAAACACGATGCTGGGAATGGTACAGCCATCTTGCCACCATCATAATTGTGTTTGGGACTGCCTGAGAAGCATCCAGTCTATGTGCATGTTAAAAACAGTCTTTCCTGATCATCTTCTGAATTCCATATGCTTTTTTCCCCTTCCTCTTCATCTGTGGTTATCTAACTCTGTGTTACACTTTTCTCAATGGCAAAAAAACAAATCCCCTGGATCTTTGTTTCACATACTGGAATTTTTAAAAAGCACTGTATAAAGGAGATATTCATTGGGAGCCTATTGAGTTGAATCTGTGGTCATTAGACACAGTCCAGTCTTAATCTGTCCAGAGTTAGCGAAATAACAGTGCCTGATGTAGGACAGAAGATAATGGAAAGAGCGAATGGGTATTAATCCCTATTTTTTTTTTCTTTTAAGATTTTATTTATTTATTTGACAGAGAGAGAGAGAGATCGCAAGTAGGCAGAGAGGCCGGCAGAGAGAGAGGGGGAAGCAGGCTCCCTGCTGAGCAGACAGCCCAATGTGGGGCTCGATCCCAGGACACTGAGATCATGACCTGAGCCGAAGGCAGCGGCTTTAACCCACTGAGCCACCCACGCACCCCGGTATTAATCCCTATTAAAGCAAGATCATTATCTTCATCTTTGAAACTCAAGAATCTCACAAACAAAATAATAATAAAAATAATAATAAGTAATAAAATTTATAGTCTTTTCTTTGAGGCAGGGACAGTGCTAAACACTTTTAAGGGTGTTATCTTAAAATAGCAGGTTGTCTTATTGTCCCCATTTTATAGATGATGAAACTGATATTTGAAGAGGCTAAATAAATCACTCAGTTACACAATTAGGGAGCAGAGGCAGGATTTGAACCCAATTTTGATCAATGTAAGCACCAGTATGCCTCATTACTATGTTATATCCTGCTTCTCATTGAATTAAGATAGAGTAATAAATTATAATCTGATTTGTATTTATACTTTTCTTTCTCCTCAAAGAAATCTCCTCTTTAAATCCATGTGCACCACATACCATCCCCGCCATCCTCTCTAAGAACGAGTTGAGACTTCTTTTCAGTTAATTTTTATTTTCTCTCATTCATTCCATCTCTGTCCTTCTGGCACCAATGGACTTACATCTTCCTTGCAGTTTCTACTCTCAGCTAGCAAAGAATAAGGCTCTTGGCTCTGCAGGACGAGAAGCTAACCATGGCATAATGAATGACCTGCAGCTTCAGAATGCCTCTGGAATGCCAAATGACCAAGGCTCCATGCCTCTGGAATGTGGAATGGCCCCCGCATTAGCCAGGTGACCCACAGCTCCAAGCCATTGGAATGAGAAATAGATTCTGGCTCCTAGAATACCAAATGCCTGCTCAAGGAAAAAGGAGTGGATAAGCCTTCCTGCAGAGGAAGAAGCCATGGTAGTGACTGACATCGCTGCTCTGAGTTAACACTATTATCACCTGACTCTGAGTCAAGGTAGCTTCTTTGAACCATCTGCTGAAAAATACCTGAGCCTCCCCAAATCAGAGAAACAGATCTTTTCCCATGGGCAGAAAGAAATGTGCTCCCCTCATTTTGTGCTTCCTTTGTTTTGCCTAAAAGAAGAAACAGAAATCTTGTTCCAAAATTTTCCTTTTCCCAGTGCATTAATTTGGACTTACGAAGCTTTATATTCCCATTAGACAGCATCGGCATCTACAAAGTCCGAGTCAGAGAATGCCGTTCCCCAGCGAGGGTGCCTGAACCCTTCTGGGAAGTCACCAGCAAAGAAGAAAAGGTGTAGGGATATTGGCATCAGTCATGCTCAGTAACTGGGATTTTAATGACTCTCTAGCCCCTTTTTCCTTCATCATCTTTTGTTTTTCCCAGTGCCATTCCTCACTGAATATTTCTTTTTCTTTTTTTTTTCTCTTTCTCTTTCCCATTACATTTTAATGCATTGGTTTTACGAGGAGGATTTGCAAACTGAGTATTAAAACTCCAGGGCACTACATCTCCAAAATCTATAAGA
>CM053615.1:64782297-64823331 GCA_028646535.1 Procyon lotor
GTTGAATTTATCTTTGGGGGAAAATTATATGGCTGCAACAAATACAGGGGCCACTGATGATCATAATATTTATTGATCTCATATTTTTAAATACATAAATATATCCATAAATAAATCAAACAGTGGAAAATTAAATAGCTTCAAGGATACTTTTGGGGTGGGTGGATAGGGGCAGAGGGAGAGAGAGAATCTTAAGCAGGTTCCATGCCCAATGTGGAACCCGATGTGGGGCTCAATCTCACAACCCTGAGATCATGATCTGAGCTGAAATCAGGAGTCAGAGGCTTAACCAACTGAGCCAGGCGCCCCCAGGAATACCTTTTAAAGAGTATGTCTCGGGGCGCCTGGGTGGCTCAGTGGGGTGAGTCTCTGCCTTCGGCTAAGGTCATGATCTCAGGGTCCTGGGATCGAGCCCCGCATCGGGCTCTCTGCTCAGCGGGGAGCCTGCTTCCCTCTCTCTCTCTGCCTGCCTCTCTGCCTACTTGTGATCTCTTTGTCAAATAAATAAAATCTTAAAAAAAAAAAAAAGAGTAAGTCTCAAAACCCCCAAATGAACCATCTCAGCGGCAATGTAGGAGAGTTGTATCCGTAACAGAAGTGGTAGATTTTGATGGAAATCAAAAACTCTGCATGTAGTAGTAGCACAATGTATATTTGGGACCATTGGCATTCGCTTTACACCAATTCAGCATTCTGTAAAGATAGAGCTTAGTGCTGGCTACGGTCTCTTACTTCATAAAGTTTTTCATCTTATGGGAAAGAAAGAATTACTAAGAATGGGAGAGAAAGAAATGTAAGTGATACAGACTGTCTGCACGGCCAAATGGTTTAGAAACCTACAGAGAGAAAGAGTATCCTGTTAATGTCTAAATGGTGAGTAATGTCAATCTTTAAAATAGCCAAAAAGGTTTGGATGGATGTGAAATCTCGGGACAAAATGAAAGAACAGGATCATTAACTGGGCTACAAAGTGTCCACTACACATTTAAGTACTAAGAATGAGTGATCTATAACGCTATTCATTTAGAAGTAAGCATTTTATAAATGTTACAATTCTTCCAAAGTTTATCATTAGGCTGGCCTCATTGGCTGATATTAGCTGAGGTTTAAGTTTAGCTGTAATATGTGAAAGGGACACTTAAAGAGTTTGAGAGTTTGTGTTGGATTGGAAGGTGGGTAGAAAGGAACAAACACAGCGGTTAAGGAATGAGACTACAGTGGCATGATAAGGGAGTAGAGGATTTCTAGCAATAGCTCATAGAAGGTCAGTTAGGAGCATATTTCATGCTCACAGGTTCAGTGATGATCTATTCATCAGTCACTCAACAGGTCAAAAATATTTACTGACTACCTACTATATGTGCCTGGTACATACTTTTTGGGCATGAGGATAAACAGTATTCCTGCTTTCATGGAATTTTTAGCCTAGTGAGGGAGACAAATGATAACAGAATAAATAATAAATATATAATTGGAGACAGTTCTAGGAAGGAAATAAATAGAGATGGTAGAGGTGGAAAATGGAGCGAGGAAGTATGTAGCAGCCGTGAGAATGCACTGCTCAGACCTCCAAATGTTGACATTCCTGCCTTCTGGTATCCATCACCCCATTTCCATTGAGGTTGCACTCCCCAGGGGCTGTTCCCAATGCGTGACTGAGCGGAGAGATGTTTGAATTCTCTAACTTAAAACTTGGCCCAGGAACTCCCCTATGGCTATGCCAAACTTCCCTTCCCATTGCAACACAGCTTCGGATGCTTTTACCCAGCCTTCTCTCCTTCCTTCCCCTTTATTCAGTCAGAACTGCATTACTGTGATAGCTCTCCCAGCCTTCCCTGGAAGGATCCTTCTCCATTTTCTCTCACAAGTGTTCCCCCTGATAATTTTTTGCACGTTTAATTCTATCTTGGCATTTGCTTCTTAGAGGACTCAGTCTAGTTCAGGGTCCTTTCAGTTAAGGTGGAGAGCAAGATCTCTAAGAGACGTGTTATTAAAAAAAAAAAAAACACTAGGGGCACCTGGGTGGCTCAAATGGTTAAGTGTCTGCCTTTGGCTCAGGTCATGATCCCCCAGGATTGGGCTCCCTGCTTGGCGGGGAGCCTGCTTCTCCCTCTCCTTCCTTGCCCCTCCCCCCCTGTGCTCAATAAAATCTTAAAAAAAAACCCAAAACACTAAATGGTGATAAGGATGTTGGATAAAGGTCTACGGAGAAAATATTCCAGATATAGGGAAGAGCTAATGCAAATGCCCTGAGAAAACATGCTCAGATGAAGTAAGGAAACCACTGCAGCTGGAGTAGCGTAGGAGTGAGAGACGATGATCTCAGATGACAGTGGTTCTAGGGGATGTATAAGAACAGTAGGCCGCAGCATCCTCTGCTGTCTGAAAGCAAACTCCTGTCAGGTGCCTTCCGGAGTCAGATGCTTATTGTTGTTTTATTCAGCTTTAGAATTTTAGGAATAACAAATCTGAACCAGAGGAAAGAGAGATGACTGACAAATCATGAAAATAATCACAGTTCATTCTGTGGTCAGGCTTGAAGCTGGAGCTCCTGCTGGCAGCTGGAGGGAGTCCCAGGGTGTTTTCCCAGCATTGGCTTTCTTCTGATTACCCTCGTCCCTCTGTTCATTAATTACAAAGCAGAATCTCACCTCTAGGGCTGCCATTCTGGGGCTGTGACCTGAGTGTAGCTGTTCCTCTCCATCCAGTGCAGTCTGTCTTTTAACCACCCTTTGACTAATACCGCGAATCAGAGGCTGGCACAATCATAAGATGAAGCTATAATTTTAGGACTCCATGTACATCACAAGGTATATAAATAAGCAGAGGGTCTGTTTCCTCCTCTATGTGTTCTGGACCTTAATTGAGATGCAAGTGTTGGAGGATCAGTTGAGAAATGAAGGGTAATGAGGTGTGTGCCTGCAAAGCTACATTTGCACATACCCAGGTCTATATATTTTTGCAGTGGGCAGATATCCTACCCTTACCACTTTCAGGACTTGGTTTTCTCTTCCATTAAATGAAGCAGTAATAATGCCGACACACTTGTGTCCCAATAAAGTTGTTGGGGTATCTGGTGGGGCCTAAATAAAAGAATGCATTCCAAAGGCTTACCATCTTCCTTTCCCCAACTCTAAAAGAATAAAGTCTCTTTCCTCACTCATTTATTACATATTTCCACCCCCTGAGATGGAATTTGTCTTTATCAGCCCTTTTCTTGGTATTAATCCTGGCATTATTTCCTGGTTTTATGATGAATTTGGATGGGAGTGAATTAAAATTTACCCAGGACAGGGATTTAAAAAAAACAAAAAATAGAAGGAAAAGGGATAAGAAAGATAGGACGTAAGCAGGGTGGAAAAAAGAAGGTTCTCGTTGATCTTCTTTGAGGTCCTCCAGGAAATAAACTGTTTAATTATCTATTATCACTGCACTATATTTCCTTGAATGCAATTCTATGGCAAGATTGTATCTTAGAAATTCAAGTTTTATGAGTTACAAATAAAATTATAAAACAGATGGGAAATTATTTTAGGATTATAAGAATGAGAGCCATTGCTATCTTCGGAGCTACTGTGTTTGATGTTAAATTTTAGACTTTGGATCAGATAACAAGTTCATATCCAAGCCCTTCCATTTAATCTTTCTGGAGATGTGGCCACCATGAAAAGTGTCCATGAGGAAACTTAACCACCAGTTTCCTCATAAAAGAGAAAATAATATAAATTTGCCTACTTCCTAAGTTTTTAATGAAGAGCATAACTTAATATGTGAGCTACTTTGAAATTATAAATCATTGTGTTGGCATGAGCTGTACATATAGACACATACATAAAATCCTTGAAATATTTTTGACACATTCCTTGAAGAGTTAGATGTTTTGTGTTTTTTGGTGCTAGTTTTATTAATTGGTTATTTCATTGTCTTTGTTATATATTCAAAACTATATATGATGTTGATAATAAATGGTCAGCATTCTCACAGATACACACACACATACATCTGTAGCTACTGATCACATGTCCAAGGCTATTATTTGGTAGTTATGAAAGAAGAAAGAACAATTAGATAAGAAAGGAGCTAAAGAGATCCATAAGAAGAAAACTATGGAAAGTGATGGAAAGATGGGTGTCTCCCAGGATTTGTGCTATCCTGAGCACAGAGCATTAAAGCTTTGGGTACTGGGTGCTATAGTTTGAATGCTTGTGTCCCCCTAGAATTCATATGCTGAAATCCTAATGTCTGCTTTGATGGCATCAGGAGATGGCAACTTTGGGAGGTGTTTAGGTCAGGGGAATGGAGCACTCATGAATGAGAATGAGATTGATGCTCTTATAAAAGAGCCTCCACAGAGCTTCTAGCCCCTCCTGTAGTGTGAGAACACAATGAGAATCCTGCCTCCCTGAAGAGGATACCCTGATCTTGGACTTCCAGCCTCCAGAACTATTAAAAACAAACAAATAAACAATTACTGTTGTTTATAAGCCACCCAGTTTGTTGTATTTCAATATAGCAGCCCAGACAGAGTAAGACACCAGGAGCCAAAATTTGATACAGAACTTAGGAAGAAGGGATATATCCAACACCCCCCGCCCCACTGTCTTTCAGTATCTGTTCTTCACTCATTGCCATAAAAAACCAGCATTCTGTCAGCAACACAAGGGTTGGTAAGTTTAGGAGCATGTGGAGACACTCCCCTCACAAGAACATTGCCTCTCCCCTGGTGGAAAATAGCAGCAGAAAGCAAGACTTGTCATAGTGCAGGTAGTAGTAGAAACAATTCAGGAGTCTGAACAAGAAAGAAAACTATGGAAGGTTACATATGAGGGTGAGTGTATCTCCTGTACTACTCTGTATGCACATGTGAGGCACCCATCTGAGGACCCATTTTGAGAGTGGGGATCTTAATGCTAATACTGCTTGGGTACTAAGTATCAATTCTGCAGACTTAAGGGCTACACTGCAATATAATGCATAGGAGAAGTAGTGCACGTGAGAGACAGAAAGATACAGAAAAATAGAGAGAAGAGGGGAGAGAGAACCATGAAAATTTGAAGAAGTAAGAAATTAAAAGGGTGATGACAATAACAAACATTCAGCATTTATTAAATGCCAAGCAGTATCCTAAATATGTGTATTGTATTTTATTATAAAAAGTAATATATATAATGTATACATATATTATTAATATGTAACGTGTAAGTGTATTATGTATTTTTATTGTGTATGTGTGTGTACATAAACATATACAAGTGCACCTGTGGACACACAATCATTTATTTCTTACCACATCCCTCAGTTAGGTAAGTTAGTATCCATATGATATCCTGCCTCTAGAAAGCTGAAGCAAGAAGAGGTTTAAGTGAATTTCCTAAGGTCCTACTTCCAGTGCATAAGAGAGCTGGAATATGCATCCCAGAAGTCTGTCTCTTAGATTCACAGTGCAAATCGGTATATTCTGCCTGGGTTCAAATAAGAGGGTTTTTATTTTGTTTTGTTTTTAGCTGGATCTTAAAAGATGAGAAATGGAGTGATGAGGGGCTCATTAAGCAGAAGAAATACCATAAGCAAGAGTATGGAGGTGGACAGCTCAGAATATTAGAATAGAATGGTGGTGGGTAACGGTAAGTGGTTGCTCATAGGCTATCCAGGACAAACAGTCTGAAAACTCAGTATCTTAGTCCTCAGCTAAGACTCAACGGATTATGTCATAAGGTAGTAGAAATTCCAATGATGAAAAATTTCATCACTCTCTACTTTTAATTACAAATGGTGAGTTGGGAGCCATAGGGACTTATAGCAGAAATAGTCATCTATGATAGCTGTTGCTCTGAAGTTGTGTCTTCTCACATTTGAATTCCCCATGGCAGTGGCTCTGGATAGAGTTGGAGTGCCCAGACAATAAGAGTACCTTTCAGTATCTGAGATATCCTGGGAGATCAAAGTTGTGTCTAGCATCACCTCTCTTCTGCCTGCTTCTCTGAGGATTCCCTCCAATCGTTTGTCCTTGATTAGAGGTTGGATCCTCTTCTTTCTCATTCCCTAAGCATAGGGCCCAGGACTCTGAGGCAATATGACAACATGTGAGTTGCCAAGGTTCCAAATGGCCCCTCTCTGTGGACTCCTTGTTCTCACACTTTCTATGCTGGAAATGTCTCTCCTTTGCAAGGGCAGATGCCAAAGACCCAATTTCCTGCCAACTTAGTTAACAAGCACTTATTGATCACTTACTGAGTACAGAATGCCAAATAATTTGTATTGGAAAGTACAAAAGAAATAACAAGCATGGTGTCTATAAAAGTATAGATGCTAAAGGGAGCAGAAATCATTCTTGGAACAAAACTAAGGTGGTTATGATTTAATAAGATGCAAATACAAAATTATTTGTTATATTTCATTATAATTCTGCAGCATTTCTAATGATGAGACCAAAGGAAATTCTGATAACTAATGGTTCCTAACTGAGGAGAGTAAACATTCAATATAGAGCCTCCAAAGTCAAGAGCGTAGTATGACCTGTGGAAGAACAAGGATAGGCTTGATGAGAGCCAACACGTGTACTTCTCTGCACTGTAGGGAGAGGTGATCATTCCCATATCATTCAAGGCTCAGACTTTTAAGTTTAACAGTTCTTCATGTAGGTCTCCCAAGAGGAAAATCCATGGTTTTATTTTACAAATTCAAGATTAGTGGGATTTTTAGGAAAAGTCCAAAATGTTTAGTGAAGTGTTTGTGTAGAATGTACATGTGTGGAGTGATGCGGTATATAAATGATCAAGGGCAGCTTTTTAGAAAAAATGTGTTTTGAGTTCCTTCTTGTAAGTTGTGAAGGGTGTACAATAACCCAAAGATGAAAGGAAATTCCAGGAAACATTCCAGAAAATCTTGGATTCCCTACAGGCTGATTTGGCTACAGGGCAGGGATAGCAGATTTAAATATGTAGGCAATAAAAATTACTTACAAAAGTTGTGTAATTGCAGGTGAAGGAAGACCTTGAATTTTGGATGCTATTTCCCAATTAATCATATTTACAAAACTAGATAGTTATTTAGAAATTAACACTGGTTTCAAAGTAATTTAGAATGACAAAGTGAGACTTGTTTAATTAATAGATTTGAAATTGTTCTGATTTCTTCTGAGGGAACGAGAGAGAGAGAGAGAGAGAGAGAGTTAAAGAACAAGGCTGTTTTTAAATCATCACAAGTATTTGATATCCTTTAGATTGAAACAAATTAGACCTCTAAGGAGACAAAATGGTGAGGGAAAGAAATAGAAATGAACAGATAAAGAGAAGAGTTTAAAAAATGGAATGTGACCAGAGGAAAAGGACAAAAGAGGGTGAAATGAGACAGAGGTTATGACATGTTTAGAAATAAGCTTTGAAAAAGACCTTTGTTCAGCTTGTGAACTAATCTGAACTTTCTCATCAAGAGAAGTCCTATGTGGCATATTGGAGATGTTGTTACAGAGTAGCAACAAAAGCTATGAAGTTGAGAGGCATGTCTCAGCCATATATACTGTTTCTCCTTTCAAATCACCATTCAAAGAATGCATTCCTCCTGGTGGGAGACTGAGCGAAAGGTCACAAGGTGCTACTAGTGGAAGCCCCACTATGGAAGGATCTAAGGCCAAGGAAATTGGAGACTCTCCACTAAACACTCTGAATGGTCAGCCATCAACTATGGGCAGACCACCTTCACTCACCATTTGCTCTGTTGGCTTGAGTGGGAAGGGAATGGGAACCAGTACCAAATACCAAGAAATTTAGGCATTAATGTGCACTAAGATAGTATTCCAGTGAAAGCTGGAACACAAGAAAATTGGATTTTTGTCACCTTTCTAGTCCTAGATTTCATGCTGTTCTTTGCTTTTCTATAACTTGAATGAAATGCCTGGTGCAAAATGCTCATTAGAGACAAGGAGCCTGGAACCCACATTCCATGATGTATCAGGTTATTAGTGTTGAGACCTAGATGTCATCCTTGACTCCTTCCTCCCACATCCAGTCAGTCCCTAGGACTATTCTACTTTGAAAATATTTGAATTTCTTTCATTTTTCTCCATCTTTACTATCTAAGTTCTTATCCACATCATTATTATTACTTGCCTGGATCGCTGCAAATGCCTCCTAACTGGTTTTGTTGTTGTAGTGTTTAACTCTGCTCTCAATTCCCATTCCCCACCCCACCTCCCTATACTGTCTGATCTTTCTGCAGCCAGGGCAATCTTCCAAACTACAGATCTGATCATGTGATACCTCTGCTTTGCTGGCCAGCTAATGGCTCTCCAATGCCCTTGTATCCAGACTCCAGGTACTTTATAATGGGCCTGCATAACCTGGCCCCTACTCAGTTCTCTAATTGAGGATTTTTACATTCTTTACCTCCCCCTTGCACTCTGTACTCCCCCATGTTGCACTTCTCTGGTTTCCTTGAGTACACAAGGCCTGGTTTCCCTTCTAGGCTTTTGCACATTCTATTCCCTTCTCTCTGAATACATTCCCCCTTCTCCCTGTGCCCTTGCCCTACTCCTATTTATGTCCATCATTTCCTTATAGAAGTCCCCCTTGCCCCAGGGCTGGCGTAAGTATCCCTATAATGTCTTCATATTTTGCCCTATCACTTCTTGATTTGTTCTGTCTCTGTCTTTTCCACATGGTCATATCCTTTATGGAATTACAAAGTAACAGACTATGTTTGGTCTTTTCATCATCATGTGTCAGAATTTAGCATAATTTCTAGCCCTGAGAAAGAAATTAACACTTATACATGGATTTAATACATTTCAACCAGGCATTTCACAAATCCTCTAATGTCTTATAGATAAGCAAGGATCTTGTGTCTAGATTAATAGCTAGTTAGTTGACTTGACATCCCTTAAGAACTTTCCAAGAAAAAAAAAAAAAAAGAACTCTCCAAGAAAAAAAAATACACACACACACACACACACACACACAGCAGAAATGCCAAAGATCATTGCAAGTTGTGGTAACTTTAAACACGTCCTAAAAACAACAACAACAACAAAAAAAAACAAAAACATAAAAAACAGCAACAGCAACAAAAATATCCTGAATGTGGGTTATCATGACCTTACAGAGTTTCTGAGCTATGGTTTATGGTGCATTTAAAATACTGTGTTTGTATGTTATCTGAGTAAAATTTAAATTTAAAAAATACCTGATTACCTGCTGGGAGGGGTGGATTACTCATAAAATAGTATAGAAACAAGTTTCAGTTATTCATTTATCTCATTATCACATGCGTCAACTGGAATAAACAGCACAAAGGACTTTATCTTTGGAGTCACTCAGACCCAGGTTCAAACCCCGTGTTTGATACATACCTCTTGAAAAACCTCAACTAAGTTGTTTAAACATGTTCAGCCTCCATTTCCTCATATGTAAATAGGTATGAAAACACTTCCTACAAGAATTATAGAAAATATGTCTATCACCTAAAATGGCAGTCAGCACATAGAATTTCTAAAGTAAATAAATATCCTAAATGAAACAAGTGAAATGATGGGACACAGCTTATTTTTTTATTCAACACATTTTTATCAAGTTTGTGATAGGCACTCAACTAGAGTAGAGTACAAAAATACCATGTAATTCCACCCTTAGGAATCACAGGCCAAAAAGAATGACACAAATAGTGACCTGATAGCATAGAGTACTGTGTGTCGTAGATACTGTAATATGGAAAGGGCACTGAAAAAAATTGAAAAGCTCAGTAATGGCAGCTGTTGCCAGGATTATGAGGCTCTGAAGCCGGTGCACACAGTTCATTGTAGGGTGGTGGGTACAGGCATTCTGGAGAACATTCCAGTTATACCTAGTCAGATTAAATGTTGGACTAGTCTTGCTCCTCCAGTCTTTGCTGGGTATATATTCAAAAGGAATTTTCCCACATATATATGAAAGGATGATTAAGAGGGTTTTCATTACAGTCAGGTGGAAGGAGTAAAAGCCCCACTAGGGCAGGTGAAATGTGGCAGCTGCGCATGATGGGTTGTCAGAAGTCATGAGACAAAGCATACTAGATGTGCAGTAGCCGTATGGGTGGGTCTGGAAAACAGAAGAAAGAGAATGAGGAATATAACAAACTTTCATTTATATACATTAAAATATATATTAACCTCAAAATGACAACATACATATATGAACTCATACAAACAAAAGGGTACTGGCTAACTACCTTAGACTAATTGTCTATGATATAGAGAAGGAAATGGGGACACACAGGAATAAAACAAATAAAATAAAAGTAGGTCCTTGTAAGGACACATAAAAATCTGTCATGAACTGAGGAGTATGTATTAGCCAGTCCTGTCTGTTGTGGGAGGAAAAAGCATTAACACACAATCTTCCTTAGGATGAAAGGAAAAATGCCACAGAACAGCATTCACTCTTTTAACAAATATTTATTTTTGTGTCTAGCATTATTTGCTAAGAAAAGACAAAGAACAAAAGAATCTAAATCCCTGAACCTAGGAGTGCTTAGTTTTTTTTGTTGTTTTTTTTTTTTAGTGGGCAGGCAGATTGTAAAGTACACAAATTAATAAACACTGACACATCAGGTGTCAGAAATGCTGTGAAGAAAGAGGAACCAAGGTAAGTAGTTAAATGAATGTAAAAAGCAAGGAATGCTCAAAATAAGGTCAAGGAAAGTCAAGTCTGCCTGGAAAGGTGACATTTGAACAGAGATATAAATAAAGTCAGGGAGAGACCCATCTGAAAAGCCATTTGTGGAGTAAATGGGTTCTGGTACCAACTTCAACATAGGGAAGATTGTTCTCTCTACCAACAAGCGATACTCCAGCACCAGCTGGGGTCCTACAATTCAACTCAATTCTGATGCTAACATCTACCAGGAGATAGTGTCAGACCTCACAGGTTAAGAGGTCAGACCTACAAGAATACCCATCCCTCCACCCTACTTCCCGCTTTAGACACCAGTCACAAAGCCAGGTTATCACTTTCTGACCCACTGGCTGTAAATCAGAGGTTCCCATGACCCCTCCTTGGGTTCGGTTAATTTGCTAGAGTGGCTCACAGAACTCAGAGGAACATTTTACTTACTAGATCACCAGTTTATTATAAAAGGATCTATCTCGGGAACAGTCGGATAGAAGAGACACAGAGAGCAAGGTATGGGGAAGGGGCATGAAAGCTGTCCATACCCTCTTCAGGTGGGCCATCCTTGAAATTATCCTCATGGTCACCAACCTGGAACCTTTCCAAACCCAGTCCTTTCAGTTTTTGTTCTTGTCGTTGTTGTAGTTCTTGTTTCTGGAGACTTCATTATATAGGCACAATTGATAAAATCAGTGGCCATTGGCTGTTGATTCAACCTCCAGCCCATCTCTCTTCTCTGGGGGGTTAGACTGAAAGGTGGCTTCCCTGGCAACCTGCCCCCATCTTTAGGCGCTTTCCAAAAGTTGCCTCATTAACATTACAAAAGATACCTTGATCACTCATTATTTAGGAATTTTCAGGGTTGTAGGAGCTCTGTGCTAGAGTAGGGGATGAGGACCAAATATATTTTTTTTAAAACATCACAGTTCCACAGGGAACAGATAAGACTGCTCAGGCAATGATGGGTGAACAATGAGTGAGCTCATGGTCTTGAAGCAGAAAAGAAGGCCAACACAGCTGACAGGAGAACAAGAACCATGTGGAAGGGGAGGACAAACAGAACATGGCAGCCAGACCACGTAGGGTCTCAAAGGGCAAGGTTAGATATTCTGAATGTGATGAGGCCAGTCACAGAGTTTGAGCTGCACAGTATATGATTTTACTTCCATTTTACAAAAGCTCCCTCAGGCTACTCTTGGGGACTCTTGCGGGGGCAGGGTCAAGAATAGAAGCAGAATCATTGGACACTACATCAGAAGCTAATGATGTACTATATGTTGGCTAGTTGAACATGATAAAAAAAAAAGAAATTTCTAAAAAGAATAGAAGCAGAAATATCAGCCAAAAGACTGTGCCATTCATCCAGGCAGGAGATGATGGCAGTTTCGGCTGGATGTGATCAGGGCTTCAGTGGAATGTTTACTTTTTTCTGCAGAGTGACCTCAGGAAAGGACACTGTAGGATAAGAGAAATAATTTGAACTGCCTCAGAGATGTGAACTTCTAGATGATTTAGAGCATATGGAAAACGAAGGAGGGAAGAAAATACATATACAAGAAAGACTGAGGCCAGATTTGGAAGGGCTGAATTGACTACAGGGTTTGGACTCTTCCCTGCAGAAAATGGCACCACCAAGGGGAACAGACTGATGCAGACTGAAGCTTTTATAAGATAATTATAGGAGCCTTGTAAGTGATGATTTAGAAGCAGCAGAAGGCGAGAGGTGAGCAAAACTTAGACTAAAATCATAGCAGTTCTTGATGATAAGAAAAGGCATGTTCATGTAATTAAGTATCTAAGGTACTTAAATGCTCTGGATAATGGATATGATAATTATACCTACAACTGTGGTTTCTTTCTTTCTTTTTTTTTTTTTTTTAGAATTTATTTATTTGGCAGGGAGAAACACAGCGATAGAGGGAACACAAGCAGAGGGAGTGGGAGAGGGAGAAGCAGGCTTCCTGCTGAGCAGAGAGCCCGATGCGGGGGTCGATCCCAGGACCCTGGGATCACGACCTGAGCTGAAGGCAGACGCTTAACGACTGAGCCACCCAGGCGCCCCACCACTCTGGTTTCTTATAATGTTAAATGAGTTAGGCATGAAAGGTGTTTAGAATAGGATCCGACACATCGTAATCCCTTGACAAGTATTAGCTATTACTTATATGAGTAGTAATGATATTCTTTCTGTGTACTGTTCTGTGTACTAGTACTATTTCTATGTGTTTGGCCTGCAGACACTACACAGAGTTCATAAACATTGATCATTTAGTTGGGGCAGAAAGTATTGAGGGAGCTAGTACCTCAAATAATGGTAACAGCAAACCTAACAGCTGTATTGGTGGTACATATATGCCCAGGGTGCTCTGGGAGGATCTGGAGAGGAGAGAATCACTTAGAATAAAGTCATGTCGAATGTCTGGTGGGAAGGAGGTTTTGAGAAGGCAGTGCAAGCGCAAGATGCAGCGCGGTTTGAAGTTGAAAACCTTGACTTTGAAATCTGCTGCCTGCGATAGAATCCTGGCTGTGCCCCGTCCAAGCATTTTGGTTTGTGGCAACTTCCTCCCTTTAAACCTCAGTATCTGCATCTTGAAAATTATTGAAATTATGAAATTATGTATCATGACAAATCTTAGGTGTTTCATTTTTTAAGAAATAACACAGGTGAAATGCTTAGCATGTTCTCTTAAGAGAACAAGCGATATGGTTATATTTTGCTTATTATTATGATTCAGCCAACTCATATGCAGAACACTGCCAGGTTCTGTCTACTGATTTCTGCCTCTCTTTGTCTCTCACAGGGTGTCTCTCACTCTGTGAGAAGGTCAATCCCTGGCTTGACATTGCATTTTGTTTCCTTAGTTTCTTCTGCCTTTACTTCAGTTTCAAAGAAACCTCCCTGAAGATTTAATGTTGTTAGACATAGCTGCCCCTCTAGCCTTAAGAATGTGGCATTTTCATGTGATTTGAAAACTTTCAGGATGGAAGATGCTCTATAGCATTAATATAATACATAGCACTCACGTGGTAATGAACTGGTGTCAGTATCCCAGATTGCTACTGAGTCAGAATATCCTCTTTATGTGTTGGGATGTTCAGAAATTCTACTGTGCGGGTGTTTATGAGTGACATATAGTGAAATGGAGATCTTCTTTTAAGGCAACAAAATCAACTTCCCTGCCCCTCTGTCTTTTCACATTAAGACAGAGTCAGAGAATATCTCTGCCCAAAGGAACATTCTCATGTGACTATTAATGGGATGTTAAGAACTACGGTCACAGAGGGTTGGAGGAAGCTTTAAAATATTTAGTTCGACTCATACAGTGTTGTGCTATGCAAGCCTAAATGACCCTTGGAGTGAACAATTTACTATCTTCTGAGGTCTCCCATCTCAGTTTTGGACCGCTCTGACTGCTCAAATATTATTTTATTTTTATACTTATCTTAAAGTGTGTCTCCCTATAGCCTGTACCTATTTGGTGAGACCCAGAGTTCTATACTTCTTTTACCTGAGCCCCTCAAATATTTTAAAACACTGAGTGCATTGTCCTGAGTCAGTCCTGTCTTAGGTTTCTTGCTTGGCTTCTCTTGCACAACTATCCTATCATTTTCCTCTGAAATTGTCACTCATTATGTTCTTGTATGAAACTGAGTGATGCTCAGGTGACACTCAGTTCACTTCTCTCAGTTACCCAGAGAAGATAAGGAAGCAGTGGCAGGCAAATAACCTGAGTAAGCTCCTACAGCTAGTAAGAGTGTGTATGGGATCCAGTCCAGGTCTACCTGATGCAGAGTGCACACTGATGACAAATATATGATGTTGCCTCCCCTCTTTGACTGAAACTCTTTATGCAAAATTCAAAGCAGATTTACTGTAACAGTAATAATACTCAACTTTGATAATAATCACTAAGATTTATAGAGAGCTAACCTTTCCAGTACCTTTACTTTATCAGCTTCTCATCCTCAGAGTAATTTTGAGGTCCTCATTTTACAGATAAGGAAACCAAGGCAAGGAAAGATCAAGTAACTTCCTTAAAGTTGTGGAGCTGCTAAGGGACAGAACTAAGATTCAAAGCCTAAAAGTCCATCTTGTGGGAGCCTGTGCTCTGAAGCATTATGCTGTAACCTAAATCCCCAAATCTCCTGTTATCCCATGGAACACAGTCTGAGGCAACACACATTTGTGTGTTGTGTCAGCAGTGTCTCCCTTGTGCCTACCGGACTAGGTGATATACCCGTGTGTGTGTGTGTGTGTGTACACATGCACGCACACACATTCTTTATTTCATACGAAAATTCCTTATGCCCCAATTTCCCCACACTGTAATTGTTCAGTGGAATTTTTTGCAAGCCTACCATTTGTCCCTATCAAAGGCCAGATTTAGGGATTCAGTCCATTGACTCAGCCTGATGAGACTTGTTTTGTTCCCTCATTGATCATTCTGTACCCACTTGCTAAACTTTGTGCCAATTACTAAAATGATAAACACATCTCCTAGTCTTCATCTAGGTCATTAGCAAAATCTTTTGCACAAGATTGAACTTATACATTCAAAGGGGAAGGATCTTAACCTTCTGGGAGGATCTTTAGTCTTTAAGTATTTGACAGATTTATTAAGCAGCACTCTGCAGCAGGCATTATAGTAGTGATGGTAAATGCAACTTTTAGCAAAAATAAACTCTATTTCCTTATGGCATTTTTAGCCTACAAGTGAGAGAAATATATTAATCAGGTAATAATTCAAATTAATGATATGTATCCTGAGAGAGCTCTGCAGGGTCTCTAGGTTGAAAATTGTTCCCCTTTAGAAGTGGTGGTTATGCTGAGATTTCAACAATGACCTGGGCGCTAAGTACAAATAGGGGAGAAAGGCAGACCAGGTTTTATAGCAAATTCTCTTTGGCAACAGGTTACTTTAAATTGGTTGAGCCATTGTCTTAAATAGGATTGAAATTGTTGAAGATGCAACATTTTCATTTAATAAACATTTGCATTTAATAAACCTGAATAGTATTCCTAGTTGTAGTTGTCTAAACCTGGTGCTTTGTGTGATGCAGGGGTACATCATAAATTAATAGTGCCCTATTTTTTTTTAATAGTGCACTATTTTTTTTTTTAAGATTTTATTTATTTGACAGAGAGAAACACAGAGAGAGATGGAACACAAGCAGAGGGAATGGTAGCGGGAGAAGCAGGCTTCCTGCAGAGCAGAGAGCCCGATGTGGGCTCCATCCCAGGACTCTGGGATCATGACCCGAGCCGAAGACAGACCCTCAACGACTGAGCCACCCAGGTGCCCCAATAGTGCACCAATTTTTTTTTTTTAATTTTTATTAACATATAATGTATTATTTGCCCCAGGGTACATGTCTGTGAATCGTCGGGCTTACACATTTCACAGCACTTAACAGTACATACCCTCCCCAATGTCCACCCTATCCCTACCCATCCCCCCCCCACCCCCCGGCCACCCTTAGTTCGTTTCTTGAGTCTAGGAGTCTCTTATGGTTTGTCTCCCTCCCCATCCCTTCCTATTTTCATTTCTCACCCCCAGTCCCCCAAATTCCCGCCTTGCCTGTCCAATTCTTCATATCAGAGAGATCATGTGATAATTGTCTTCCTCCGACTGACTTAATTTCACATAGCATAATACCCAGCATAATACCCTCTAGTTCCATCCATGTCATTGCAAATGGCCAGATTTCGTTTCTCTTGATGGCTGCATAGTATTCCATTGTATATATATACCACATCTTCTTTATCCATTCATCTGTTGATGGGCATCTAGGGTCTTTCCATAGTTTGGCTATTGAGGACATTGCTGCTATAAACATTCAGGTTAGTGCACTATTTTTAAAAAGTTCTTGAAATTAAGCAATGTGGAAAATCCCAAGAGAACCAAAGTTGAACTTGTTTCTTAATTGTAGGACTTTTTGGATCCTTAATTATATTTATACTGTGAATCTCTGTGAGGGTATTCTAGAATATGGTGTTTTCTAAACTTATTTGTATAATATTCTTTTTTTTTTTTTTCTGTGCCATACCTCTTAATTTTTTCCCCCAGTTTCCAGAATAGTTTGGGAAATATTGATCTAATTTAATCCAACCCCTTAACCCTCATTGCTTGAATCTTCTCTAAAACATTCCTATCAAATTATTATTGAGTTCTTGGGGCGCCTGGGTGCCTGAGTTAATTAAGTGTCTGCCTTCGGCTCAGGTCATGATCCCAGGGTCCTAGGATTGAGCCCCGCATCAGGCTCCCTGCTCAGTGGAGAGCCTGCTTCTCCCTCTCCTTCTGCCTTCCTCTCTGCCTACTTGTGATCTCTCTATCTCTCTGTCAAATAAATAAATAAATAAAATTTTAAAAAAATTATTATTGAGTTCTTGAATAGCTGCAGAGAATGAAAAATAGAACCAGTAATTTTTTTTTTTCAGATACATGAAGCACTTGGACTTTGCCTAATTATTTTAGTCTTGTGAACTTATCTTAGTTGCCTTTGCTTAGTCTATTGGTTCCCAGAAGCATAGGAATGGTAATTTATTTTGTGATTCTCAGGAGTGGAAATGTATATTCCAAAGGTGCTCGCTAGGTTGGGGCAGAACCATTGAAGCCTGAATTAGTCATATTTTATTTTTATAAGAAAGACACTTGATGCTCTACAAGTACCATTTTCTAAACCTCATTAATAAATAAAAAATAAAGAGTCTGCATATAAATAAATGATGAAAGTGCCTCCCTTGGTAATTTCTTTAAGTTTCTGAAAATACTTCCAGTCTTCATCTACAAACTACAAACTGCAAAAATGCAGTTAGAGCCACTGAGAATGTCATTATGCTGCATGTTTGTTGATAGAAGTAGGGAGAGAAAACCCTACCACTTGTGATAGAAGGTATCTTTGGATATGTAGATCACTTATTCAATGCAGATTATTTACAGTATTTTTCAAGATTGCTGTGGATAGTATAATGTCAAAAAAGGGCAAAATTTATAGATGGTAAGTGCGGAAGAATCAGATGGCCTACTGGAGTGGAGCTGATCACTTTAATATGCTAATATATCATCACTGTTCCTAGGATATGCTTCTGTTATTACTCATATATCACATTAAACTGTTTACGTGTCTTTTCCACTACCAGCCTGGGAGGGGTTTGGGGGATTTTGTTTGTTTGTTTGTTTTTTAGGTCAGGGCCATTTCTGGCTTAACTTTGTTTTTCTAATGTTTAGCATACTTCCAGATATAAAGTAAAGGTTCAATAATTGTTTAATTTTTCATTGTAATGAATATCATATTCCAGGAATTGTATCTCTAAGACCCAGTAGAATTTCATTTGTGAAAGTTGAATAAAATCACTCTTGATGATGTTATGAGCTCAGTTGGTAAGTTGAAATTAGCCTTTGTGTGGGAGTATTTATACCTAGGAGACTGCTAAGTACAGTTGACCCTTGAACTTCTCAAGTTTGAACTGCATAGGTCTACCTATACATGGATGTTTTTATAGTACAGTATATACTGCAAATGTATTTTGTTTTCCTTAAGATTTTCTTAATAAACATTTTCTTTTTTCTAGCTTTCTTTATTGTAGGAATACAGTATATAATACAACACATGAGATATCTGTTCACCAACTATTTATGATACTGATAAGGCTTCCAGTCAATAGTATAGACTGTTAGTAGGTAAGTTTTGGGAAGGGCAAAAGTTATGTGCAGCGGCGCCTGGGTGGCTCAGTGGGTTAAATAAAGCCTCTGCCTTCGGCTCAGGTCATGATCTCAGGGTCCTGGGATTGAGCCCCGCCTCGGGCTCTCTGCTCTGCTTGGAACCTGCTTCTCCCTCTCTCTCTGCCTGCCTCTCTGCTTACTTCTGATCTCTCTGGCAAATAAATAAATATTAAAAAAAAGGTTATGTGCAGATTTTTTTAAAGATTTTACTTATTTGAGAGAGCGTGAGAGAGAGTACAAGCAGGGGAAGGGGCAACATGAAAGGCTAAGGGAGGGGGAGAAATCTGCCCTCCATATGCAGATTTCTGAATGTGTGCCTGGGTCAGTTTCCCTAACCCCTGCTGTTGTTCAAGGCTTGACTATACTACAGACACTGCCTCCCCCCAGTAGGAAGCTGGTTGTTGACTACTTACCATCCCAGTAATTTCTGTGCTTCATACACATGCTCTTCAACTCCATTTCCTTTTCTCTTGTTCTTTGATACAAGCGCCTAGAAGATCTTACGGATTTAAACTTGCATCTTTAGCCTTGGCTGATTCTGTGCCTGACCTTTAAAAAAATTATCCCCGGGGTGCCTGGGTGGCTCAGTTGGTTAAGCATCTGACTCTTGGTTTCAGGTCAGGTCATGATCTCGGGGTCCTGAGATGGAGCCCCATGCCTGGCTCTGTGCTCAGCACAGAGTCTGCTTGTTCTTCTCCCTCTGTTCCTCCCCCCACCCCCCCAGCTCACAATCTCTCTCTCACTCTCTCTGTCTCTCTCTCAAATAAATAAGTTTAAAAAAAAATTAAATATCCCAGAGTCTTTAAACACACATGTGTCTGTCTGTCTCTGTTTCTTTCTCTCAAATTTAGTGGAAGCAAGGCTCATTCAGACATTGGCTTACACTGAAGGAAATCAGTTTTGGTTGGAGTCTTGTAATTAAGGACCATAGCATGTTGCTTAGGGAAAAGCATGGATTTCACTATTAGAGTTGGCATCTTCCCTTCACCTCCTTGCTATGTATCTTTGAAGAAGTTACTTAACCTCACTAATCCTCTGTTCTGTAATCTCTAAAGGAGACAATAAAGCCAATCACACAAGTTTACTGGGAGGATTATGAGATCATGTATCTAAAATAATCTAACAGAGTGCCTGGTTCAGAATACGTAGACAATAAACATAGCTATCCTATTATGCCACGTTTTTCTTTGAGGATTAGAACTGGATCTTTACTCTATCAGCAGCACATCTGTGTTTAAATATGAATTGGAGACAAAGGACCTGGAATAGATGCCAGGGTTTGCCACTTAAGGGTTGTATGATCTGGGCAGAGCTCTCTGAGTCTCAGCCTTCCCACTTTTGAAAGAGGATAATGATGTCTCACTTGCCTCCCTCACAGCGCAGTTGAGAGAATCAAATGATATAATAAATCTGAAAGAAATCTGAAAACAAATAGGAGAACACATACCAAGAGGCGACTTAAAAATGCATGTATCATTAACAAACAATTCCACCTTTTAGGAATTTAACTGAAAAAAAATGTTCTGGAAAGGATACATATAGAATATGCATAAAGGAGATCATTGTATTGGTGCTATTAATAAGAAAATTGAAAATAAACTACATAATGAGAATTATTAAGTAGATTAAAATACATTCATATAGTGGAATGGTCTGCAGACATTAAATTCATTTTATACTAAACGTGAAAGAATATATAGCACATTGTTTTAAAGAAGCTACCACTGGGTTGTAAGTTTCTTGGTGACTTTTCTTTTTCTTCTTTGTATTTTCTCATTACTTTATGATTCATATATACCACTGGTATAATAATAAATGTTTCAGAAGAATATTATTGTGTAGGATCTACAACACATTAAGTAGAAAAAGGGCTAGTAACAAAGGTTATAAAACAGTACAGAAAGCATGAAGAACAGAGTGGCAATGCCGGTGTGTGAACAGAGTGGGTTGTGAGTAAAGGTTTTTATATTTTGTGCCATCTTGATCTCTTAACATTTCTGCATTGAGTATATATTACTTTTTTAATTAGGGTAGAAGCATGAAAATATATCCGTGAAACATGAGGGGGAATCAATATTTAGGTGTTGTCATTGTTACCATCCACTCAGCAATATTCGCCATTCAGGTGAACATGCCTCCAGAAAGGCTGCAGTAAAAGGATACTCTAGAATGATCATCCCTTCATCTTCAGAGTCTCATAGTTGTAAGATGGGACACAGTACCTTGAAAATTACCTGATACATGTTAGTGTTTCTCTTTTTATTTTGATTGGGGAATGAAGGATAACCCAGTATGAAATTGGAGATTTCAAGTCAAATCAGATCATTCTTCCCAATTTTAGAAATATCTGCTCTTGTTATACACTTAAGGCAGCAATGAAGAAAATGACCATGATGGTGGGGAGAGTTGGCTGAGATGGGGGAAGGGTTAGCTCAAGTTTGAGCTTCTGTGGCTGCTAAAAGAAAACATTCCATACACACTTTCCCAATGAAGGCGGCTGTAGTAGACAGTCCTACTCATATTTTTCTGCCAGAAAGTCCTCAATATGAAGAACCTAGACCCCAAAATCTTAGTTTCTACTGAGTCATCATACCTCCCTGGCCATACCTTATTGATCAAAGTGTCCTGAGATGATTTGTATGCAAGTGAAATTCTTAAGACACAGGTTCTATGTATCACAGAAACGTAGTCATAGCGTTGTACGCTCCCAAAAGATGATTGAGGAGCTATACTTGCTGGGGTCCTGAGACCTGTCCTGACTCCCCACTCCTAAGTTTTGATTGTTCAACCCATCTTCCATTTTATGAACTACCCCATTTCCCTTCTAATAAATTGACCTCCTTTTTATTCTCATGATTAGGTAATCAGTTTCTGTTGCTTACAACCAAAAGAATGCTAACTAATGAAGTATGTGTCTATCTAAAAAAAAAAAAACAAAGAAAAAAATCCCATCAATTGGATGAAGAGCATAAGATCCTTAACTAAGTCACTGATAATGACCAGGAATGAATATACTTGTCCAAATCTGCTTTTAGGAAACAGTACAGCTGAATAGAATAGACTTATACTGAATCTGAAGGTGAATTATCTAAAATTTCCTGAGAGGGAATTGCTGTTACGGGGGCTGTGTTTGAAAAGGGGAACCATTATGCAATCAGTAAGTCTGAATTATGAATTGAAATGTGCTTGGAAGACAGCAGGCAAATTTGGTGACTAGTGAGAGACATAGATTAGGGCCCAAAGTTTCTTGAATCTAGCCAAGCGAATAGAGAAAATTATTATGTTCTATGGGGAAAACAATTTAGATGTACACACATTTTATATATAATATATATACACACACACATATATACATTACATATATACACATATCTACATAATATATATTTACATGGGTAAATATACACACACACACATATACACTCACCTTGAAGAAGTAATGCAGAACTAAGCAATGCTTTTTAAAGTGTCAGATAGTAGTTAACTTTGTTATAATGTTTCCACATCCCACACAGATGTTATTTCTACGCCTAATCCAATGTCTATACTAGTGATCTCCATCCATGATTTTTAAGTCGGCCATGACATCTTCAATTATCTCAAGATACACCAAAAATTTATCAAACATTCTTGAAACAGAATTAAATGTCATACCTGCTAATTATAAAAATAAATGCAGGTACGAGGTAGTTTATGTCATAGAATTAAACTGATGGCTTCTAAATGCTGCTTGCTCGTGGAGGTTTGGAACTGCTGATTTGGGAACTGCAGGATAAGGCAAATACATCAAAAGATGCAGGCAGAAAAAGCCATGCTTGTGATGAGGAAAGATGGAGAGCTGGTGACAAAAGCTGTTGAGTTGAGAACACCTTGCCACTTATTATAGTTAAGATAGCTTGCTTTGCCTTGGGCTCTTTATTTTAATGTAGATGTCTAAGAGTGAGTGGATGATTGAGAGAAATGGAGAGAGGTTATGTGTCTTCACAGGGCAAGATGGCAATTGAATGACTACCAAACCCATCCCCTGTGATGTTAATATATGCACTCATTGTTCCACCCTCTTTTCTACTAACAGTAAACAACATTTGTCACTTGCAATAGACCACTTTTCACTTCCAAACTGATGGTGAACCCACATTTGTATTTCAAATACCAAAGCTCAAGCTGCAGAAGCAGGAGGCCCATAAAAGATGTATGTGGTGGGTGGAAAGGGAGAGCAGGACAAGGTTCGCATGTGCAATTTGGCAGATCGTTCATAAGTCTGGCCTCCATGACAGGAGATGGCCTAATGCCTCATTAATTCCTGCAGAGATGAAGATGATGTATCACCCCCTTTCAATCTGAAACTAAGTAATGCATTAAAAAAAAACCCTAATTTGCACATGTTTAATGCGTTCATTAAGCTATTAGTCTTTCAACAAGAGATTTAATAGCAAATTAACATTTCTTTTAAATAAAAAAAAATATCATCCCCCAAAAGTCCCCAGTTAATACAATTATTTTGTGTTTTGAGCAAATGGGCTATAGGAGAAAACACTTGGCACTAAATTGGGGCTGGGAAAAGACCATGTTGAGTTCTTCTCATTTATTATACAATTAGTCACCCTGGGGCATTATTTTCCCTGAATAACAAATATTTCTGGGGAACAAAAGGCCTCCTGGACATAGATGTGAGAAGGTCAAAGACACAAATATTTCAAAAGGGCTATTTTTGTGAATTGAATCATGATAAACTAAAATAAAATGGCTTACCCTAACCATAAGGTTTGTGAAACAATGGAAGTTGACTTTGGTCAACATTCCGATATCAGTATTTACCTAACATTCATAGCTCCTGTTATTTGTTAGGTGCTTGGCTAGACGATGTAAGAAACTTAATATAAAGAAAAAAAAATGGCATGTGTTCTTTCTGTCAGTGAGGTTTTGTTGAATATTTACTATGTGATGTGTGCCATATTGAGCAAGATGAATAAGTCATGGGCTTTTTTCTTGTAGAAGTTATAGATGAATGTGGAAGAAAAGCATGTAAGCAAATTTATATCCTATTTACTAAATCTTAAAAATATAGAAAGAAAGTTCTTTGAGAGCAAAGAAGGAAGTTCTGACTCAGAAAGGAGGCTCAGAAAGCTGTATGGGCAGACTACAGTTTAGGCTAGAATGTTAAAATTGGCACACATTAGATATGCAGAAATGAAAGTTGGAAAATGTGTTCCACATTGAGTGACTGCATGAAAAAAAATATACAAAGGAAAACATGTAATGAACGATGGGAAAAAATATACTTTGATTTGGCTTATGTCTTAGCTTGGGCTGGTATAACATAGCATATACCATATAATAGGAAACCATAGTTTTAAACCTGGTGGTTTAAACAACAAATACTTAGTTCTCACAGTTACAGGGTTTGGAAAGTCCAAGATCAAGGTGCCGGCAGAATCAGTGTCTGGTGAGAGCCATTTTCCTAGTTTCCAGACAGTTTTCTTCCAGCCATACCCTCATGTGGAAAGAGAACAAGAAGTCTCTTTTAGGGGCACCTGGGTGGCTCAGTCATTAAGCGTCTGCGTTCGGCTCAGGTCATGATCCCAGAGTCCTGGGATCGAGCCCCGCATCGAGCCCCGCATCGAGCCCCGCATCGGGCTCCCTGCTCGGCAGGAAGCCTGCTTCTCCCACTAGCATCCCCTCTGCTTGTGTTCCCTCTCTCACTGTGTTTCTCTCTGTCAAATAAATAAAATCTTAAAAAAAAAAAAAAAAGAAGTCTCTTTTATAAGGGCACTCTTGCCATTCATGAAGGCTCCCACCTCATGACTTATTTATGCCCCCAGAGCCTCACCTCCTAATATTATTGTGATGGAAGTTAGGACTTCTTCATGAATTTTGGGTTTCATAAATAGTCTACTGAAATTACCCATATACTTTCCTCCCTGGATTTCAAAGCATTTTATTATATGAGTTGGAGTTTAGTTCTTCTCTGCAGAAGCAGAGAGGACATGGAGAGCACATTCACTGATTAGTGTCCACAAATAAATATAGATGGTATTCTGAAAACGGGGTGTACCAAGCAGTATAACTGTTATGTCCCTGTTGAGAGGAAAACTTTTTCACTTTGAGTAGTCAACTATCTCAGGGTAAAACAAATTCTAATGTATTTCATTAAATAAATACGAGATTTTATAGCGGTCTAAATAGATATAGCTCAAGGGCATTGCCTCATATTCTTCTATTCCCACCCTCATCAAATCTCTTATTTGTCTCATCCATGGCACATTATGTGCTTTCTTTAATAGACATTGCATCGCATGTATTCTCTCCCTTAAGTATGTGTCTTCAAATGAAACAAGTGAAATTTTAATTTTACTTTAATAAATCATATTTAAAATTAAAATCTAGAGTAAAATTTACTATATTGATCAATCTGTTAACAGCATCATTCTTTCATTGCTGCATACATACTGCTTTGGTTTGAAGAAGATCCTTAAGTTATTTCTGAGAAAAGATTTTATGCTGATTGACAACTCACAATACTAGATATTAATATCATTCCATGTCTGACGGATTTCTCCCACCCTGATATAGTTTACAAGTTCCTGGGGTGAACTTTGATTTGTCACCTTGGGAACTAAGGAAAGAAGAAATAAATCTTGAAAAAGCTCAAAATACATCTTTTCGGAAAAGAGTAAAGAATCAAATGAGTAAATAACATCAGCATCAATATTCGATGTCTACGTGCACACCCGAACTTTGAAGAACATCTGTCTTCCTGCCACTAATGATTTTGTTCCAGATGTAATCCAAATATGTTTGCAAATGGGGAGCAGAGGGGTTAGCACAATTTACTTTGCAAGCAGTTGGTGGTTATAATAGCTACTTCTTGTGTCTTTTTAAAAACATATACATTTCAAAAGTGATATGGCACCCTGCACTGATGTGTTTGAAATGACAGTAAAATAAATAAAATTGCCTTTGGCTTTGCTCTGCTGTTCATCTTCTTAAAAAGAGATGATATGGTATAATGGTAACAATGCAGATTTTGGAGTCAGACATTAATTTGAAGCCTAGTTTATCAACAGCTTTTTATGTAGTGATACAAACAAACTCCCAGTTTATGCCTCTGATTTCCTGTATGACCTCAAAAAGAACCATTATTGTTAATGATGGTAATAATAGTAAGAATAATTGAGTATTACATATTGTATCTTAGGTGTTTACTAAGTGATTTACATGGAATAACTCTTTTGTAGCCCTCACATCTGCCCTATAAACTGTATGCTATTAATATTCCAGTTTTGGAAGTGAGAAAACCAAGACATAGGGAGTCAAAGTGATTTGCCCAAAGACCCAGAGTTAAAGAATAGAAAAGTCAGGTTGTTCAGTATAAATTTAGAACCTCAACTCAAAGCATCCATATTCTACTGTTTCTGAGACATTGCAAAGTACACCAGTCCTAAAGAGCAACAATATCAGTAACAGTATAACATTAAGTACTTATTAAGTGCCTATTGTGTGGCTGCCACAGTCCTGAATTTTAATCTGATGAACCTTTACTCTAACCTTATGAGGTGGATCCAGTTATAGAAAAAGAAGAGAGGCACAAGAAATAAGCTCTAGGTCATTTGGTTAGTAATGACTAGGACAAGGATTGGAACCCAGACATTCTGACTCCTGATGCTGCACTTTTTTCAACTGTTAAGGTCCATTTAAAAAAAAGAAGAATTCCATCCTAAATACTTATTAAATGAATGAATGGATTTTCCCTTTCTTAGTCCTAATTCTTCATTGCAGAATAGTTGTGATTAATAATAGTTCCAGATTTAGTGAAATATATAGATCACAATTTTATGAAGATAGACATCATTATTATTCTCATTTTATGAGTATACCAAGGATAGAAAAAGATTTGACAGTTTCACCAAATTTACTTATTTAGGAAAGGGTAGAGACTTAAACCTGGCTTTCGGAGGCCAAATGTTCTGCTCCTCACCTCCTCCAAATTGCCTCATGTGAAGCACGAATGACGGTCTTGTTGATAGGTTTTTATTTATTGAAAGTTTTGTTATTGCAGGTGCATATCTTCCTTAGACCACTTACTCTTTCATTTATTACAACTTGGAAAGAAATATATCCAATTTAGTGTTAGGCAATGGTAGAAGGTAAAGAGCTGAGTCACTGTGGTGTTTGAAAGATTTCCAAAAGCCGTTTGTAGCCTGCAACATGGAAGATACAGCAAGAGAGACTTGGCACATTGAAATTCAAATGTGTCTTTCTGGCAGCAAACCATCACTGGGTCCTGGGAAGCCCGAGTCTGGGTGAGCTGACGAGTAATGAAGCCCTGCGTCTCATGTCATTGACTCTGGCATTTCAAGCACCACATTCATAACAGAAGATGCAAACTGCTGGGTCCCTCTGTACTTCCCTAAATTGAAATGGTTCTGCAGGGGAATATGGCAACAGGGATGAAAGAAAAATAGCACTACTTTTTCCACTGTGCAAAGAGAAGGTGCTGACAATGTTTATTCAGAAGAGTAACATCTGGAAATGGTGCTGGGACATGGTGACATTATGCCTAGCCATGCTTCAGTAAAGACATCTAGCTGCTGAGAGGGTGAAGAAACTGTTTTTGTGTTTGTTTTGGTTTTACTTTGTATGTAATGAGGAAATTTAGGGCTATGGAGAGTTCTCTCATCGCATCTCATCCCCTCTGTGTAGCAGCATGGACTTCGGTTCCCATTAACAGAAACGCAGATGCAAACTAGCTTAGGTTAAAAAGAAGATTTAAAGGATCCCATGATAAAAAAAAAAAAATCCAGGGTTACTAGCTTCGGGCAATGCTAGATATAGATATAGGACCACGAATGCTGCAGTGAGGATCCATTATTTCCCTCCCAGTTGTGTTGTTTCTGCTTCTTCAATTTGGAATCTCTACTCTTAGAGTTTTTGATGCCTTATGGTTTCAATATCATTTGGGGCTAGTGCTTTCTTAGTTCCAGTCTAGCAAAAAGAAGAGTAGGTTTCTTTTCCTAATAGCTTAAGAAAAGTTCCCAGAAAAAGTCCCAAATCCCTTTGTCTCTGACTTGGCTTGGACCATGTATCTATGCCTGAAACAGTACAGCATTTGATTTCCAGAAGCTGCCCTTAGAACTGCAGATAAATTCAACTTCAAAGGAACAAGTAGACTCAAAGTGGAAGAAAGATGTTTGTTTCCAATCTGGGATTTTTTTTTTTTTAACAAAAAAGTGAAAGTGAATGGATGCTGGATAATAACAAACTATGACCAGTGGACCTACCCTTCTAATAGACCTCAAGGAAATGAAGACCAATTAATTTAAAACCAATTATAGAGCTAAAAGAGTATTTACTTCTCATATAGCTGAGAGATTGTAAATTCATGGTCCCAAGGATAGGATTTATCCCAAAGATGTGTTTTCTAAGACTTGCAAAGGTTATTTTGTATTGTAATTACCTTTTATTGAAGTGTAATTGACATACAATATCCTGTTAGTTTCAGGTGTACATCATCGTAATTTGATATTTTTCATAGATTGCAAAATGATCCCCATGATAAGTCTAGTTACCATCTGTCACCATACAAAGTTATTACAATTTTATTGACTATATTCCCTATGCTATATATTATATCCCATGAATTATTTATTTTATAACTGGAAATTGTAATTCCCTTTACCTATTTTGCTCATCTCCTACTCCCACCCCTACCTACTCCCAGTAATCAGCAGTTTCTTTCTTGTATCTATGAATCTCTGTTTTGTTTGCTTATTTGTTTGTTTTATTAGATTCCACAGATAAATGAAATCATTTAGAATTTCTCTTTCTCTGACATATTTCACGTAGCAAAATACTCTCTAGGTCCATCCATGGTATTGCAGTGGACAAGGTCTCCTTTTTTATGGCCCAGTAATTTTCCGTTGTATATATGCCACATCTTTTTTATCCATTCATCTATTGGTAACACTTAGGTTGCTTTCATATCATGGCTATTATAATGCTGCTGCAGTGAACACAGGAGTACATTTATCCAAATAGGTTTCATTTTCTTCCGATAAATACTTTTTATTGTAATTTGACTTAATATATAATTTCTAAAATATAAAAAAAATGCAGGTTTTCACAAATTTCCTGAGAAATTGTAAGATGAAACACCTCTGAGCCAACGTCCTGGCTTGGCAGTTATCAGCTAGAGATGCATAGTTGCTTTTCTTCTTTAGCCAAAGACACATACTCCAGTCCAGCAGTGTCAGCTATTCAGTATTGTCTCCTCAATACTGAAGCCCAGTCTGAGCACAATGCAGTACATTTGCCCTGTTACTCTTTTGGCAGAAATATGTTTCTCTAGGAGAAGGGTTAAGGTAGAATGAATGGTTCATGTGTATCAAGAATATGGATGCAGATATATTCTTTGGGAAAGTTCTATAGCTATATACGGAAGAATAAAACGTGACCATTCTCTTATACCATACGCAAAGATATACTCTAAATCAATGAAAAACCTCAATGTGAGACGAGAATCCATCAAAATCCTAGAGGAGAACATAAGCAGTAACCTCTTTGACATTGACCACAGTGACTTCTTTCAAGTCATGCCTCAAAAGGCAAGGGAAACAAAAGCAAAAATGAACTTTTGGAACTTCATCAAGATAAAAAGCTTCTGCACAGCAAAGGAAACCATGAACAAAACTAAGAGGCAACCCACAGAATGGGACAAGATAATTTGCAAATGACACTACAGATAAAGGGCTGATATCCAAGACCTATAAAGAACTTCTCAAACTCAACACCCAAAAAACAAATAATCAAGTCAAATAATGGGCAGAAGACATGAACAGACACTTCAAAGAAAACATATTTATGGCTAACAGACACATGAAAAAATGTTCAACATTATTAGCCATCAGGGAAATTCAGATCAAAACCACATTGAGGTAACTACCTTACACCATTGAGAAATGGCAAAAATTAACAAGAGATGAGAAACAACAAATGTTAGGAGAGGATGTGGAAAAAGGGGAACCCTCTTATACTATCAATGGGAATGCAAGTTCGTACAGACACTTCAGAAAACAGTATGGAGGTTCCTCAAAACATTAAAAAAAGAGCTACCCTATGATCCAGCAATTGCACTACTGGGTATTTACATCAAAGATACAGATGTAGTAAAAAGAAGAGGGGCATGCACCCCAATGTTCATAGCAGCAATGTCCACAATAGCCAAACTGTGGAAGAAGCCAAGATGCCCTTCAACAGACGAATGGATAAAGAAGATGTGGTTCATATACACAGTGGAATATTATTTAGCTTTCAGAAAGGATGAATACTCACCATTTGCATTGACATGGAAGGAACTGGAGGGTATTATGCTAAGTGAAATAAGTCAAGCAGAGAAAGACAGTTATCCTACGGTTTCACTTATATATGGAACCTAAGGAATAGTATGGAGGAATTAGGAGAAGGAAGGGAAAAATGAAGGGGGGAACTTAGAAGGGGAGATGAACCATGAGAGACTATGGACTCCAGGAAACAAACTGAGGGTTTCAGAGGGGAGGAAGGTGGGGAGATGGGTGAGCCCGGTGATGAGTATTAAGGAGGGCACGTCGTGCATGGAGCCCTGGGTGTTATACTCAAACAATGAGTCATGGAACATTACATCAAAAACTAATGGTGGGGGTGCCTGGGTGGCTCAATTGGTTAAAGCCGCTGCCTTCAGCTCCGGTGGTGATCTCAGGGTCCTGGGATCGAGCCCCAGATCGGGCTCTCTGCTCAGCAGGGAGCCTGCTTCCCCCTCTGTCTCTGCCCACCTCTCTGCCTACTTGTGATCTCTCTCTCTGTCAAATAAATAAATAAAATCTTTAAAAAAAAACAAAAAAAAAAACTAATGATGTACTGTATGATGACTAACATAACATAGTAAGATAAAGAAAAAAAAAGAAAGGAAGGAAGGAAGAAAGAATTTTAGTGAGTACTCGATGCACATAATTTCTTTAGATTAAGAAAAGCAGGTTTTTGCATTTGGAACCTTGAATCAAATTCATTCACCATCGTTTTACAGATGGTGAAACTAAGACTATGGATGATAGAATCTTACTAAGAAGCCATGGTAAGTTGAGGAGCTGAGACAGTGTGTCCACATCTTCTGCTTCCAACTCTCATCTGTGATACACACATACATGTGCACAGGCACATGCACGCGTATACACTGTAGAAAATTGGGAAAATAGAAGGAAAAACTTTTATTTATTTAAACTTAAAAGTAATGTAAGTATTTACAGAAGAAAAAAAAAAAACCTCACTCGTAATCCTACCACACTAAAACCAAGAGATTGTTTTTTCTTTCTTGCTAGTTTTAAGTTAATGCTCATTATTTTACATCTTAACTATGGTATATGTAACACTATGCCCTGTTTTGCTAAAATGTCTCATAAGCATTTATTATATAGTATTTCTCATTATTAAATACGCAGATAATAGGCAAAGAACAAATGTGCTGTAATTTTTGTAACCATTTGTCTTTTTTTTTTTTTTTCTGCACATCTTTTAAACTTTTCTTGCTCCTTTATACTCTCTTCCAGTCAAATGCACAGCGCTTCACGGAAACACTCCCCTCCCCAAGCACTTAGAGAAACAGTGAGTTGGCAAGCTTGGAGAAATTACATACTAAGGATGGGGGATCTTAACCTAGGTTTCAGAAATTCATAAATTAAGAACGAAGAACCAAAAGGAACGTTTCAGATTGGTAGAAGGCAAGGAAATTTAAAGGAATAATGTTTCTTATTAGGAGTAGTTCCATAGCATGTAGAGGAATTCAAGCATATTAAACCAATTCCTAAGATTCTTCTAAATTGAAATCTGGAGGGAACTGAGGAGCAAGCGTGTCTTGATCTAGGGCTCAAATGATTTGTCCAATATGCTCATTTTCACACTTGTTCTTTCTCTGTGTTTTGGCTCTTCTTTATTTTTAAATGGGTTCCATCTATGGAGCCCTGGAGAATGCAACTGCCAGCCTGATTTGCATTCTTTGGTACCATGACAACCAAGAAAAGAGATGGTATTTCTGAGCAGAAGAGTCCTAGGGAACCAAGACTATGTTTGGTTCATGTAAGCATTCCAAAATAATTATGGTGGTCAGAAAGATAGAATTTTCATTCACGCATTCATTCATGCAGTCACTTGTTTTTGTTTAGACCTGTGTAATGTGGTCACTCTTATGACCTGAGAGCATGTAATCCATGAGCAAAGATAAGACAGAGAGAAGCATTCTGACATCTGAAAATATTGGTTACTACAAATAGCTCCAAACTGAAATTAACAAAAATGAGTTAGCATTTGAGAGGGTAGGTGAAGGCAGAGGATTAGAAATGGGTGGATCATTTAAAGATGTGTGAGTCCTTAATGTGTTCTGAACTGCATTGTATGAACTGAAATAATACGCAAATGAACTAAATGTCATCCTAGCCCAAAAGCAATTATTTGCTTTGGGAAGTAATAGGAGAGGGAAAGCAAGTGCTACAGATTTGAATCCTGAAGGGAATGGTGTCATCTCTAAGTGCTATGAGAGTTAGTGATGGAGGAGCTTAGCTTAGTCTGGGGACAGGAGAAAAGCTTAATGGGGTGCCTTCAAAGTATAAATTAAGCAAGTATCTGATGGCACTGATGAGCATAATGTTTGGTGAAGATTAGGGGGCTGTGTGACCTTAAAGCTGGAATAGGATAAAGGCAGGAGGTAAGTTTGGAAAATCAAGTAGGATCCATCGCAAGAGAGTCTCAAATATGAGACCCAGGACATTGAACTTGATTCTTTTTCATTATGAGATGACTTCAAAAGATTTGATCCCAGTGCCTTCGAATTAAAAGGAAAAAAAAAGTATAATGTTTAGAAGTTAAAATGCATCAAGATGAGGAAATGTACAGGCATTATATATTCAAAAGTACATTATAAATAACCACAAATATGAAAATAAATTTAGTCATGCTATTGAGAAAGGAGGAAGAAAGGAAAGAAGGGGAAAGAAAAAGGAAAGGAAGGAAGAAGAGAGGGGGGTAAGAAAAAGAGAGTGAGAAAGAGAGGGAGGGAGGGAAGGGAAAGGAGAAGGAGAATGGAGGGAGGGGGAAGGGAGGGAGAGAGGAAGGAAGGAAGGAAGGAAGGAAAGAAGGGAGGGAGGGAAGGAAGGAAGGAAAGAAGGAAGGAAGGAAGGAAGGAAGGAAGGAAGGAAGGAAGGAAGGAAGGAAGGAAGGAAGGAAGGAAGGAAGGAAGGAAATTAATTTATAAAGGTGCCTGGGTGGCTCAGTCAGTTAAGTGTCTGCCTTTGGCTCAGGTTTTGATCCCAGAGTCCTGGGATTGAGTCCCAAATAGGACTCCTTGATCAGAGGGGAGCCTGCTTCTGCCTCTGCCTCTCTCTCTTTCTGTCTCTCATGAATAAAGAAAATCTAAGAAAAAAATATTTATTAAAAGATTCATAAGACCGGGTTTAGGGCAAGGGTATGGTCAAGCAAGCATCCTCATATACTTTTTTTTCTGAATGTAATTTCCTAGTGGAAACTGGAGCAATAAAGATTAACATTAAATGCATATTCAAATCAAGAAATTAAATTCTAAGAAATGAAGAAAATGCTTGGTAGATCAATGGATATGTATATTCAAGACAACATTGAAATGAGAAAAAATAAACACAGGCAATATATTTAAAATTGGGTTATTAATTTAATAAATGATTTGAAAATCAGTGGGATGCTACATAATATTGGAAAATAATGTGGCTACATGTGCATTTTATATAATGATAAATATGACATTGAATTTTAAAACTCAGAAGTGAAGTTTGAAAGAATATATGCCGAACTATGAACACTGACTATCTTAAGGGCTCGAGGAGTGACAGAATGAAATAATTTTTATTTTACTTTATACATGGTGGGGATTTGCGAATATTTTATAGCAAGAATTCATTTCATTTATAATCAATAAAACATGCACATGTAAATTTAGCTAAAAGAAAAGAAATTAAGGAATAAGTCAACTAGGCAGAAACTGATAACATGACTAGAAAAAAGCAGGGAAAAGAAGTAAGAAAAGACCTGGCTGTCAAAGTCCAGCTGATACAGAGGCAATTATCTAATGAACCTGAAAAGTAGAAACACCAATTTAGACAATTGAGGTAAAAATTTCACTTTAGACAACATATCTGATCTGTTTGGCAGATATCAATTGCATATCAAATTATTCTATGGATAATATGGAGGAAATAAAGTAGAAGTATTTGACTATGCAATAAGGGTAGGCTGAGTGTGAAGAATACTGGAGATATCAAAATCTGAGTTTGCAAAACACTAATTAAGCCATTTGGATTCATATTACAAAAGCCACTCACTCTTTAGGAAAAAAGTCACCCTGGGGTTCTTTTAAATAGCAAGTATTTCTAATGCAGTTAGGAAGCAACTAAATTTACAGAATTTTCACTAACCAAAACTTGCCACTAGCACAGAAGCTACATGAAGAGGACTCATCTGTGGTTTCCCCATCCACATTAATGTGGGTTTCCATTTGACTGTGACCCCATGGACCTGGTCAGAGAGGAGTGGTAACCCTGAGAGTTGGGTCCATTAGTGCAGATAAAATGGAATGGTTGACATTTATAGGTGAAATTGAGCAACGAACACAGTAACTCTGAATAAATCAGCCTTTAAAACTCAGAAAATCTTGTTTTGTGTAGCATTTTATATACTTGTGAAAAGCATTTTTGTAGTGTACAGACTTTTAGGATTAAAAGGGCCTTTAACATTCCTATAGTTCAATCTCCTTATATTCATTCATTCATTCATTCATTCATTCAGTTTCCTTGTTTTAGATCTTTAAGAAATAATGATAATGTGAAGGAGGTGGAAAACTTGTCCCAGGCCACCTTTTCCATCTGTGGAAAATGGAGAATTTGAGAAATGTCCTTAAGTCCAATTCCAGCATCCTTTCCCACTAAACAATGTGTTACTTCATTTGTTTTTTTAGGGTTCCAGCTGTACTTTGACATAGGTAAAGCAGAGAGTGTTTACTAATAGTTGCCACTAATAACTACTAGTTACTGTAATTAAAGGACTTAATAAATCTTTTCCTGACCAGATGCACACACATGTACACTCATGCATATACCACAAAACAAGTTGAAAATCAAGTTCTCACTTTGTGATTTGAGAACGGGTTTGTTTTTTCTCCCATTTATGCCTCTTACTTTTTTTTTTTTTTTAAGATTTTATTTATTTATTTGACAGAGAGAGACAGAGAAACACAGCTAGAGAGGGAACACAAGCAGAGGCAGTGGGAGAGGGAGAAGCAGGCTTCCCGCGGAGCAGGGAGCCTGATGCGGGGCTCCATCTCAGGACCTTGGGATCATGACCTGAGCCAAAGGCAGATGCTTATTGACTGAGCCACCCAGGTGCCAAATCCCTCTTACCTTCTTTAAAGAACCCACCCACTTCCACACCTCCCGCAATTATCTATTTGTATATAGATAATACCCAATTATTTATCTCCATCTCTAGTATCTCTCCTTAAGCTTGTTATGCATTTCCAATACTTTTCATGTTTCTTACCAGTTCTGGAGAAATAACTGAAGCCAACAGAGAGAAAGAGAGAATGAGAAGGAAAGAGAGTTCTGAGGTATCTGATTTCCTGGACTTATATTTGAAACAACCAAAGTCTGTCCTTCCTGTTCTGTACTTTGGTAAGTGAATTGATATATACTGTTTTCATCTTTAGTTAAAGTTGGGTTTCTGGGGGGCACCTGGGTGGCTCAGTGGGTTAAAGCCTCTGTCTTTGGCTCAGGTCATGATCTCAGGGTCCTGGGTTCAAGTCCTGCATCGGGCTCTCTGCTCAGCAGGGAACCTGCTGCCCCCTCTATCTCTGCCTGCCTCTCTGCCTACTTGCGATCTCTCTCCTCTCTGTCAAATAAATAAAATCTTTAAAAAAAAATAAAATTGTGTTTCTGCTATTTATAGAATTGACTGTGATGGAGTGTTATCTGACATAAACATAAAACCATGTAGTTATGTATCTGATTCCAAGTAGACAAGCGATAGATAATAAGAATTTGCATGATGCCAAGGTGGTCACATTATCTCTCATTCCACATGCTTTTTTGCTATGTAACTTTGCAATTACTCCATCAAGAGATGGAGCTTTTCTCTTCACCCACTTGACTGTGGGTGATTGTTTTGACAAATAGAATATGGTTGAAATGATGCTGTTTCAGTTCTAAGGAAAGCCTTTAACTTTTTAGGCAGCTTCTTCTTCCTGCCACTTGGAAGTCAGTCACCATGTAAAAAGTATGACTACCTTGAGATCACCTTGCTTTGAGTAGTCCAAGCCAATGGAGTCCTCTTATGTTAGAATACTGAGATGCCACGTGAAGGGAGAGAAGAAGAGAAGGGAGGGAAAGAGGGAGAGACAGAGAATGCCAAGTAGCACTGAGTGTGCCAACTAGCACAACATGTGCCAAGCATGTGCATTAAGAAGCCATCATCTTGAAAGTACCTTGTGGCCTCAGCTACCCAAGTGGAGACCACAGGGATCCAGAGACAAGCTGCCCAGCCGAGCATTTTCACATTTCTGACCCATAAAATCTTGAGCAAAGCCAAATGACTAAGTTCGAAAAGTTGGAAAGTAGTTTGTTACATAGAAATAGGACAAATAATGGGGGCAAAATCACATAAATAGGAAAATTCCAAAAACTGTCCAGAATATAAGGGAGAGACCCTTTCATTTCAGTAAGGACCATGAAAGAATATTATAGGAATAAATAATGTTATAGGAATAAAAACAGGATGGGATTGTTTTGAGAATGATCACAAAAAACAAAGTGGCATTGGCTTTACAGTGAACATAACCTCTGAAGATCTTGCTTGTGGAAGTGATGAGCATGATCTCAGCTATGAGAGTTAAGAGTGCAGAGTCTAGAGCCAGACACTTTCTCTCTAATCCTGCTCTGCCACATGCAAAACTCTGACCTTAGAAAAATTGCTTTGTCTCTCTGTGTTTCAGTATAATCATCACCTATAAAATAGGTATAACAATATTACCTACATCATAAGGTATCATAATGATTGAGTTAATATTTACATAGTGGTGAAGGCAGTCACCAATATATATAGATGCGTCATCTATGTATTTAAATTTTAAAAATCTCTGTCAACTGAATAAATAAAATATTTAAAAAATTAACTAAAAAAAAAAAAAGATTTATGCACGTACCTCTAGATACTTAAGTAGAATCCATTCACTTGTTTCTGCTTTGTTTTGGGGGAGGATGTTAAAGGTAGTTTTTTTTTATTGTGGTAAAAATATATGTGACATACAACTTACTTTAACCATTTTAAGTATACGATTCAGTGGCACTGAGTGTGTTGGCATTGTTCTTAACCATCACCACCATCCACTTGAAGAACTTTTTCATCATTACAAAGTGAAACTCTGTACGTATTAAATAATAAATCTTCTTTGTCCCCACTCCCCTATCCCCAGTCCCTGGTAACCTCTATTCTGTTTCTTTCTCTAGGAATTTAAATCTTCTGAGTACCTCGTAAGTGGAATCATACAACATTTGCCCTTTTGTGTCTGTCTGTCTTCACTTAGCATGATATTTCAAGGTTCATCCATGTTGTAGCAGGTGCCAGAATTTCATTCCTTTAAAAGTCTGAGTCTGTTCCACCGTACATTTATACCACAGTGTGTTTATCCCTTTACCCATCAGTGGACATCTGTATTGTTTCCATCCTTTGGCCATTTTGAATAATTCTACTGTGCATGTTGTTGTACAAATGTCTATTTCAGTCCCTGCTTTCAGTTATCTTTGGAATACACCCAAAATGGAATAATTGGATCCTAAGATAATTTTTTAAGAGTAAGTAAACCTTAGCTAGAAAGCAAGTGAGGAGGGAATTGGGAGTGTTCCTGCCAGAGTGCACAGCCTATGGAAGGTCATGAGACAGCAAAGAAGACAGTGTATGATCAACTCATTAGGAAACAAAAGCTTCTTAGGGCCAGAGAGTGGTATGGAAAGTGGCGAGAGATAGGGATGGAGATATAAATGGAGGCAGATCCTGGAGAGCCATGTTTTATAGGTTGGTCTAAATCTTTGTCTTTATTTGTTTTGAAGTCTTAATCTCTAGTACCTCAGAATGCCTCTTTGTATGGAAGGAGGATTATTACAGATATAATTAGTTAAGATAAAGTCATACTGCAGTAGGGCGGGTTTCTAAACCAGTGTATCTTTTGCTTATAAGAAGACAGCTATGTGGAGACAGAGACACAGCAAGAATACCATGCAATTATGGGGAGTTGGAGTGATGCATCTGCAAGCCAAGGATCAGCAAAGATTGTTGGAGAGTCACCAGGATCTAGGAAAGGGCAAGGGAGTATTCTACAGGTTTCAGAGGATAGCATGGCTACCCTGCCAATATCTGGATTTCAGATGTTTGGCTTCCAGAACAGTTAGAAAATTTAATTTACGTTGTTCAAGCCACTCAGTTTGTGGTAGTTTGCTATGGTAGCTCTAGGGAATGAGTATACCATGTTATAAATAATGGGAATTATCCTAGGAGATATGGTGGACCAGTGGAGAGAATCAGAAGAGAGAAGAGCTGGCAAATAGATGAGCAGAATAGATGTGAGATGTTCAGTTAGACAAATACCAGGGCTCAGGATAATAATCAAAACAAAACAAAACAAAATATGATGATGATGATAGAATAAAAACAAGTACTTTGCAAACACTGAGATAAACACTTAGTGGTGAGTTATTTCATAAAATATACCTATAATGTAGCTACTATTTTAATGTGGTATTATTATAATGCAAGTGGGCCTTGAATTGTCCAAGGACAAATAGAGAATAAATGTTCAAAGCAGGATTCTAACCAAAACAGTTGTTTTGTTTTGTTTTTCTACAGCCTGTGGTCTGAGCCACTTGGCTGTACTTATCTCACTCAGAAGGAACAGTGTGAGGGTGAGAAAGCGGACTGAGAAAGACGTTTATGTGGAGAAATCAGAAACTGTAAAGCTTAGATGATCAGGTAAAGGAGAAACAGACGGTGTCATTCACACAAACAAGAAAGTTGAAATTTGGAGCAGGTGCAGGTCAATGAAGAAGGAAACCGAATTCTTTTTTGTCAGGGACAGAAAATTGCATCATGTCCCCAGCCCTAAATGAGCTTGGTCATTTCCTCTCAGTGCTGCCTCCATCCTGTCTCAGCCACTCCATGAATGACGTGCAGCTGCACTCCCTCCCCTGTGTTCCAGGAAAGCATCTGGAAATAAACAGCACTTAGCCCTGCTGCCGAGACAAAGGCATTGTTTCTTTAATAACATGTCTCTTTGGAAACCGTCTCCAGACCTACTTCAGAAGCCAGGCTGTGCTGACCCTCACATGGTGTAGCTTGTTCAGTTCTGCTGGGCAAAGAAGTATGTGGGAGCTGTGGTGAGCATAGCCCTTACTCCTTAAAAGAAAGGAAATGGGATTTGGAGGTAACTTTGGTGAGAGTCAACTGCAACAGGCAGGTGCTTCAATTTAAGAGTGCAGATGGGGGGGCCACAGTTTATTTCATGGCAATTGTTCATATGTGTGTGTGTCCACAAGCATGCTGTCTGGAACCAGCGTCTAGAAGTGAATCACCACCCAACCAGTATAACAATGAGAGAACTGACGGTTATCAATTTGTACTCTGAATTATTGATACCTGCTGATATTTACATCAGTTGCAGTAGCGGGGGTGGGGGGGCGGGGCCTACTGTTTATTTGCCACTGAGTGTATGCTTGGCATACTGTTATCCCACTTACTTACATATCCCACGTGTATGTATCAGTTTGTAGCTGCTACAAAAAAATGTATGAAACAAAACCTCAAAGATACTCAAAATAAGTACTAATTTTTTTTTTTTTTTTGTAAGTCTAGAGTCCCTTGGTCAGTTTTTTCTGACCAAAACTTGTCAGTTTTGCTGACTAAAACAAACATGGTAGGGCTCACTCAAGTGTCTAATTAGCAGTGTGTTGGCTAGGCAACTATACAGATCTTAGGGAGACTTTCCCACGTGTCTGGGGCCTTGGCTGGGATAAACAGACTGATTCAACTCTGTTCCACTTGTCTCATTCTGTCCACTTGTCTCATTCTCTAGCAGACTAGTCCAGGTACATTCTCATCGGGAAGGCCGAAGGTAAGAAAGGAAGCTAAACACTTGAGCACATTTTAGTCTCTGTTTGTGTCACATTTGTTACTTCTTTATTAACCAAAGAAAGCCACAGGGTCAAGTCAAATGTCATGATGGGAGGGCACAGCAAAGGGTATGGATATGGGGATGTCTTTAGTAGGGTCCATCAATGTAGTCATTCTACCATAACGTACTTTTCTATCTAATTCCCATGAGAATTCTATGACCATTTTAGAAATGAAGAAGCTAAGGAACTATTTAATGTCACATCTTATTCAAAATTGCAAAACTGTGAAGTTAGAAAGCTAGGACTTAAAGGCAAGATAACTCTTGTCCGTTTGTTTTTGTTGTTTTGTTTGTTTTTATTACATCATGGGAACTAGACACCAACAGAATGGGGGCAGAGACTCAGAGAAGTAAGGAATGTCATGGCGGCCCAATAGTCTGTGACCCAGGGAGTGACCAAGAAAGGCCCATATTAGGAAGTCTGAGTCAGCTGTGCATACAAGAAGATAGGTAAAATGCAGAAAGAATGTGGGACTTGGTTAGAAATTTAGCAAGAACCTACCTAGTGTTGTTATTAAGGAAACAACACCAAGGTTTCTGTAAGAAGAGCCTCCAGGATCTAGGCAGATAAGAAACCACATAGCCAAGTGCCTTTTTGGGTGGCTCAGTTAGGTGTCTGCCTTTGGCTCAGGTCCTGTTCTTGGAGTCCTGGGATCAAGCCCTTTGTTCGGCTCCCTGCTCAGCAGGGAGTCTGCTTCTCTCTCTCCCTCTCAGAAGGAGTCTACTCCCCCTACTCCTTCTCTCAAATAAATAAAATCTTGAAAGAAAGAAAGAGAGAGAGAGAGAGAGAGAAACAAAGAAAGAAAGAAAAGAAAAGAAGGAAGGAAAGAAAGAAAAGAATAGCAAGAAAAGAAAAGAACGAAAACACACACAGCCAAGTGATTGCAGCAAATCATGACAGGATTTCAAGTCAAGGAGATAATCAAACACTGGGCCAAGAAACCCAGCTTAAGACTAGTCACTAAGTTCCCATTGCCTTTTGCATGGGCTCCAGCATCCTTAACGTGGCCTGTAGTATGTTACGTGGGTTGACATCATTTGGGGCCATTCTTCCAGTTATTCTCTCAGCAGCTTGATGTCAATGTGTCATGGCCTTTCTCACCTTCAGGCATTTATGTGTAATCTTCCTCATACCTGGGACACTTTTTCCTAACTTCTCACACTTTCTTTATATGGCTAACTCTTACACTTTTTTTTTTTTTTTTAAGTTTTTGGTTATACCAAATTTGTTAAATGTTAACCCCAACATTCTTAAGATGCTCCCAGAGCACCCTATATTTCTTCAGCATGACAGTCTTCATATTTGTACGTATTTGTTTCATTGCCTGTCTTCTCTTTAGAGTAATAGTTGACTAACCTTTTCTTTAAAGAGCCATAAGTGCATATTATAGGCTTTGTGGGCTATTGA
>CM053615.1:64823831-64836519 GCA_028646535.1 Procyon lotor
GTTAACCCCAACATTCTTTTTTTTTTTTTTTTAAGATTTTATTTATTTATTTGTCAGAGAGAGAGAGAGAGAGAGAACACAAGCAGGCAGAGACAGAGGGTGAAGCAGGCTCCCTGATGAGCAAGGAGCCCGATATGGGACTCGATCCCAGGACCCTGGGATCATGACCTGAGCTGAAGGCAGAGGCTTTAACCCACTGAGCCACCCAGGTGCCCAACCCCAACATTCTTAAGATGCTCCCAGAGCACCCTATATTTCTTCAGCATGACAGTCTTCATATTTGTACGTATTTGTTTCATTGCCTGTCTTCTCTTTAGAGTAATAGTTGACTAACCTTTTCTTTAAAGAGCCATAAGTGCATATTATAGGCTTTGTGGGCTATTGAGTCCCCATTGTTACTACTCTTTTCTACTATTATAGTGTGCAGAGGGAGCATTAACAATATGCAAATGAATGAGCATGTCTCTGTTCCAGTAAAACTTCATTTATAGAAACAGGTAGTGGACTGGATTTGATCCATGGCCATGGTTTGCTGATTCTTGCCCTGGAATATAAGTTCCATAAGAGTTGGGACTTTGTCCAAGTTGTTCACCACTGGGTTTCAGTAAGCGGAACAGAAATGGCATATAGTAAGTATAAAAAAATACTTGTTGAATGAACCAAGAAATATGATCTTACACCTTGGACAAATTTTGGATATACGGGTTATCTGTGATGTAAAGAGTTAAGCATTTGAATTCAAGACTTCAAACCACAACCTCACCATTCTGTAGAGCCAAGGTTACAGGATCATTCTTCAAACATGTTTGGTTCAGAAACTGAAGTGTATCTAGTTCTGTAGGTGATGCCCATCAAAAGATAAAGATAAAGACATCTAAGGAAGGTCTGGATGGAGGGATCAACTATAGGCCTTGGTTAGTCCAAATGTCTAACGATTTATTAGATTTGCATAACTGCTATAAAAAATTACCTCAAATTTGGTAGGTTAAAACAACAAAAATATATTATTTTCTCCTATAGTTTTATAGATCAGAAATCTGACATGGGATCTCAAATGGGTTAAAATCAAGATGTCAATAAAGCTATCTTCCTTCCTGGATGCTCTAGGAGAGCATCTGTTTTGAGGTCACCATAGTCTTTGTTTCATGGCTCCCTTCCTCCATCTTCAAAGTCAACAATGTTGCATCTCTCTGACCATCTTTCCATAGACACAGCTCTTTCTTATGACAGGAAATTTTTTTACTTACAAGGATACATGTAATTAGATTAGACCCAGATAAGAATCTGATATTCAATCGAAGAGCATGCCTTAAAAGTTTCCATAAACATGTAATTATTAAAAGGATCTTATTTTCTAGACAGGCAGTTTTACAAAATTGGCTGCAATGAGCACAAAAGTATTAAATGTTGACCTGTTATATTCTTAATGCATTATACATGGTTCTGATTTTTTTCCAAGCTTTACTGAGCTATAATTGACATATAACTACATATTTTTTTTTCTACAAAGACAGAGCAAGACTCATATTATGCATTTTGTTTTTTGTCTTTGTTTTTACATTCTTGGTTATTTCTGAATTTAGGAATTGCTTTAAGAATTTTTTTATTTTATTTTTTCAGTGTTACAAGATTAGTTTTTCATGCACCACACCCTCCATGCAATATGTGCCCTCCTCAATACCCACCACCAGGCTCACCCAACCCCCCACCCTCTCCCCTCCAAATATTTGGGAAAAAGAAAAGTCAATTGAGTGGGAAATCTCTGTAACTTCCATTCAGATCTTGTAAACCTAAAACTGCTCTCTAAAAAATAAAGTTGATTTTTTAAAAAATCAATTGTATTTCTAGATACTAGTGGCCAAAAATCTCAAAATATTAAGAACATAATTCTATTTATAATTAAATAGAAAAATAAAATATTTATTATTAAATTTAACAAAAGAAGGGCACGATATAGACACTGAAAACTGCAGAACATTGCTAAAAGTTAAAGAAGATCTAAACAAAAAAAGACATACCACGTTATTGTATTAGAAGACATTATTATTAATATAGCAGTTCTCCCCTAGATTCTATATGTATAGCTTCAGCTCTATTCCTATCAAAATTCCAGCAGGCATTTTTCAGAGATTTAACAAGCTAATCCTAAAATTTATATGGAAATGCAAGATTTAGAAGGGCCAAAGCAATTTTTAATAAAGAAATACAAATTTGTTACAAAGGAAATTTTTTTAGTCTCAAGTTTTTATTTAAATTCCAATTAGTTAATATAGTGTAATATTAGTTTAGGGAATAGAATTTAGTGATTCATAATTTGCATATAACACCCATCACTCATCACAATAAGTGCCCTCCTTAATACCCATCACTCATTTAACCCATTCCCCTTCCCACCTCCCCTACAACAACCCTCTGTTTGTTCTCTATAGTTAAGAGTCTGTTTTATGGTTTAACACTCTTTCTCCCCCTATGTTCATCTGTTTTGTTTCTTAAATTCAACATATGAGTGAAATCATAATGGTATTTGTCTTTCTCTGACTGACTGATTTTGCTTAGCATAATACACTCTGGCTCCATACACATCATTGCAAATGACAAGATTCCATTCTTTTTTATGCCTAATATTCCATTGTAGTGTGTGAGTGTGTGTGTGTGTGCACATGCGTGTGTGTGCACCCACGTCCCACAACTTCTTTATCCATTCATCAGTCAATGGACATTTGGGTTCTTTCCATAATTTGGCTGTTATTGATAATGCTGTGATAAACATCAGGGTGCATATGGCTCTTTAAATCAGTAGTTTTGTATCCTTTGGGTAAATCCCTAATAGTGTAATTGCTGGATTGTAGGATAGCCATATTTCTAACTTTTTAGGAACCTCAATACTGTTTCCCTGAGTGGCTGCACCAGTTTGCATTCCCATCAACAGTGTAAGAGGGTTCCCTTTTCTCCACATCCTCACTGACATCTGTTGTCTTCCAGTGTTGTTACTTTTAGCCATTCTGACAGGTGTGAGGTGATATCTCATTGTAGATTTGATTTGTATTTCCTTGATGTTGAGTGATGTTGAGCATCTTTTCTTGTAACTGTGTATAATTTTAAGGAATACAAACTGTTGATTTCATATACTTATATATTGCAAACTAATTGCCACTTGTAGCCTTAAATAACACTTCCATCCTGTCACAAATTATCTTTTCTTTTCTGTGGTGAGAACATTTAAGATCTATTGTCTTAGCAACATTCAAGTGTATAGTACCATACTATTAACTGTAATCACCATGCTGTGCATTAGACCCCCAGAACGTACTCATCTTATATCTGGAAGTGTATACCCTTTGACCAACATTTTCCTTTTTCCTCCATCCCCCAGCCTCTTGAACCAATGTTTGTTTCCTGTTTCTGAGTGTTTCTGTTTTGTTTTGCTTCTTCATTTGTTTTGTTTTGTTTGTTTGTTTGTTTGTTTGTTTTTTGGTTCCCATACAGAAGTAAAAGCATACACTATTTGTCTTTCTCTGTGTGACTTATTTCACTTAGCATAATGCCATCAAGGACCATCTGTCTTATCCCAAATGGCAAAATTTTCTTTCTTTCTTACGGCTGAATACTATTCCATTGTATATGTACCACATCTTCTTTATCCATCATTTGTCGATGGATATGTGGGTTGTTTTCATATTTCAGCAATTGTGAATAATGCTGCAATGAACTTGGGAGTGCATGTATCTCTTTGAGATCCTTTTCTACTTCCTTTGGATATATACCAGAAGTAATATTGCTGGATCATATGGTAGTTGTATTTTTAATTTTTTTTTAAAAGATTTTTATTTATTTATTTCACAGAGAGGAGAGAGATCACAAGCAGACAGAGAGGCAGACAGAGAGAGGGGGAGAAGTAGGCTCCCTGCTGAGCAGAGAGCCCGATGCAGGGCTGCGGGGCTTGATCCCAGGACCCTGAGATCATGACCTGAGTCGAAGGCGGAGGCTTTAACCCACTGAGCCACCCAGATGCCCCTGTATTTTTAATTTTTTGAGGAACCACATACTATTTCCAATAGCATTTTTATCAATTTATATTCCCACCAATAGTGCATAAGTGTTCCCTTTGTCCACATCTTCAACTTTTGTCTTTTTATAATAGGCATTCTAATAGGTGTGATGTGCTATTATGGTTTTGACTCATATCTCCTTAATTATTAGTGATATCAAACACCTTTTCTTGTACCTGTTGGTCATTGTATGTCTTCTTTAGAAAAATGTCTATTTAGTTCCTGTACCCATTTTTAAAATCAGACTTTTTTTGTTATTCAGTTATATGATTTTTTTGTATTTTGCATATTAACCCTTTTTCAAATATATGATTTGCAAACATTTTGTAGGATGCTTTTTCATTCTGTTGGCTGCTGCTTCTGTTGTACAGAATCTTATTTTTAAATTTCATGTAGTCCCACTTATTAATTTTTTATTCTTTTGTTGATGTGCATTAATATAATATGGAAATTCATGTAGGAAAAAGAGAAAGGCCATTTGGAACTTAAATTCTAGAAAAGCTAGGATATTTTTCAATTAAGAAAAATTGGATTCCTATCAAGAAATGGGCAGAAGATATGAACAGACATTTCTGCAAAGAGGACATTCAAATGGCCAACAGACACATGAAAAAGTGCTTAACATCACTTGGCATCAGAGAAATACAAATCAAAACCACAGTGAGATAACACCTCACACCAGTCAGAATGGCTAAAATTAGCAAGTCAGGAAACGACAGAGGTTGGTGAGGATGCAGAGAAAGGAGAACCCTCCTACACTGTTGGTGGGAATGCAAGCTGGTACAGCCACTCTGGAAAATAGTATGGAGGTTCCTCAAAAAGTTGAAAGTAGAGCTACCCTATGACCCAGCAATTGCCCTACTGGGTATTTACCCTAAAGAGACAAATGTAGTGATCTGAAGGGGCACGTGCACCCAAATGTTTATAGCAGCCATGTCCACAATAATCAAACTATGGAAAAAACCTAGGTGTCCATCAAAAAATGAATGGATAAAGATGTGGGTGTATACACACACATACACAATGGAATACTGTGCAGCCATCAACATAATCCTGCCATTTGCAACTACGTGGATGGAACTGGAGGGTATTATGCTAAGCAAAATAAGTCAGTCAGAGAAAGACAAGTATCACATGATCTCTCTGATATGAAGAATTTGAGAGGCAGGGTGGGGGGTTGTGAAAAATGAAACAAGTTGGGATGGGGAAGGAGACAAACCATAAGAGACTCCTAAACTCATGAAACGAACTGGGGATGGCTGGGTGGTAGGGGGAGTAGGGATAAGGTGGCTGGGTTATGGACATTGGAGAGGGTATATGCTATGGTGAGTGCTGTGAAATGTGTAAGCCTGAGGATTCACAGACATGTACCCTGGAGTAAAGAATACATTATATGTTAATAAAAAATAATTTATAAAAAAAGAAAGAAAAATTGGATTCAAATCTCAGTTTCTACCTTTATGATGACTGAAACTTTATTATAACTAACCTGTGTGGCTTTCAGTATTTTCAACTGTAAAATGAAAATGATACTAATATCATTTATTATGACACTAATATTTACCCCACAGTTTTTGTTATAAAAATTAAATAAGGTCATGTCTGTTAAGTATTTAGCATCAAATAGTTGTCCAATAAATTTTGGTTATTCTAATTACATACTACTGAAGGCTACTAAGTACCAGGTTAGCAGCGGAGGCGTCAAATTCAGACATTCAGATTTCTAAGGGGTAGCTTGAAGGTATTTGGATTACAAAGGCAAGCCATAGAAGGAAAACGCTGAGAAAGTAGAGTAAGCACATTGATAAATAGTTCTAAGTAAAAGCAATTTCTGCCTGAGACCCTTAGGCTGTCTTCTCTCTCTTTGGGTGACTGTCAAACCCCAGAGATATGGCTTCTTATGGTAACAGATATAGAGACAAATTATGCTCTGGATAAGGTCGTGTTTTCCTTAACTACACTTGAAGTCCAGATGGGTCAACTTACTGTCAGAATGAAGCAGAAGAAATCTTGATAAATTTAAAGCAGAAGACAGATTAAGGTGTGAGAATGTGTGTGCATGTGCATGTGTGCACAAATGCATGCATATATGTATATATAATCCAAGTAAAACTGATTTATTTCTGGATGATAAATCCTGCCCTATCTTTCCCTTCCAGTATTTATGAAGTCAACCAGGCACTTTTCCAATTCACTTCATTCTCCATTGCCCACTTATCCCAGTTATTGAATCCTTGGGGGATCTCTAGAGAGCACCCACCAGTTGTGCCGATCATGCCTAGGGCTGCACAACTGTATATTAAGAACTTGAGAGCATAAGCTCCTTTCAGATCCATTATGAAGTAGTTCTTTCTTCCCAATGACTTCTGGTAGCAACTGGCTTGAAGAAACAGCTTAGAAGAGGTATTAGCCAATTTGTGAGATTTAAATTTGAAACAATAAAGGAAATGAAAGAAAACAAACAACAGAAAACTATTTCTAAGATTGAATACTATGCTTTTAATATGCACTCTAAGAATTTATCAAATCAATTAACACATTTTCATTTGTAATAGTTCTTTAAATTTCATGGTGTTTCCCTCACATACATAAACCAAACTAAAGAGCACAATAACCCTGACTTTAGGTGGAACTGATTTTATCATACACATTTATTTCATTTTATTTTTTAACAAGTTTAAAGATTTTATTTATTTCACAGAGAGAGGGAGATCACAAGTAGGCAGAGAGGCAGGCAGAGAGAGGCGGGGAAGCAGGCTCCCCGCCGAGCAGAGAGCCCAAGGCAGGGCTCCATCCCAGGACCCTGAGATCATGACCTGAGCCGAAGGCAGAGGCTTTAACCCACTGAGCCACCCAGGCACCCCTACCATACACATTTAATGAACAAAAAAAATTATAACCACATCTATCTAAATATCCAGATAGGACCTTGTACTGGATTTCTTTATTTGTAAACTCACCCACACTCTATATGACTCCTTTGCAACTCAGACAGGCTAATAATTGCATACAGGATATTTAGGGACTAGTACTTAGGAAAATGAGCCCCGAAGACAAAAGAAAAGGTCAGGCTATGAAGTCCAAAGAAAATTTGAATATGGAGGACCTCCTTACTAGCAATATTAATTGTGAAGTTTCCAAAGTTCAACCCCACACATTAACCCTGGGGCAGATGTTAATTAGCACATTACAATTTTACTAAGACTGTTACTGACAATGTTACTTTAGATTTTGGTAGTTTGGTGGAATGTGTGTGTGTTTGTCCAGAAATTAAAAGTTAGTGTGATGGTTGGGAGAAAGGAGAACTTATTCAAATCCTTAGAAATGCACCTATACAAACATGTTATGGGAGCCTACTGTGACTATGGTGTCATGGAGGAACAAAGTGCTCTGTTCTCCATGGTGGGAGGCAGTGAATTGAAAGAGTGATTTAGGGCCTGTTAACATAAATGAGAGGAGACAAGCCCGACCTATGCACAGGAGCCCCTCCACGAAGTTTAGACAAGGCAAAGATGTTTCTTTTCTGTCTGTCATTCTCTCTCTGTAGCCAGCAGATGAGTATTTCATAGTGAAATAATTCAAAGAGAAGGAACCCAAGGGTAATGTAGCAACAGTCATCGAACATTCCTTAAGCCATTTGATCTCACTGGAGCACCACATGCCATATCTGCCTTTTTGCAGACAGATTCCATGCATTCAATTGGATTTAAATCTTTCATGCTATTCTGCCTTTCTCCTGTCCCTAGATACTGATAGGATTATCTAGCATTGGGTAAAGCACAAGAATAAGTTTTAAAATAGGCCCTTTCATAGTCTGCATCAATGTCTCAAGTCAGAACCTGATTAGCCCTACATTCAGAATCCCATATCCCATTATTCATTAATGCCTAAGTAGTTGTATATAAAGTTAAAGATCTTGTAGTCAATATGCTCTCTTCACAAAAGTTTGTGTTTTTTTTTTAAATAGTATTGACATTTACGGAAACTTTAAAATAATGTGTCCCCAGAATATATGGTATAAGATGTCACAAAATAGTAGTTTCTCAACAAACACCTTTGTCATAAATAATGTATTTGAATATATACTTTGTTTAACTTGAAAGTCTCACAAGCTCAGAAACTAAGCTTGGAGTTAATTATTGGAGGAAAGCTTGAACATACAATAATCATGAAGAAACATTTAGCCCAAATGATGGAAATCGAATATATCTATTTGCATTACCTAAAACATTTCCGGTTTTGGAGGGAGAAAAAAAACCCAATAAAACTGTCACATTCATTTAATGCTATGAAATGACATATCCTCTGCTTTTAATCTTTGTATGCTTTCAGCTGGCTGTTATACATTCCAGACTGGTTCACATGTTTGTAGAAATCAAATTCTGTTTGGATTCTTGGACAAGCAATTAATGCTTTGCCAGACCCATAGAAAATCATATTCAGCACCACGGACAGAACAGAATTGCTTCTTTCTGAACTACAGCTGTTTCTTGAAATTTTTTCCCCCTGATAAAACATCCAGACACACGTCTGTCTCTTAATTGCAGGAGGGGTTGTTACAAGACATCTTGAATTTTAACAACCTATTTTAAAATTAAGGAAAAGGACTAAAAGCAGACCAGCGAAACCTTAAGTACTTTTATAGGATACAAAACTTGATATCCCAGAAAGTATGTAAAGACCTTCAGAGACAAACATTGATGTTATACACATGAACAAATGGGTACATAATTAAAAATCCTGATCCCCTTAAAAACAGAATTTCCCTTAGATAAATTAACTGCTTTTTGCAGTAATATATGTTTATTATTGTTTATTTAATTTTTAATAGGTGTTTGCTTGTATTTCTTTTAGTTATGATGTTAATACATGACAACAGATTATTAGGAAAATATTATCAATTGAAGCAGTTCATTTTATGAAAATAATGTAAATTAAAAATTATTTTTTTAGTTTTAGTGATTTCCTTCAGGTAGTTTGTGCTTTTTACTTAAATTCAAAGTAATGTGATTTTATAAAGAGTAATTTTAATAATGATAATAATAAAAAATAGAGAATATTATTTGACTCATGTGCAAGATATGGTACTATGTGCTTTCCTTGGTATGTCTCACTAAATATTTATTTAACCATTAAACTTTGTAGGGCACATACATATTTTTTCTTTTAAGTTGTACATGAGAATTGAGACTTGGATGTCTTACATAATGTGTCTGAAGTCAAACAGTTGTTACATGTGTATATGTTTTTGTGTATTTTAACAGACTTTTGTCATAGTTACAATTAGCCAAGGATTGTTTTAAACAATTTATAAGAATTAAAGGAATTATTTTGTTAGTATCATTATTATATCCATGTTACAAATGTGGAATGGAACTTTCCTAAAGTTAAAAATACACATTTACCTGAAATCACACATTTACGAAACGATGAAATTGAGCTTAGAAACCAGAGGGTCTAACTTGAAAGTCCACATTCAACATTCTAAGCCTTTTGGAAAGATTACTTTAATCTCTTAAAAAGCCTCTACTTTTTGGGGGCGCCTGGGTGGCTCTGTGGGTTAAAGCCTCTGCCTTCGACTCAGGTCATGATCTCAAGCCCCACATCGGGCTCTCTGCTCAGCAGGGAACCTGCTTTCCCTGCCCCACCGCCTGCTTCTCTGCTCACTTGTGATCTCTCTCTCTGTGTCAAATAAATAAATAAAATTTTTTTTAAAAAAAAAAGCCTCTACTTTTTAACTATTACTGCTTACATCCATCCTGCATATCCCTTTTAATGCAAGGAACTTTGAATCCTCACTTTATCATCATGTATAAACAATTTTTTGTCACATCAACTTCTCATTTCTTTAGAAGTTTGGGAAGCCACTTCACTGCTTCCAAAACCACTTGGATCTCTGTTCAGTTATAGTAAAATCTAAAGGACAATCAATGCAGTTTTTTTTTTTTTAAGATTTTATTTATTTATTTATGAGAGAGAGATAAGTGGGGAGAGGAGCAGAGGAAGAGGGATAAGCAGACTCTGTGCTAAGCATGGAGCCTTTCATGGGGCTTGATCCCACGACTTGAGATCATGACCTGAGACAAAATCAAGAGTCAGATGCTCAACTAACTGAGCCATCCAGGTGCCCCACAATCAGTGCAGTTTTGCTTTCATCCCAGGCATCCTTGTCCACCATCAAAATTCAAGCCCTCTAACCTGCTCTTATCCCACCAAACACAAACACACATTCAGTTACATATCTTATCATGCACTTTTTTTTATAATGATCTATGCTTCCTACTTTCTAAAATTTCTCTTGGCTCTTCTGTGCTGATTATAACTTCAATTCCATTATAAGTTTCCCCCTTTATATCAGAAACCTTCTCACAGAATGTTCCCTCACCTTCTTTTGTTTCTGAAACCAACTCTCCCCTGACAACACTTCTTCTCTGAAGCCTGTTTATTTTTTCTCACCTTATAGTCTCTGAGGTGATGTCACCATTCTCTAGTTTGTCTTTGCTTCTATTACAAATCTTTCTTATGTTCTCTTATAAAAAGCTCTTCTTTGGCTCTCACAATCTCCAGCTGTACATTTTATTGATTTATGGATCCCTTTTAGTATCTTATATAAGTAACTGACCCATTCTTCCCAAAAATGCACATATCTTTTTATAACAGTACTTGAGTTCCTAGTTATAAATACATAAGTAACTGCTAGAATTCCTGGATTTTAAGTACTTTTTACTACTCATTAATGTCATATATTGAACACTATTTAATTAGGACCTAGATTTTTGTCTTCCTCTGAACTCCACCCCTCACCTTTAGTCTGAGCTAAATCACCAGTACAACCATACTACACTCAACCTTTCTCAATCTCCTTGAATCGACAGCCTTCAAAGTCACTTTCTTAAGTAACCCATATTAGAACACACTGTTATCCAACAATATCAACATCAAATATTTATTGATCCACAGTTCTGCATGAGAGATATAATAGCATTTATTGATACAATATGATAGATACTGTACTAAGCAGCTTATGTCTATTAACTCTTAATCCTCATCATGATACCTATTAATATATCTGTTTTTTTTAAATAAAGTAAGCCAAGATTGGTTAAATTACCTATCCAAGTTTATATTCCTACATAAAGGATGGAAGCTGGGACTTAAATAAAAAAAAATGTGGCTGTGGGGCCCATGGTCTCAACTATATCACTGTTTTATAAGTTTTATGGTCTAATGAGAAATTCACATAAGTAGAGAACTCAATTGTTCTAGATAAATAAACAGTCAAATTGCCTTTTGATGTAGTTGTGTAGTGTTATGCCTAACACAGAGCCTAAAATATAGAAAGCAGTCATAAACATTAGTTATCTTTCTTTCCATATTCTTCAGGGTGACTTCACATAAGGATTATTCAAAAAGAAAAAAGGGGCTAGCAACAACTATATAGACACTGAAGAATAGATTTTAAGTGTCTAAAGATTTTAGATGTGCGTATTTTAGATCTTCAGCTGTACATGCAGAGATTTATACACACTATATCATATCTACGCAAGTTTGAAATTTCTCATCCAAGCTCCATTTGTTGAGAACCTGAAACCCTGAGAATGTTTCCTTTGACAAAATCCCAACAGCTCTTAAATCATCTATCTTCAAGGAAAGTGAAAGAGAAGGAATGCATTGTAGGCATGTAGGAGAAATATCATTTTGAGAGACAGAATCCCCAGGGAAATTGGGCTGTTCTGCTAAAATGAGTTTATCAGCCCCTTGTGATGCCCCCTTGCTAACACCATGTATTGTTTACTCTGTTCTTTATTCCTTGTCCCTGGGAGGAAATTTAGTATTGTGCTTGCCTTTTAAATGATTTCGAAACTTTTATTCACTACCCACTCGTAACTATTCTACCTACCACTGCCTGATCTGCCATCTCTAAGCACTACTTTATGCTGGCACTTTTTTTTGTTCCCCATGAGGACTCTCAAATATCCCAGAGTATTTACAGAAAACAAAGATACTTAACCTGGCATTCAGAGCTCTGAAAAACAGGAGATTCTCTATATTTCTCAATTGCTCTAATATTAAAGAGTGGAAGTTTACCATAGAGAAAAGATTTGCTTATTCATTTATTTCCATCTTTTTTTACATTGTTTAATCAAATTACCAAAGCTTTAAGGCTTTTTTATTCTCTTGCTTACATTCTCTTTCTTTCTTTCTTTCTTTCTTTCTTTCTTTCTTTCTTTCTTTCTTTCTTTCTTTCTTTCTTTATTTTTTTAAGATTTTTATTTATTTATTTGACAGAGATCACAAGTAGGCAGAGACTCAGGCAGACAGAGAGGGGGAAGCAGGCTCCCCACTGAGCAGGGAGCCAGATGAGGGGCTTGATCCCAAGACCCTGAGATCATGACCTGAAGGCAGAGGCTTTAACCCACTGAGCCACCCAGGCGCCCCTTACATTCTCTTTCTTAAAATCTGACTGTCTTAACTCTGATGGCTTAGAAATTGACATCCGCACCCTTGATACATACTCTGAATTACAGATGCATCTGTATAACTGCCTTATCCATATATCCACTTCCATGAGACTCGCTGTTTGACCTAAGTTAGGTAACTCCAACTTTCTGTTTCCTCGTTTGTCAAATGGGGATATT
>CM053615.1:64836619-64855564 GCA_028646535.1 Procyon lotor
TCTTCCCCTTTATTTTTATCTTTTATTTTTTACTTTGTGTCTTCCCCTTTAGAATGTAAGATCCATTAGGGCAGGAGTCTTGTCTGTCTTATTCACTGCTGCATCCCAGTCCTCTTGTCCTCAATGAATATTTATTGAGGAAAGGAAAGACCGATGTTACCTTTTCCTTTGAACATCTTCTATGCCATTGAACTGGTGAAATAATTTCCTTTTTTAAATATTTATTTATTTGAGAGAGAGAGAGAACACTAGCGAGAGAACAAGCCTGAGTGGAGGTCAGAGAGACAGGGAGAAGCAGGTTCCCCACCACACAGGGAGCCCAGTGTGGGGCTGGATCCCAGACCCTGGGATCATGACCTGAGCCAAAGGCAGATGCCTAACTGACTGAGCCACCCAGGCACCCCAAAATAATTTCTTATAATGTGTGATGCACTGAAATTTACCTCAATTTTAACTTATTGCTTAAATTCTTATTCCTATTCTAGAATCTAAGGCTGCTGAAAAACACATGGCCACCTCTATCATGATGTTCAGTAAATGATTAGTTGGTGAGTGGACGGCCTGTGTTTGGAATATAGTAGATTATCCAAGCATTCATTTAATCAGCATTTATTAAATGCACTAAATGTTAAGCAAACCCTAAGTCCTAGAGAAGTAGGAATGTTTAAGACAGACCTGGTTTCTGCCTGTATCATGGAGCTCGTAACTCACGCTGCAGTTTCTCAACTAGTAACACTGTTGTCATTTGGAGCTGGAGAATTCTTTGGTGCAGGGGACTATCTTGTGCATCATAGGATATTTGACAGCATCCCTGGGTTCTACGCACTAGATGTCTGTAACATGCCTCCCCCTTCTCATTTTTTACAACCAAAAGTATCTTTAGACTTTTCCAAACATCCCCTGAAGGGCAAAAATCACCTCTGGTTGATAACCACTGGGCTAGTGAGAGACAGATGTGGCTGCGTATTCAGATACGCATGTAACTACAAATAATCATTAATGCTATGGAAAAAAAAAGCAAAAGCTGAAATGTTAGAAGGGAGATGGGAAGAGTGGTTAAAACTAGTAGATACAGATTGCCAGCAGATGAGATGTTATTGATAATAAAGTCATAGGCTTTGTCCTATAGGATGAGTAAGAGGACATGTGAAGGATTGGGGGAAGGTTTCAAGCAGAAGGAATAACACATAGAGGCCATGAAGCATTAGAGAGTGTGGTTTATCCAAAGAGTTGGTACCAAGAAACTGAGGTACAAAATAGCTTGGAAGGGAGTTGGAAGTTAGGTAGAGGCAAGGTCGTGCAGGGTACTGTGAGCCATTATTAATTTAGGATTTGATCCTGACGTTAACAGAAAGAAGGTAGTTTTAAGCAACAGGGGTGAAACAGGAATCCAAAACAGGACTGGATTTATACAAATCATATTTTGTGGCCGCATAATGGAAAAGGAGTCTATTACAGGAATTAGGGTAAGAGGTAATGGTGGTTTAATCTGGAGGGTTGGTGTTGGATGTAGAGAAAAAGTGGATGTCTGATAAAATTGCCTTGCTTGTATGGATGAAGAATTGCATGGATCTGTAAAGTTCTCAAGGGAAAGTATCACCTAATGTGAAAATATTTTGTGCTGGGAATACAAAGGGAATGTTTTCTTTAGGAAGCTTTGGAGCTTATGTATCAAGTTTCTTGCTTTGTCTCTCTCACACTCAGTCCAGCTCCTGAATCAGCCCAAAGGTTTTTCTCTTAGAAGCATCACAGATGGTTCCTTCTCTTTCTCCCCTCTGGAGAGGCCACTTCTTTCTCCCCCAGGTGTGAGCATGTGTGTGCACAGTGTGGAGAGTAGGGAGCAAGTCAAGCAGAACGGGTCCCAGAGTCCAGGGACCTAAAACACAAATGATTACAGGGAAAATTGTGGGTTGTTTCCTTTGGCCATCCACCTGCTTTGAGTGGTGCAGTTAATTAGCAATGCGAGCGCAAGCTGACAGGTTTGGCAGGGAGCAGTAATGCGGTGGGAGGTGAGGGAAGGCGGCCTTGCTGGGAAGTTGTTCCTGATTTATAAATACACCTGATTATTATGGTGGTGACTGTTTGTGATTTTGTAGTTAAGGATCTGTCAGTTGTCCTCATCCAAACCCCTAACACAAACGAAAGAAATTCATTCCAGCTCCAGACTCAGCCTACAAACCAAGTTTTGTTTTCAAACATTAAAAAAAAAAATTATTAGATACACATTCACAAGGAAATAAGGACAGGTAGGGGCACCTGGGTGGCTCAGTGGGTTAAAGACTCTGCCTTCAGCTCAGGTCATGATCTCAGGGTCCTGGGATCGAGCCCCACATTGGGCTCCCTGCTCAGCTGGGAGCCTGCTTCCCCCTCTCTCTCTCTGCCTGCCTCTCTGCCTACTTGTGATCTCTCTCTCTCTGTCAAATAAATAAATAAAATCTTAAAAAAAAAAAAAAAAAAGAAAGGACAGGTTAACAAATTAGTTCAACTAAAGATTATTTGTTTTCTTGTTTCTTTTATTATAGACCACAGTGTGTCTTCACAAGAATGGACAATAGCAGTCAACTGCTTCAGTTCTCTTGTTAAAAAAAAATGGGTACGGTAAGGTGCACTACTGAGATTTTAGAAGATGCTTTCACTCATTTGTATATTCATCTAGCAGTCATTTATTGAATAGTTACTTAGCTCTAGGCACTGGGCCAGGAAGGGGGCAGATAGAATGCAAAGTAAGACAGTGTTGTTATGGGGTAGCTTAAAATTTAGAGGGGCACAAATTTAACTACTACATCCATGGAAAAAACAAAGAAAAACATACAAAACCCAGGAATAGAATGTGTCTAAAATATGGTGAATATGTTAGAGAGGAAAGTGAGTGATTGGCACTGATGGGCATCCTAAAAGAAGAAAAACTGAAAACTATTAATAATAGTAAAGAAGGATTTAAATCTTCAGCCTGCTTTAATAAAGAATTTTAACCATTCCTTTACTGCTGTGAAGTAGAAGTCATGTTGGAGTGGAAATGGGCAAAGAACTTGAGCAGCACAGAATTCAGGTCTCCCCTTTCACTGTCCCCAAGAAATAGAGATCAGACTTCTTTATTTCCTTAAGTGTAACCCTGCCAAAGCCTAGAAAAAGGGGGAAACTGTGTTAGCTGTTCCTAATTATTTGAACTTGATTTATATCCAGGAAATTTCTTCTGTGCCACCAAGGGCACTTTTGAGAAACATTTTAAAGATAAGAGTACGGTTTTTGAATTAACAGAAGTGGTATATTCAAGAAGACTTGTGAGGCTAAGAGGGACACGTAAAAAGTCTATATATCAGGCAAGTGTTCAGAATGGAGAAAATACACCCCAGCTGTCTATTTTCTCAGCTTTCAGTTTCCCAGCTTCAAGGATGGCTGCCTGTGAAGAAATGAGCGCAGAGACTGGGACAGAAATCTCTGGAAAATCTACCTATGATCTGAGCTTAGCTTCTCTATTGGCTCAACATACTTGTCAGCTGGGGTCCCCTTTCTCATGAGACTAGGATGTTTGCCACTCAGAAACCTAATTCTTTTTCAGTTATATATTTGGTCTTCCCATGTGAACACCTCACTCAATTAATATCAATCGTCCTTACTATCTAACAGCCAAGAAGTAAAATGATACCAGTCCGTGAGGTTTATTCTGTCACCTTAATCTTATCTAAGATGTTTCCCTATAATTCTGTCAAGGATGACAACAGATTAAGGGTAAACTCTGGACATGTTATGGGGGAGAGCTCCCATACTTGAACCCAGGGACCAGGAAGTCGAACCAAGCATGGCAGAGTACCTAACGCAGTGGGGAGGTTTAGAATTTTTGCAACTATTAACATCAGTCAAGCTCTTATGGTAAGGCACAGTGCTCATCATTACATGCATTACCTTATTTAATAGTTTAAAGTCCTTTTTTGTCCTAATCATATACTTAAGAAAACTGAGAAGAAATTTTCTCAAGGTCATGTAACTACTTAGTAGTAGATAATTCACATCGACTGTTCAGATTCAACATCAACATATTTTCAAATTTCTTAGCCTTCTAGCATCATTGTATCTCCCTTGTAAAATGAGAAAAATGAGTATCCTTGTGTCTTCCTTCTTAGTCTTTGTTATAAGGGCTTCTCTTTTTCTAGAGCAATATTTTCCCAAAGTGTGTTCCTTCAAACATTTACTCAAGAGGCACCTGGGTGGCTCAGTCGTTAAGCATCTGCCTTTGGCTCAGGCCATGACCCCCGAGTGCTGGGATCGAGCCCCACATCGGGCTCCCTGCTCAGTGGGAAGCCTGCTTCTCCCTCTCCCACTCCCCTGCTTGTGTTCCCTCTCTTGCTGTGTCTATCTCTGTAAATAAATTTTTTTATCTCTGTAATAAATCTGTAATTTATCTCTGTAAATTAAAAAAAGTTTTTACTCCAGTGGGTATTGATAGCCATTCTTTTTGAGGTTGGAGTGGGTAAAAATGTGCCCGTGATAAAGGAAGCTTAAAACAGGATGGAGTAAGGATTCACATTTTTGTCATAGGAGAATTCCTCAGAACATCTAAAATTCTAAAGTGAATTGAACATCTAATCTATAGGTGAGGCAGAGGCTGAGAATTTAAAATATAGCGTTAGCAAACATATTTGAATCCACAGAATCCTTTTTAAAAAATAATTTTGTGTACTTACAACATTTATTTGCTCTGGAATACATTTTCGGATAGACTGGCAGAAAAGATCAAGCCACATTTACGAACACAGCCTACATCCACTCTCCTCTCAAACCTCCAGGTCTGACAGCTTCGCTTGTCTAATCCTTTACTACCCATACAAATACACGCATCTATTACTCCCAACCCTCCCCAACATGGACACACACAGGACTTCTGAAGTCCTTGAAGACTTGAGTCTGTTTAATGTGCCCAAATGTTTTCACAAAAATGCAACCTCCTCCTAGACTACCTTTCACCCTGCAATCACCACCTCAGTAACAAGTGTGTATTCAACTTTCCATGATTCTGCTCAGATGTCACTTTCTCTTGAGAGAAATTTCTAAGAAAATTTCACACTACTTCAGTCCTTCCCTTTGCCCAATGTGCTTTTTTTTTTTTTTTAATCTTAGTAACAGACCAGTGAAGATTTTAACTCTGCCGGGAATTAGGGGTTTTGGTTGGTGTCTGAGTTCTCTAGGGGTCTTGGTCCAGAGCCCACATAATTACCAGAAAGTAGTTTCTACATATAAAGGCACTAGAACATTAAAAGTGCTATGATGCAAGTGAGGTCTAACTGGAATCTCATTTTCTCATTGCCATCAAACACAGGACACTTTTTATAACCCTATAACCCACCTAATATGATCATAGCTGACCTATTCCCCAAATTTAATCCTATCCACATAACCTTGTCCCCAGTTTAGTGCTATTCTAGACATTATATCACCAAACCAATCCCAGTCTTATAACCCATTGGCCCATTAATATACTTCTAATCATTCATTTATAAAACATAACCCACCCAAACAACCCTATAACCTTTTTAATGGATTCAGAACCAGCCAATTACCAAACTTGATCTCATCTGCATAGTTCCCATCACCTCTTAATGAGCTCTAACTGGCCCTGCAAGTTTCAGCATTAACAAAAGCTATTCCATTCAATTTGTGGCCTTTTATTTGATTTTTTAAACATCAAATACTGCACCGTTTTTTTTAAAGTCCATTTTTTCCAACTCATCTAATTCTCTTTTTTCCTGCTTGAGAAAATTGGAATATTCCCTAATATTATAGTTCATTATCTTTCCAAAAGGATCTGAGAAGAGTTGTATAAAATACATATATTTTCAGGGTCCACCACTACAATTTATACTGTCCATTGGACCTAATGGAGGTTTTCTCACGTGACTGAGGACAGGTCCTGAATTATTTATTTCAGTGGATTCTTATTAAAACAAACAAACAAAAAGAAAGAAAAACCTACGTTAAGGTTACATGTAGACCTGTGGGTCTTTCCGTATGAGGTTAGATAGAACTGACCTCAGAACATTCCATGAGAAATGTCCACTCTGCTGAGCTACCGTAACAAACCAGATAGGATTAAGAAGAAGTGAAGAAAAGGCAGGGTACATATGAAACAGATGTCTGTTTCTCTATAATTTGCATTAAAACTGTGTATTTGCACTTAGGAGGATGGGGTTTGCCATGTGTTGTTTTTGTTTTTGTTTTTGTTTTGTTTATTCATATGGCAAACATTTGCTAAGTGCCTATTTATGTTGATAGGGCTTTGTAGGCTTGGGGCAGAGCATTCACACTAACCTAAACCCATGGCAGATCTTTATCACTTGATTGTGTTTTGTATCTTCTTTGGGTTTTGTGGGAGTATATGTGCATCTATGTAAATATCTGATTATTTGATTAGGTACATATTTGTGAACAGTAAACTAACATATATAAAATTCAGTGATGAAGCAAATACCTATCAAGGACTATGTGCCAACTAGCATTCTCAGCACCTTGAAAATAAGGTATTATTCTTCTCACTTATTTCCAGTTGGGGGAAGTGATGCTTATAGAGCACAATAAACTTGGTCAAGATTTCACAAGTAGCTGAGGCAGTGTTTGAGTCCAGATCTCTTTGACTTAAAAGCCCAAGTTCTTTCTCTCCTAACACATTACCTGACAAGTAGAGTCATTTCAGAGATGTTAGCTTGTCTATCCCAAATTCTTTATATTCAGTGAGGAAGTTAAGGTCAGAGAGGAGAGGTGATTTGCCCGAGGCTTCATCTATAAAATTACACAATCCAGAGGAAGATGATTTCTCTAGGAAAGAAGATGGCTGTCCCTATAAACACAGCATCCAGGCAATTCAGATCCACTGTGTCCACGAGGGCAAGATGAGAGAACGAATACCCTGTTGTCCAACCCCAGCAAATGGCCCTTCTGGCATTGATGCACTGAGGCATGGGCCTCCTGCGGGATGAATGCATTGCTCATCCTGCTGGCCCAGCCGCATTATGCTTATGGAGATGAAGAACCACATATCAAAATTAGCATTCGTGCAAATGATCACACAATTCCTTCAGGCCTGCTGTGTCCCCTTAATAGGCCCATCTTTCAGTTATGAAGTGCTGATCAGTCAGTGTTCTTCTATAATCTCATTATTTTTGTTATGTTGACATTACAGAAGGACTTTTTTTTTCCTTCCACTTGAAGCCAGGCCCTTCAGTATGAGATGGTTATTGAATCGATAGAGGGAAAAAAATGGACATTTTTAATTCTTACATCTAGACTCCGATCATCTTTGATATGTTCAGGAATAAGAGTAAAAACATCCACATTTAAGACACTACCTCTTCGGGCACATCTGATTTAGAACTTGCGTAGCTCACCTTTCTGCCTATGTCATTTACCTGCTCTGCCACTTCCTGCACAGGTCATCACACAGACTTGGCTTGGTCAGACCTCAGTAGGAATATCTCACAAGGCAGCACCTTTCCTCAGCAGCATTCACTCCAAGGTCATCTCTTCTTGAATCAAAATTGGAAACCTTAATCTTCTGTTGTTTCTCTTCCATGCTTATGGAAAGAAGTACAAGCCCTCTTACATCAAAAAGTACTTAAAATATATGGAGGTAACCATAACCCCATTTCTCACACACAGTAAGCAAACCTAATGATTTTTTTTCTCTATTAAATGATCTTTGCACTTAGGACGCTTATGGCATGGCACATATTTATGTAAAATCAAACAAATTACCAAGTATGTTGTGCACGTGAATCAGCGTATGCATGTGATTGGCTGCCACCATTCTGTAACCAGATGCCATCAGGCAATGCTCTTAGTTAACTTGGAAGGATATGTAATTGTTATTACTAGAGACAGTGTCTGTGTAACTTTTCCTTTGTTTTTTTGTTCAATTTTGAAGTCTTTTCAAACTTACCGAAATTTGCAACAATAATGCAAAGACTTTTTCCCCTCCCTGAAGCACTTGAGAGTGAGTTATGGACATGATGTCCCATCACCCTAAACATTTAGTGTTTATAAGTCCTATGAACATGGGCATTCTCTAACATAACCATAAAACAACTGCCAAAATTAAAAAAAAAACCTAACACTGACATATAACTTATTTTACAAACCCCTTCTAAGTATCTTAAATTTCCATAAATGTCCTGTAGAGCAAAAATGGCTAATCCAGAATCATGTGTCACATTTAATTGTCATAAATTTTTAGTAGCCTTCAATCAACATTAGTTCCTCAGCCTTTTCTTATCTTTAATGACTCTGATGCTTTTGAATATCATAGGCTGATAATTTTACATTTTATAGAATGTCATTCAATTTGGACTTGATGTTTCCTCAGGAACAGATTTAGATTATAGATTTTTGGCAACAACATAAAAATTGTGATTTTTGTCTTCTCATATAATCCTATCAAGTGATTCACGATTTCAGTTTGTCCCACCGTGGTGGTGGGGCAATGGTGGTGATGTTAACTTTGATCACCTGATTTTGGTTGTGTCTATAGGTTTTTTCCACTGTAAAATTACTTCCTTAAGTATGATATGAGAGTTATTTTGAGACTAGGCAGATATTCTATTCCTTATGTTCACCCACTGGCTTCAGCATCCATTAATGTTAGTTGGAGAAATTAATTATTCCTCTGGCTGCCAAGTAGTGATTTTTCTATCACTGTTGTTCCCTCTCTATTTATTAGGTGGCATTCTAGTGGAAGGAAAGGTGTTTTATTTTTCCTCTTTATTTATTTATTTTGTATTATAATGGACTTGTGGGAGCTTATTTATTTAGTGGGTTATAATCCAGTATCATCTCTGTTTAATTTGATGCCTAGCTTATTCCAGTGGGAGGCCCTTCTGGCTGGCTTCTGTGTCCTTTTTACAGGTCCACAGTATTCTTTGCGTTTATATTATCTGGCACACCAAGATGTATCAGGCGTATTTTGAACTTTCGCTTTCACAACCCTGAAATCAGACATTTCTCGAAGGATCCCAGGTTCCTTTTAGTGGAGAATTTTTTATTTATTTATTCATTTTTAAAGATTTCATTTATTTATTTGACAGAGAGAGAGAGAGCAACAGAGGAGGAGGGAGAAGCAAACTCCCCACTGAGCAGGGAGCCTGATGCAGGACTCGATTCCAGGACCCTAGAATCATGACCTGAGCCACAGGCAGATGCTTAACTGACTGAGACACCCAGGCACCCAGTGGAGAATGTTTTTAGAGACACAGTTTTGGGTCCTGGATATGTTCATTCAGGTGGGGTATCACTGTCCTGGGGCCTTCTCTGTGGACAGACTACTGTGATCAAGTGTGTGTGTGTGTGTGTGTGTAAATCTACTTAGGCACACTTACATACTGCCACCAGCCACCCTCCCTAGAAACCCTCCTCTCCTATTAAGGCTCCAAAACATCTATTAGGCATGGACCTCCTTCTCCAAGGGTTGCAAACCTTTATCCGTCTCACCTAATGGCTTTTATACTAAATGATTTAGGAGGGAGCGGATGAAGGAAAATAGAAAAAAGGAAGGAAGGAACACAGGCAGGCAAGCTTTCATATTCAAGTTTAATGTTTCTAAAATGTCTTGAAAAGACATTTGAAGAGTTTCTGACAAAATAAAGTAGGGCCAAATCACTCAATATTTACATGCTGAACATAGGGATTTAAAAGTAATCATTGTTATAGTTTATATCAAACTTTAAACTGCCATCATGTTTATTTCATAAACATGAATTTTAAATTATTAATATTAAAATAATAAATTTGATACCTCTGTGAAGTTTGCTCTTGCTGAACTTCCTTTTGGAGACAACTTACATTTGCCAGTGCTGCTCTGAAAGCATAGCACCACGGACGGTACGGATGCGTGTGTGTCTCTCCAGGAAGTCAGTAATATGTTGCAGTTATAACAAATGACAACTTTCCAGGTCAGCACTCATCTTTCTAACAATATGATAAGTACTGTATTACCAGCTTTATATATGTGACAGAATGTTAAAATGGAAGTTTTGACTGAGGCATATTCCAAAAGGAGGTTCTAGACCGAGAAGCCAACATTTGAAAATAATGAATGATAACCCGACACCTTCTCAACCCTTATCTCTTATTGTGCGTGTAACACTGTCATCAAATGGAGAGTGAAGAGTTTTGGAAGTAGCTCTGTGTATGGTTTAAGTCTTAAGTTTTTTTCTAGGGTACAACTGGAAAGGGCTTCCCTGTGCACTTCACATCAGTACATGGGACTTCAGGGAAACCATTCGAAGAGCTTATTGAATGTCCCTCTGTGTTACCTAATTGTGAGTCATACTTGAGCCATACCCCAAACTACAACTGTGGTTTGGGAAATAACCATTCTCCCCATTTATTAGAATAGAGAATAATATGGCCTTTACCGCAAATCAGATATGGGCCATGGCTTAAAGGCCACGGTTTGCAGTCGTCTAGAATTGTTCAAGAGGTTTACATGGAAGAAGAGGCCTGAGGACCCTAATAGAGCTTAAGACTATGGACTGAGTAGCACAAGGTAAGTTGGCATAGAGATGAAAAGTGAGATGATAGATACTCAGAATCAGGGGAGGTCGTGCCAAAAGAACTCACGGGGACATGGGTAGCATCATACATCTGTCATGTGCACGCAGCACTGACGCTAGGTCTCCAGCCAGTAACACTCATGGAGGAACTTTCCTGCTTGCTTCCTTGCCTCTCCTCCACCTTTGCTCCAATTACAGGGTGTTTAGAAGGCAGAATAAAGGGAGAGGAACAGACGCCTATCTATATACATTTTTGCCCCATAAGGTGTGAGACTGAAGCAAGCCTGCAAGAGGAAAAGGGAGAAGCTTTCAGTTTATGTCAGGTTCCAGGTTATGAGAATTATATGGCACAGGGCACATGAATTATTAAAATGAAGCAGAGGTTTATAACTATGTTACCTTAGAACTTTTTCTGTCATGACCAGAGTAGATAAGGTACCTGTCTGAGGGAAGAGAAAACAATTGGTGTGCTAGAATGAATGGATTGGAAGTTCCTTTATAATTACACTTTGTATCACATACTTGATCAATGAAGATTATGTATGCATTATATCATTGAATCGTCCCAGAACAACCCAATTTTATAGATGAGGCAAATGGCTCAGAAGGGCAAATAGCTTATATTCAGAGTCATACAGATCTTTAGACAGAACAGGGATTTGAATTTATGTTGAACTGATACTTAAGCCCACACTTGTAACTACTGGGAGCCCTATGGATTTGTGTCCTCCACACACTGATAAAAATGATTTGGTCAATTTACTAAGTGTCTGAATGAAAACTTGAGACAGAAATCCATGAGGCCTAAGCCCTTGAGGGGCCTTTCTTTCTATGAACAGAAAACAAACAATATCAAATGAAAACTATTTGTAAAACCTACTTAATAAAGAAATATTTAACTTTAAAGCTGCTATACTATACTATATTCCATTGTTTAAATCCAGGTCTTAAAAGAAAAAAAAGCATCATTGAAAGCCACATGTACTATCCCCTCATTACTCCCCAATTACATTAACAAACGACAACCATGAAAAACAACTGAGCATTTATCCTCTACTCAAACTAGAGTCATGTTTTCAGTAGCCTATACTCTTCATTTAATTTTTACCTCTGCAGACCTATCTTCCTTTCCTCCCTCCCTTCCTTTCCTCCCTCCCTCCCTCCTTTTGCCTGCCTGCCTGCCTTCCTTTTTCTTTCCCCAAATCCATCCCCATGCAGTACAAACATAAGAATCTGGAGGATGAAGAGAAAACTAGCACTTCACGTGGAAAATGATGTAATAGTGATTACTCAATCAGGTAGTACATATGCAGTACCTACCTAAATGACTAGTATATGGTGAAATCCTCTAAAAATTGTCCTCACTTGAATAACATAAGCTGTTATAGATATTAAATGCTGTAATGTATTAAATGATGTCATGTGTGTACCTGGTACACAGTAGTATTTTAAAAAATGGATCCCCCACATATATATACATACACATTTATCTTTTTATCACACCCACCTTTCAATGCCAAGTTTAAGTCCCCTGTTCTCCCTGGGGTCTTCTCTGGTAAGCCCTGCCCCTGTGAATTGGTTTCTGACTTAATATTCTCTCTCATACTCTTTAATTAGCATTTAGTTATTTTTCCAAATACGCTTTATTCTGTATTGTATTATTTTACAGATTCACGAGAAGTTATAAAACCATTCTATTCAACTCTTCAATTTAACAATTTAGGACCTTAGGCCAAAGGAATTAAGAAACTTTTCCCAAATCACACTACGTTAAAGGCAAAACAGTTGCTCTAATTCATCATTAATCTTTAATTACTTTACAGAAAGCTCCACAAGGACTAAAATTATACTACATTCTTTTATTATCTTTATTCCCTGAGGCTAATAGCAGTGGTAGGATCACCAAATGGGGGCTCAATTTAACTTGCTGCATTAAATTTTACTGATTCTACAAACACAGAGGCTTTCCAAATGTGGTCATGCACAAGACTCACCTGGGGCCTTGTTAAAATATATAGAATCCTGTCCCTACCCCCAGAGATTACGACTGTGAAAATCTGAAGTGGGTCCCAGGAATCTGTATTTGTAAGAGATGCTCCAAGTGAGTTGATCTTAATGGTCCAAGAAGTAGTGCTTAGAAACTACCAGCAAGCCTATTCTGGATTATTTCCAGGGGAAAAAGTCCACAATTTTGCTTAGTGTCATGTTTTGGTGTCTAATAGACCTTATAACTAAAGTGGGGAAAAAAAGTTTTTCATAATGCTGTGGCTAAATTCACTCTACTGCAATTTCCTCCCTACTACCTCGGGTGAAATGGGTAACAGCTGGTATTTTAATAACCCTTGAAGATTATTATTAAGTTACTAATCCACCCTCCCTTCTCCCAGCTAAATAGCCCCAGTCTTTCTTAGCTACCTCCTATAGGCCCTATTTCCTAAACCCTCTTCTCTCCCATAATTGCCTAACTTTTGACGTAAGACTTAACAGCCCATTACTGTGCTATGTTACATGAGGTATAATGAAAGGATATTTCAGAATTTTGAGAAGAAGGGCACCTGGTTGGCTCAGTCAGTTAAGCGTCTGCCTTCACCTTGGGTCATGATCCCAGGATCCTGGGATTGAGTCCCGCATCGGGCTCCTTGCTGAGCAGGGAGCCTGCTTTTCCCTCTCCCTCTGCCCACTGCTCCCCCTGCTCATGCTTGTTCTCACTCTCTCTCTAACAAAAATAAGTAAAATCTATAAAAAACAAACAAACAAACAAACGAATTTTGAGAGGAAGCACCATACAAGTGGTAGGATCTGGGTTTGAGAGTAATGTTCTTATCTCTCTTGTCTGCACACACTTATTGGATTTTGATTCCTCTAGGCAGATAGAAAGGCAGCACAGTGTCGGTGATAGAACTTAAGATATCCAAGCAGGGCACACAGAGTTCCAGGCCAGTGCATCTACTAACTGGGTTTGTGCCTTACTGTTATTTATTTCCTCACAAGAAAGACAATATATATTCTACTTAAACCTTAGCAGTTGTTGTGAAGCAGTGCAGCACATCCTTTGTAAAGTACAATGTTTAGTCTATGTCTGGACTTCAGGGGTCGACACCAGGTTGGTTGGATGGAAAGTGATAGAGAATCAGTCGAGCATCAGTAGTTTGGAGATAAAAATTGTAAGATTAGTCAACAAAATCCAGTGTCTGAGACACAATTAGGACAAACCAGCAGGGAAATTCATCGCTGGTTGAGCCCAAATTTAAATGGGAGTGCTCCTTCTCCAGCAAAGTAACCAGTGATTTTCTGGAAGTTGGGTACTGCTCTGAGCTGATTCTTATCTCTGATCACCATGGGCCTGATTTCTCAGCATGATCTTCCTCATCATGCCTCAGCTATTCTTTCATTCCTGCTGCAGTATCTCCATTGCAGTCCTGCCAAAGCCATTGTATTTCATACCACGGTGGTTTAGACATAGTAATACCTACTGTTTCTTCAAAGAGGAAATTAGATGTAAGGTGTTGGCTGTAGGAGAAAGACTGATAAGTATCATCACCACCAACCACCCAAGTCTGTTAATTATTCAGTAATAACTGTAGCATTTACTGAGCGTTATTGAGTAACTGATTGGCCTTGGTCCTAGGTGATGATGATGCCAGGCTCTGTTCTAAGTGATGCAGTGCATTACCTCATTTAATCATCATTTACTACTATTATGAGTTAGAGGTCATAACCATTTCCTGTTATTGATGAAGAAACTAAAGAAGTAGAAAGAGATAGAATACACAGGTGAAGATCCTACAGTAACCTGAGCCTCAAAAGTTCTGAACATCAGAACTAATGCTCTTGAACACCACAAAGTTAAGGTTACAGATGAAACTACACCCCAATGAGAAGAAATGATATTTCCATCCTGTTCAAAGAAACTGTCAATGGCAACTTTACTACTAGAGATTGGAGTCCTAACTCGCTGGCTTAGCATCTAAGACCTTTAAAGGCCTGGATTCAAAGTTTTCTCATAGTCTATCTCCAATAATCCCCATCTCCATACACCATGTTCAAAGACAAATGAAACAACCTTCTGCTTGATACTCTTGTCCCAAGTTTTCCCACTCCCCACTGTTGTTTTCACTGTTCTTCCTGCCTGTGACAGTCTTTACAAAAGTAACATGGCCATGGGTGCCTGGATGGCTCAGTCAGTTAAGTGTCCAACTCTTGGTTTTGGCTCAGGTCATGATCTCAGGGTAATGATCTCAGGGTCATGGGATTGAGCCCCATGTGAGGTCTCAAGATGAGCCCCCCATATCAAGCCCATTGTTGGGCTCCATGCTCAGTGCAGAATCTACTTGAGATTCTCTCCCTCTCCCTCCCCTTCCCCATTTGCCTCTCCCTGCTCTCTCTTTTTTTCTCTCTCTCAAATACATAAAATCTTAAAAAACAAAAACAAAAACAAAAAACAACAACAACAAACTATCATGGCCAAATCCTCACCTTTTCTCAATAAACAATTGAAATACTCCCACTCCGTTTCCCAATTTGTGATCCAAGCAAACATATTTTTGAACACTAAGCCCATCTCAAAAGCTATCCTTTTTACTCCTAGAATTTTCTGTGTTAGAATGTTATGTGATAATATCACTTTTAAAAATCAGTGATGTTGAGAGCATGTACAGTGTACTAGAGACAATGTCACATGCTTACCTAACCCTCAGGTCAGCCCTATGGTGTTGGCATTATAATTTCCATTTTACAAGGAGGGAACTGAGATTCACATAGGGAACACAAGGTCATACAATCAGATTTTACATCCAGAGTTTTCTAAGTGCAAAAACTGTGTTCTTAATAACCACACCACACTACTTTATTTAGTTACTTCTTGAAAACAGTAAACTGTTTTTTTAGTAAACTTCTTGAAAACAGTGCATCTTAACTCCTAATTGATTCCTAACATATTGCATATGGTAGTCATCATGCATTCTTTTCTTCTTTCTTTTCTTTAAAAAAAAAAATTCGCTACAGATTGATTTAAACTGAATTCTGTCTCAGAATATAGGCTTTCATAAAGTTACACCATTGCTCCAAACAGTGTAACCTGACACTTTCTGTGTCTTTGTTCATTGTTGAGTGTTTGCTTGTTCTTGTGGTTAAGTTACTCTTTTATTCAGTCTTTGCTTTAAACTGGCTTTCGTGTTCTTGCTGCCTAACTGACAATCCCTCATTTCAGCTATGTGACAGCTGGCACGCCCTGCCTGCCGGCATCAATATTTACTAATGGACCCTTTCTCTTACAAAAGCTGTTTGCAATAAGGAAAGATAATGAAGAAATTACTTGACCCCAGACACACAGCTAGCGGTAATGATGGCCCATGTCATTGGGCCTTTCTGCCATCTGTGCCCAAGCAAGGGGGCAGGGCAGGGAAAGGATGGAGGCGCCTAGGTGGTAGAGGAGAACTCCAAGGAGAGAGGAGGTTGATGATTCAGAAGCAGGAAGGGAATAACCTTTTGTAAGCCTCTATGGCCCAAGCATTTCATATGCATGATCCCATTTAATTCTCAAAACAATATGCTAAAATAACTGTGGCTGACTATATTGACTTGGTCTTAAATGCAAAAAATGAGAGCCAAAAAAGGTAAATAAATAGGTCAAAGGAACAGAGCCAGAAAAAAAGGAAAAATATGTATCATACTCCTTCAAGTCCCTGAAATTTGGATCTAGAAAGAAAGGATTTGAACAATTCTGCCAGAGAATTGTTTTGTGACTCTGAATAAGCTGTGTGTGTGTGTGTGTGTGTGTGCATGTACACATGCCTGTCAAATTCTCAATACTCATTTTTTCCTATGTGTAAAATGAAAATAATAAGAGGGTCAACTTTAATGCATCACGCTGAAGATTAAGTAAGCTGATGAGCATCAAGTTCTTAGCCTAGTTGTGGACACAGCTCTCTACTACACACATGGCAGGCATTCTGTTTTGAGTGTTTTATTAGAACTAGAATTAAATGATGGATCCCAAATACAAAGGCAAGCATTCTTCCTTCTGAATTCCATGCTATTTCTGTTCCTTGATAAAAATCTCAATAAATCAATATGTAAAAGGAAATAGAAGGGGCAAGAATAAAGTGCTGAATAGTTCTCTTTGTCATTCTAATAGACCTTGTTTGGGATAACGGGGAGAGCTCTCTCTGGCCCAGATTTGTATTTCAGATTTTCAGAGCCTACCAAGCTTACCTATCTTACCATGGTGGCCTAATGGTAACTTAAGCTTAAATAGGTACCTTTGCTGGGAAGCAAGTCCTGTCCCCTCAAAGTTCCTTATAGCTGGACTAAGAATCAAATTGACCTGAGACATTGGACACCTGGCTGGCTCAGTTGGTGGAGCACGTGACTCTTGATCTTGGAGTTGTGAATTCAAGTCCCGTGTTGGGTATAGAGATTACTTAAAATATTTTTTTGAAAGTTGACATGAGATAGATTAACAGGAGAAAATCAAATGTAATGGTGTATGTATGAGGGATCCAGATAGACATGGAAATTCCAAAGACAGGCAAGATGAGGTCTATATGTTATCCTGGACTAAGGGGAAGGGAGTAGGGGAAAGGAATGCAATTCATAGGGCAATAAGAAGAGCAGGTATTTGGAAATTAGATGTTTGCCCAGTCATACAGATGGGCCACTAGATAAAATTTATCTCTGCTAATAACCCTTATTCTGGGAAAGACCTCCAATTTAGATTCTTCTGTTTAGTTACAGGAGGGACAGAATCTTCTTTTGAGCCCTAAGGTCTTGATTGCCTTCAGCTCAGAGTAATCTTCATGCCAAAGTGGTCCATCTTGGGGTGACCTGCTCTCAGCTCCTATACCTTTATACTCATACCGTATGCTCATATACTTTATACTCCTACCATATACTATACCTTTATACTCATACCCTATTTTTGTAGTAAACTTAACTCTATCAATACATAGAATGTCATCATAAAATAGCAGAATATAGCATATTTGAGTAACAGAAAAGAGGCTCTATATGCATCCTGTGAATTTATAGATTCCTCTGTTTTTATAGTCAACATATGAATTTTTTTTTCTAAATTTGATCTTTTGAAGATAAAAGAATAATGTAAGACAGCTAGAAATATATATAGTCCTAAAATCCTGGGGATCTGGGTTCGAGTTTTTATTCTGCCTTGTACTATACAGTCTTGATTAAATTGCTCAACATCTTTGTTGGTATTTCCAAAGCTATAAAAATGGAGAAAATGAACTCTCATACGTTTTTTATAGTAGCTGTGATAATATGTATCAAATGCTCTGTATAGCTCTAATTTGTATACTTGGTAAATATAAATGATCTTTCCTTTCTACTTATTTATAAACATGACTAGATTTATTACTGAAACTTGGTCTTAGTTTGTAAAAAGTGGAAGTTTTAGGATAAGTATTTACTAGGCATGTTGATGCCATTGATATCTGGAAAATTTGACCAAAGACACAAACCACCCTCCCCTTTGTACGAAAATGCACTTGGATACATGCTCATAAAATCAGGCCTCAATTTCTGTGGAATCATGCAACCCCCCAAACCCACCTGTGTATGGAATCTGATGACTAGGACTCAGTCTCTCCGCACCTTTCTACCCCAGACACCCACTGTGAGCCTAATATGGCTGTATTGTTCCACAGTAAGTATGCCAGCCCCTTTTTCTGACATCAGCTTTATGAAGAGTTGATACTTTGTGAGTCTTTGAAAGAGAGTGGGTGTGATGCGGCTGAGAAGCTGGAAGAAAGCAAATAAGGTAGGAAGCCTCAGTGGGTTGGTCATGAGAGGTCGCAGCACAATGGAAAGCTCTCTGCACCACTCCTGCTAATGGCAGAGTTCTGTGACCTCGCTCGTCACTTACTGTGCCGAGTTCTGCCTACATGAGCCAAGTGTGTTATTCTCAGTCCTCTTTCTGGCAACTTCCCCTGAAACACCACCTCCTATCCCTCCCTCCGTGTCATGTGCTTTCAGGGAGCAGAGAGACTCTGAACCTGGATTCGGGCCCTTTCTTTGACTATGTTGAATTTCAGGATCTTTTTCTTGACCTCTCTCCCAGATGAGATGGTTTCACAGATGAGATGGCATCTCTGAATTGCTATAGAGGCTGGTTAAGAGTCAGAGAGTCACTGGTGAAAAACAAAAAAACAAACTAGTTTTTTTCTGGGTCTTTTCCTGACCATCCTCTAGGAATAATTTTCCACTCTTATGAATCACTTCATGACTCCGACCAGACTTCATGACTTTTATTTCTTTTTTTTTATTAATTTTTATTAACATATAATGTATTATTTGCCCCAGGGTACATGTCTGTGAATCTTCGGGCTTACACACTTCACAGCACTTAATAGCACATACCCTCCCCATTGTCCACAACCCAGCCACCCTATCC
>CM053615.1:64856064-64887527 GCA_028646535.1 Procyon lotor
TTGCTACAAAACAAATGAAGAGTGCATAAAGGAAAGAATGCAAAACTAAATGAATATGAATAAACATATAATGCATACGAACATGCCTTATAGGATGCTTAAGTTACAGAAAATTCATGGTAAGTGTCCCTTCCACAGAGAGATCTACCTTGACCATATGATGTATTTACAATTGGTTATAGTTATATTTTTGTGTTTATTCAATTATTTAATTTTTTTCTCTCATAAACTTCATGTAGGGGTCATTGCTGGAACAAGCACAGTACTTGGAACAAATGTCAGTGTTCAATATAATGTGAATGGAACAAACTGAATCAATCATCCATCCTTCCTTTCTTCCCTCCCTCCTTTGTTTCTCTCCATCTTTTTTCTTTTCTTTTTCCTTTCCTTTCTTTCTTTTCTTTTCTTTTTTCTTCTTTCTTTCTTCTTTCTTTCTTTCTTTCTTTCTTTCTTTCTTTCTTCCTTCCTTCCTTCCTTCCTTCCTTCCTTCCTTCCTTCCTTCCTTCCTTCCTTCCTTCCTTCCTTCCTTCCTTCCTTTCTTTCTTTCTTTCTTTCTTTCTTTCTTTCTTTCTTTCTTTCTCGGTGCTTCTTAGTCCTTTTGCTTGGTTTCCCATACTTATTTATCTCTTCTCTTTCTTCTCCATTCATTTTTTTTCTTTTTATACTTCCTTTCTTCTACCTGCAAAAAAAAAAATTACAGTTGATGGTGATGATGATATTAATGGTAATCACTTCTTTGCCAGATACAGTACTAAGCATTTTACTAAAATTAACTTTCTTAAAGGTCCTCCAAATCCTATGAAATAAGTACTGCTTGAATTCCCAGTTTGCAGAAGTAGAAGCTAGGTCTTGAAGGGGTTACCTTGTTCTCCCAGGTTATGGAGCCAGTAAGTGGCTGCAATGGATGCACACTGGAGCATCTGACTCTAGAAATAATGGTCCTTTACCACTAAGATACGCTGCCTCCTTAAAGCCTCAGTAGCCTCAGGTAATATATTATAGGAATCTTTGGAGAGCTTTGGATTTAAGGATTGAAATAGGATCAGATGGTTTTTGAATTTTCACTGTTACTCTCACCAGTTTCTTAGGAAATTCACTTCAAATTACCAACCTGAAAATGGATTTGACTGGATTGAAAGTCCAAGCCACTCTGGCCTCCCTTCCTGTCACAGACAACCTGACAGCCTCCATAGTTCTTGATCTGGGGAATTATGGGAGAATCTTGAGCCTGTCAGTTGCTTGACCAGGTTCTTGTCCTGCAGGTGAATGACAGCAGCACTATTCCCATCTCCACTTGATTTTCTGTCGGGGAACAGTCAATTCTCAGCTCTATGCAGAATATCTGAAAGTGAAGCCCCCACTAAAGTACTTGCAATATGAAAGAAAGTGGAGTCAGAAAGAGAGCGCTGGCTGGGAGTCAGCATACCTGAGTTACAACCCTTCTTCAAGATCTCCAGCTATGGAGCAAGTTACTTGACATTTCTCGACCTCCATTTTCCTAATTGTTTTCTAGGGAAATTTGGCTAGTGCATCATTTAAGGTCCCATTCCACTATAAAATTCTCTAAAATTCACTTAAAACAACACACAAAGGAAGAAAAACAAAATAGTGAATTGCCAGCTCAGGCAGTTTGACTCCAAGGTGGACAGCTGCACCTCTGAAACTTCTTAAATCGGAGCCCATGTAAGACTATCTCCTCCCCTTCTCCAGAGGACATCCCTACTGAGTATTAGAATAAGAAAAAGAGTAATAATCTATGGCTTATTCAGGGCAGTAAAACAAATGAAAATCAGCTGTGAAGAAGGTGAGTTAGGTGCTGTGAGGTGGTAGAGATCTGTGGGGAGTGAGCATTTAAGTAAGAACAATGAAGAGGGAAAAAACGGGCCTGATGTGATCTGAGAGCGGGAGCCAGTCTTTATGTAGAGAGGAAGTAGTTGAGTACAGCAGAACTTACTCAAGTCTGAGGCTGGATGTGCTGTTGCATGTGGCTTTCAGTAACAGCAAATTCTCCTCCAGCTGATCCAAATGATGAACGGGATTTATGAGCTTGTAAAGTAGAAATCTAGAGCAGGAGGCTCTTCCGGTATGTTTGGTTCAATGGTTCAGTGATTTCTGAAAGCAAGTTCTTCTGTCTGTCTGTTCTACCTTTTTTTGTGTGACAGTTTCAGCTTCCTTATAAGGCTGGCTTCACTCCTGGGGTGAAAATTATTAAGCTCTTTCTCATCCCACATTGCCCAGGAAGAGGTAGTGGGTTGGCTTTGGGTAGCTCTCCCAGAAGATCAAGGGGACTATACTCAAAAGTCCCTAGAAATCTCTTTTCATGGCTTACTGACTCAACTTCAGTCACATGTCCCTTCCTTAATGTCATTGGCCATGGGCATGGAATGTCTCTGTTACCCAAATAAGTCACTATAACAATAGGCTAGGTGAATCATGAATAGCACAAAAACTGGGGTTCTTAATCTCCCCTAAGCTCATGGCCTCTCAAAAATGGAGAAGAGAAAACTTGGGTATAGGGAGGCAGCTACCACGCCTACACTGTGAAAAGGAAAGCATTAGGAAGAGATGACAGCACATTTCATCTCAAGAATCAGCCTCAATTTATTCGTAGTGGTATCCTGGAAAGGTGTGTTGAGAAGTCTTTCATGACCTCATGAGAACATTCCACATTTGATTATGAATATCTTCTATGGCAACTGAAAGAGATAGTCTGCATGACATGGTTTTACCATTCTTGACTTAACAGGAAATTATATTAAAAAGAAGAAACACTCATTGTCTATTTTCTGACATCTAGCTCATTCAGAATCAAGAAAGATGAAGATATTGCCAGGAAGCATTTAATCCAATATCTTGCACCTTGGACCCTGTCACTACTGAAAGTTAGGTTTACTAAACGGGTTGTTCAGATTCTGAGTACTTTTGCCAGTAAACACACTGGAATGAGTGAAAATGAAATATATTTAATACAACCAGTGAGGTGAAACAGAACTAAATTTGATGCATAAAATCTTTATTACATCTAGGGAGTAATTATATTAGAGAGGAAGCTGCTTAGAAGATAGGCTATAGCCTCTCTCTCCTGGTCATTGGTACCTGGTTGACTAGACACCATCAGAAAGTAGAGGAGCATCCAAGGGGATGTTGACCACCCAGCATTCTGGGCTTAGACCTAACACCCAAAGTAAGATGATTCACTTGATCATATGGACAGGCAGAAGTTGCTAAGTCACTGTGTTCAAATATTACATCCAAGAAACGTGCGTCTAGTACTAGTTGAATATATAATTTTCTATAAGGAAATCTAGAAGATGCAGACATAATCTCTATTTACAATAAATGTGTGGTCTACTTGAGATGTGGGTGGGCTGGGCTGTACCAATCATGATCTAGCCAGGGAAACAGAAACCACTTTGAGAGGAAACGTATAGAAAATCTAGTACCAGATGATGGAAGAGTTTAGAAGCCAAAAAGGGACAGCAGGCCAACTCAGAATTAGCAACAGCTGAAATCTGCTACCATCCCTAAGCTTTTGAGGGAGAGGAGAAAGAAATCATACTACCAGAACCCTGGGCCAGGATCTCAGCAAGTTTTTGCCGAGTACAGAGGAACACAGCAGGAACTGGAGGAACATGGGAGACACTGTCACTAATGTAGACACCATGTGGGGTGGAGGTGGAGTCGGGGGCTGAGGAGGGAACTAGCTTGTTCTCTCCCTTCTTCTCACTCTCCAATCTCACATTCCAGAGTATTCTTGTTGGCTGAATACCTCTGTATGTTGGTTTATTGGGAATCTGGAATGTGCACCCTTTCAGGGCTCTGTCCCACAGGACAAAAATGGATCTCAGGGAAAACAGGTCAGGACTGGCATAGGGAATGTTGCAATAGCTACAATTTATTACTTACAATATGCCAAAGTCAGTGCTAAATGTTTTAGAGTCTCTGTGTTTTCTAATCACAGCAACGTACCCCTGAGGTAAGTTCAGCTATCATCCCCATTGTTTAAAATGAGGAAACCAGCTTGGAGGGTTAAGGAACTTTCTCAACTCAGTTTGTAAGACTTCAAGACAAGACTCAAACCTTCGCTGTATGTCTTTCTAGTCTGGGTTCTCCACACCAAGTTGATAGGGCATTCAGTACGGTAAAGCAGGATGTTGGCTGTGTTACAAAGTGCCCACACTATTCCAGGTAGATAGAAAGTATTCTCACCGAACATATCCAAGAGATAATCGTGGAGGCTTTGGCAGTTCCTTTAAAGATGAAAGCACAAAATTGAAACTGGCCAAAGGAGATATGGGGATGACAGGAGGAAGGAGGTAATTGCTGGAGATACTGGTTCAGAGTGGGGGCAGCATAGGAACAGACAATGACAGAAAGATGCAAAGCATGCTAAGGAGAGGGTGTATGTATGATCTAGCTCAGCTGTTTGGAATAACATCCAAAATATAATTCAGGGGCTCTGAATTAGGGCCTCTGAATTAGACAAGACATCTGTTTTAGAATAAACTATTTATTTGAGAGAGAGAGCGAGCGCACGCACGCGCAATGAGTGGGGAGAGGGGCAGAGAGAGAGAATATTGAAGCTGACTCCTCCCTGAGTGTAGAGCCCAATTTGGGGTCAGTCCCATGACTCATGAGATCATGGCCTGAGCCAAAACCAAGAGCCAGACACTTAACCTACTGAGCCAACCTGGCACCCCCCCAAAAAATAATTTAAATACACATCTTTTATAATAATCTTTCACATTTCCATAATTCATAAAACTCTTCTAAATCCCTAATTCCCAGCCAGCCTCTGAGGGAGTTCAGGTTATTTTTGTTCATTGTGAGTGATGGAATTGAGGCTCAAAAAGGGTAAGGAACTTGCCAACGATTCTATAGTATCATTGCATGTGAGTTCAGAATGAGCACTCATGCTGCTTGGCTCCTCATCTCAGGTCTCCTTTCACATAATCATTGTGAATTTCTGAAGAAATTATAGTTGGTTTCAAACTACAGCAACTTCCTCTAGGCAATTTAAAATGAAAAGAAACCTTACTTCAAACACAAGAGAGGGATTAGTGGATCCTTGAGGCGAAGATGCATCAGAGACTTGGCCTGATGATGGGATTCAGATGGAGGAAACCGCCTTAATTCTTTCTCAGTTTGTTTTATCTTCTCCCAGTCTGAAAGCTTCCTTTACTTTTCTGGTCTTCCTGGAAAGTGAAAGGAAGAGAAAGATGCCCATATCGTTGAAGGAAGTTGGGCTTGCATATCTAGTCACTCAGATATTCTTATCGAATCTCTCTCTCCCCTTAACTCCTAGGAAGGAATTAAGGGCTTCTGTTTAGTCCAGTCAGCAGTGAGACATACACGCATAAGGTCATGATAGTCAAGATAGTTGGCAGAGACTGTCACTATACATGAGAGCACAGGTACAGGACAGCATCCCTTCAGATGGCATTTACCACAGGGCAACTGTGTTAGTGTAGGAATTGATATACTGTGTGCTAGAAGAAAAGGCCATGCTTCTGCTTACATCAGTGAAGGCTCAAGACCAGCACAGAAGAAAAGCAAGATGGTTGATTGCTCCGTTTACTTGTGGAAAAAACCCAAGCCTCATCCGGGGCAAGGCCCTTCAAGCAGAGTAAATAGAGGAAGTGCTGTCGGTCTTCCCATTAGCTCACATCCTGTTCCGGAGACCCAGCTCTAGAGACTGCTGCTTCGGTAAGAGGAGGGCCACCACAGGAAGAGACTGAAGACTCATTTAGGGCTTGCGGTTTCATTCAGAGTCCTGAGAGCCTGGCTCTCTGGGATGCACTGCTCTGTAATAACCTTAGGACCATCACTGTTTTAGTCTTTTGGGAATAATATTTTACCATAAAAATGTTACTTATGTGTATACAGTTCACAGAGCACCTGTGTTGTCCTTATATCATTTGATTCTCACAGTTACTTTTTATAACAGGAAGAGTACAAAAGGCTATTTGTTTCCCTGTTTAAAATGTCCATCTCCTGAGGTATGCAGGGCCTCACAGCATCGTGAGGCCGTTTGGTAGTATTTCGATTGTGTGCCAGGTCTCTAGGTTCCCCGTCCAGTGTTCCTGCCCATTATACCACCATTTTTGCCTTACAACATCCCTCTTTTCCTTTGTTCTTTTCCTAAATTTCATTGACTGCCCTGTTTTGGCTTCTCATTATTTCTTTGATTGCTTTTTCCCCCCTCCTACAATGTAAGATTATGTAGTATAATCAGGTCTCTCCATTTACTGTCCTGTCCTCCTTTTCATTGCTGTTTCCTACCACAGACATATTTGGGGATGCAGTGTTAGCATTACAACAGGGATTTATCTTCTAATATGTGAGAAGAACCCCACCTGATAAAAATCACAATTCCTGGTTTAGACAACCAGAATAAAATGTATGCTAAAGAAAGAAAACCCTCCCTGTATCCCTGACACTGGATTATTTTGGTACCTTATTAAAGTGTTATTTCCAAAACTCTTTGTTTCCCTTGCTTTCATCTTCATCCCTAAGTTTATCCCTATATAAACATTTTCCGGGTTCTTTTTTTTTTTCTTTAGATCTGAAGGACTGGTACTCAGTATTTTTCTTTGAAATTGGATGGTGTGGCACTGGAGAGAGACTTTTCTAATTCACTATCACACAACCAAGTTACTGTTTCCTATCTCAGGAAGGTGGTTTTTCTCCATAGTCTTCTTTTGACATACATGTTTTGGAATTTGCATCTCATGGTCTGAGGAACCAAGACAAACGTGGTGGTCATTTTCCAAAAAAAATTTATACTATTATCTGTGTATTGGATACATGAATCAAAAATAAAGGCTGTGCAGATATCTATATTTATTAACCAGAATAAAGCTTGGGATTTTGAATACTAGAACCAGAAGCAACTGCAAGGATCCCCTGGCACTGTGCCATTGAGGGAACTGAGGGGAAGTGTAGCAAGGAGTCTTGCCAGGAGTCAACTTGTAAGTGAGCAGCTTCAGCATCCCAGTGAACGGGTGTCTAGTATACCTCACTGTCTCCCTTTCGTGCACAGGCCAGCCACCCCCTTGCATTGAAATGAAGTATTTAGGAGACTGAGTGAAATCATCTTTGGAAATTTCCAGCTGGGTTGCACCCTCATAATACCAGGGTTAAAAGCACAGGGTGGGTGTAAAGAGCATTTCCAAAGGGCAGGCTTCGGGGGTGGTGAAATTAAGGGTGGAGAGGAGAGAGATGGAAAGAAAAGGTTTTTGTAACAAGACTCTCACTGGGAGACGAACTTATCCATTGGGGGGAGTGTGTTTGATGTATATTTAATTGTGGATATCTATTTAAACTGAGTGTGGTGAATTCATGGGGTAGGTTGCTTCTCCTGGGAGATGGTTCAACCTTTTCCTTCTCTTTCCCCCAGCAGGAACCAAGAGGAAGGGCGGGTGTGGGATGGGCAGATGAAGTTGAATACAGTATGGAGTCGGCCAAGATATAAATCTTGTTGTTGCTGAGCAAATCCTGGCCTTTCCTGGGCATCCATCTGGGAAAGGTGGCCTAAATAAGGAGAGGGGGCTGTGCAGTGCAAGGAACATCTATCTAGACTGATAATACTAGGCAGAGATTAGATAATCCAAGAAGGCCAATCTCAACTTATAATGAGAGAGGGCTAGAACAATCTATTAAAATATTAATAATAAGCCAGCAAACATTGATGGGGCCTGACTGTGTGCCAGGCACTATACCTGGCACTTGGCTTCAGTGATCTCCTTTCATCTTCACATCAACCTTGTCTATGAGAATGATTAGTGTGATCCCTGTGATAAAGATAAATAAGACCAGAGAATTCAGTACATTGCCAAGGTCACAAAACTGGTAAGAGGAGAAATGGGATCTCTGGCCAAAGAGATCTGCTCCAAAGTGTTTCATCGATAATACGAAGAGGTAGCTTTCCAGAGTTTTTGCATAACAAAACACTTTGATTTTTCTTTTTTTTTTTTTTAAGCCAGATTTCATGTTCCTTCTGACTCCTGAATCTGTGCTTCTAACCACTGTGATGCATGGTTTCTTTCTAAACCCTTGGCCAGCCTGAAGTGCCCAAGAAAATAAATCAGCACATGGGAATCAGACAGGGTTGGGTAAAAAGCAAAGTCTGGTGAGAGGAGAAGGATCAAACAAAATGGTTAGGAAAGAGCAAAACAGTGTTGAGAAGCCAAGCCGGCAAGCTGAGAATATAAAGCTTGTGGTTATGACAAAGAATTCACTTTAACAGACTTGTTTTTCCATTTTCTCCCCCCAGCTGATCTGATGACAATCTCATTCCAACTAAATTCTCTTGTGTCGTACATCTCTGCTTTTCCATCTCATTTTCTCTCACCTATTTTATTTCCATTCCATTAAACACCGCCTCCTCTTTCTTCCTGACCACTCCATTTTCTGCCTGGCCTCGAGATGCTCCCCAAGCACCACACTCCCTCAGACAACTGTCTTCTTCCTCTGCTGAGTGACTAATAGCTTTTCGCTGATGTACTGGTCATCTATGGGGCAGGCACCCGCTACCCCACACAGGACCCAGGGAGGGGATCCAGCCTCGGTGGCCTAGAGGGCAGAGAGATGGAGGAGGAGGAAAAAGGAAGAGAGACCAGGGATGTAGCAGGGAGATGACAGAAAGGAGACAAAAAGCAAAGGAAATAGGATGCAAAGAATAAAGCCAAAAGAGATTTTCATCCAGGAAATGAAGGAAGGGATCAAAGACAAAAGAAAAGAAGAATATGGGTGATAAAATAAATAGGAAGAGAGAAAAAAATAGAAGAGAAGGCAGAGGAGAGAGAGGGGGAATATTGAACAAACAGTGAAGGCAAGGGACTGGGGCTGGGGAAAGTGAAGGTAGGCTAAGGAGGGGGGAAAGCAAATTGAAGTAATCAGGCAAGTCAGGGAAGCGGTGAGAGACAGAGAACGACCTTGGAAAGTTCTAAAAGACCTTGAAAAAAAGATGGAGAAAAAGAAAACAAGCCCAGAAGAAGAAGATAGATGTGAACAAAACAAGATTGACAGAGATTCTTAGATAAAATGGAAAGATTACTTTTTTCCAGGCTATCTTGTCCCTCGCCTCAACAAACACACCATTTTATTTAACAACACGTGAGCACATTAAAATAACTAAAGAACAAGTAACGTCACAGAGCTGTGTATGTAGGAACATTGTTTGGTCATTGATGGTCTCCCAGGAGATCCCAAGGCTTCATTTAAGCTTTAGGGATTACATAATCATCATCATAACAGCTAATATTAACTGAAAGTGTCCTATGTGCTCACTCTGTGCTTAGCACCATGCATATATTATCACATGCAATTCTCACAACAAGCCTGCGCTATAGTTGCTGACATTGTCTTTGGTTCTTAGGTGAAGATACAGGGGCACAGAAGGGTTAGAGTGACTCCAGGGCTGCACTGCTTTACATGCTAGACCAGCAGCAAACTCAGGCAGTGTAATGCCAGAGCCCATGCCCTTGACCACTACGTTCCAGAAGAGGAAGCCGGGCTTGAAAGTGGACAGATTCAAACAATGTCAACTGAGCCCCTTTTGTGTACCTGGCACCATCCTGGTGGCCAGGGGATAATCAGAGATAAATAAGACATGACATAGACTCCCAAGAGGGGAATGGGGTAACAAAAGGGAGAAGATCTGTAAATGCACGGTTTATACTAGGTGGGAATCATGCTTTCCTAGAGGTGAGAACTCGTTTTTATAGGACAGAGCTGTGGAATGACCCTTTGTGAGCAGGGTTAGAAGGAAGGGTGGATGTTCTCTGCAGACACAGAGAGTTTTACAGTTTTCTGTAAAAAGACAGGTAACAAGTGCTTTATGCTTTGTGGGCTGCAGGTCTCTGACAGCAACCCAACTCTGCCTTTATAGCACCAAACTAGCCTTCGACAACATGTAAATGAATAAGCAAGTGTGGATGTATTCATGGCAGTGAAATGTGAATCTCATATAATTTTCATGTGTCACAAACTATTACTATCTTTAAGAAAACTTTTTCAATCATTTGAAAATATAAAACAGTTTTAGCTCATGGGTGATAGCTCACTGAGGGCTGTGGATGCCCAACTCCTGCTCTAGGTAAAAATGAGGGAAAGCCTTCCCAGCAGAGAGAGGCTTGTCCACAATCCAAGTGCCATGAAAAGTCTTGAGGTTTCCTTGGTATTTCTGTTGTGTGTCTCAACTGTAGGGTGTAGAGTAGGGCATGGTGGAGGTAGGGTAGACATGTGTATTGGGACTAGATTATAAGACTTCCTTGTAAAGTACTTAGAGATTATGACAACAGGGAGCCCTTGAAATAACTTTTAAGCAGGATTTTATTGCGTCCCTATCTAATTTTAGGTATAAACAACAAATGGAGGAGATTGGAGGCTCTAGCAGTGTTTGAAGTACATGCTGATAAAGTCCCCAACTAATGCAGGGGCAGCAGATGTAGAAGCAGGGGCAATTCTCAATATTGCTTAGAAGATGTAATTGATTGCCTTTGGTGGTTGAATAGTTGAGAAAGAAATGAAGTAAGACTTAAGTGTCTTAAGGTTAAGTGTCATAAGGATACTGAGCTATTTTACAGAACCAAACAAAAATTGTGTGTGTGTGTGTGTGTGTGTGTGTGTGTGGTTTTCTGATTACAAGGATAATATATGCTGATTTTAGTTAAGACCAGGTTAGATACTCTAATAAATCAATCACATAGTTTCAATGACTACCAAATACCTCTTGTGCACCACTTCCAGTCCTTTGGACCTCACCACTTACGCCAGCCATGTCGTTGGTGAATGGCCTAATTCAGGGTAACCTAGCAGTACCATGCCTCACACGTTCATCAGGTACCTGTAACTTTTTGCCCCAGGGCTTCTCTGACTACACATCAAGGGACACCTACATGAAATATCCTGCATGCAAACATGCAATCTGGAAGCCAGAGAGTCAATGCTGCAAGAATGATCAGCTCTTGACAAGCAGGAGTTGGGAGCAGAATCACGAATGCCTCCTCTTTCTCTACTGTAGGTCAGTAGTTCTGAGATGAATGCATAAGCCTCCTCAGAAGTCCTGGTGGGACTCAGCATGTGCTGTCTGCATTGTTGGGCAACTCAATGCATCCTTGCAATCCCTGCTCCTCTTTCTCTGACTCACTTCGCTGACTCTGACTCTTGCTTCTGGATCAACTCTCTAAATCATACCTGTCTGAAAAATTGTTTTTCAAAGACTTTTTTCTTAGGAAAACTCAGGAAAAGGAAGTTGATTAAAACAGAAGCTTATTTTAGGAATAAGTATAGATGTACCTATTTAGCAATTGGTCCCAAGTAGCAATTCAGATAAGTGGTTTTTGGTTTTTTTGGTTTTTTCTCCCATCATGTGACTCTGACATCTTTTAGGATTTCAAAGTCCTCTCTGATGGAGACAGTAGTTACAAAAGGAACAGCTGCTTCTTTACCTTATCTTGTGACATGCATCCTGTCCTCTTGCATTCCATAGGCAAGCATGGAGGCATATGGCCTTAATCAGACACATGGGGGCCTGGAAAATGTAGTTCCTGCTCAGTAGCCTTTTCTTAGCAAACTCTACACTGTGGAAGGAAAGCATGTATTGTGAACAGCTAGTCATTTCTACCTCAATGTTCAATGTATAAAATTTATAAAATAAAATATAAAAAATAAGTTTAAATCACTAAATGCCACCATCTAGAGAGAGCTATTATTTCATTTTAAAGTATTTCTAATTGGCCTTGTGTACATACAAAAGGCCATATTTTAGGACTATATCTATATCTATATATAGATATATAAATTCGGAATACTATAGTAATTATAGGTTTACATCCTGCTCCATTCACTCACTATTAATTAATATTATATTAGTATCAATGTTACAGTATTTGATTAAAATTTCCTCACTTAATTTATATTCTTCTTGAGATGTCAGAGAGCCTGAATTAGAGTTAAGGGATCATGTAAAAAGTGAAGACAAACCTCAACAGGTTTGCATAGTCTGGGGGAAGAGAAGAACTAGACACAAGTAAACAAGTCTTTTGTATTAAGAGTCAACTTATGAATTGGTGGGCTGCTGAAATGAGGACACCAAGGACTTTACATGCCCTAACTTTAGCCAGTTATTTTTTTTATATATTTCCTTTGAGATATTAGTGAAAAATAATAAAACTGTTGATATTGGGTATTATCGAAATTAAAGACTGATTTTTAATGAATAAATATGACAACTCTTAACTGCCACCAGCCCCACAACAATTAGGAAGGGAATGGGAGTCAAGGGTGCTATCCCCATTTGGACACAATGGTATCATCTGAAGTCAAGCATTTAGGGAGTCATGGGATTTAGGAGATTAAAGGGGTTGTCCTCCACAGCTAGGGATAGGATACAGAGAATACATCAGTAACTAGCCATGATTAATTCCCTAAAGATGAATAAACTATTTTCTTTGGGGAATTCCTTTCTTCTTCCTTCTTACACTCTTAGTACCTATGCTGTTTATTTATTATGTATTGATTTATTTTTTAGAGAGAGTTGGGGAGAGAGAGCACAAGTGGAGGGGGGTGCAGGAGGGGCAGAGGGGAAAGGAGAGAGAGAATCTTAAGCAGGCTCTATGCTCAACATGGAGCCCAATGCAGGGTTCGATCTCACAATCCTTGGATCATTACCTGAACTGAAATCAAATCTCCGATGCTTAAATAACTGAGCCACCTAGGCACCCTTACCTATGCTGTTTAAAGATTAATATCCCTCCTACTGAATTACATATCAAATTCAAGCAGAGCTCACCCAACCCTGGGGAGGGGAGATATATGTTATCTACTGTGTTTATCCTAAAGCTGTCATGCAAGTAAATATTCCTGTTCTCCATGCTATGGACATGAGACCCCAAAGAGATTTTCTACTTTTATGCCTCTAGAGAGCTTCTATTAGGGATCAGAGAGTATTTCACTGGCTTCCTGGAGGAAATGGAACCTACCCTACAGAGTTTCAAGGTCCAATCCATGTTTAATAACCTGAAAAATAGTACATGCTTAAGAATTTGCTCTTGAGTCAAACTGAGTGGATTAAATCCCAAGTGTGATACTTTCTAACAAAGTGACCTTGGCAAAGTCCCTTAAGTTTTCTGCATATCCTTTATAAAATAGGGCTAATAACATGCAATCTTCATCGAGTTTTTGTGAGGAATGTATGCAGTAAAACATGTAAATCATTTTGCCCTGTGTCTGGCCCATGGCAAGTATTATCCAGTTTTGCCAAGCACTTAGTAGATGCTGAATGGCATTCAAAAAATTGTCTACAATCCCAAAACACCTGGAAAGTTTCACATTTACTTTAACATTTTTTAAGACTTGGAAAAATTTTCTAAACTGTACATAGAAAAATAAAATGTTCACAAAGACCTAAGTAAATTTTAGGAAAGAAAAATAAAAGGGAGAAGATTTTTCCTATCAGACGTGAAGACAAAATCATAGCAATAACCAGGTAGTAATGGGAAAGAATTTAATGATTCTTGATGAAGAGTATAACAGTCTTAAAACCTAACCCATTTGTATATAACAACTTACTGTATGGTGGAGATAGTACTGCAGACCAGTGAGGGAAAGGACAAAATTGTTTAATAGAGGTTGCTGGAGAAACTGGGTCTCTGTATGGGGACAAATAATGTTAAATCTCTGCCTTATACAGGATGGATCAAAGGCATATAAAAAAGAAGAAAATACTATATAGCCAATAGGTCACAATATTAGAGGATTATGACCTTGTTACATATGACCCTAAAGATATAAACTATAAAGTTTTGGAAAAGGCATGGAATTTTATGTCAAAGTTGTAGATATTCATTCAGAAATTGATACTGCAGACAAGGCTAACAGATGAACCTATTTTGGGATTTTGCAGTGGCAAATATGACAGTATCTTTGCCTTGTTCTGATCTTAGGGGAAAGTTCGCAGTTTTTGATCATTTAGTATGATTTGAACTACAGCAGTTTTTTCTTTAGATATTCTTTATCTAGTTGAAGAATTTCCCCTGTATTCTTAGTTTTCTAAAGGTTTTTATCATGATGAGGTATTGGATTTTGTCAAATGCTTTATCTCATCAATTGATATATGCTTTTTTTTTAATTAATTTATTTATTTGACAGAGAGAGAGATCACAAGTAGGCAGAGAGAGAGGGAGAGAGAGAGGGGGAAGCAGGCTCTCCACTGAGCAGAGAACCCGATGTGGGGCTCCATCCCAGGACCCTGAGACTATGACCTGAGCCTGAGGCAGAGGCTTTAACCCACTAAGCCACCCAGGTGCCCCAAGATTACATTTTCTTAACATCCTTGTCAGCACTTACAGAGATCCATCTTTTACATTTTAGCCATTCTAATAAGTGTATATAGTGACTTCTTTGTGATTTTAATTTGCATTTTCTTAATGACTGGTGATGTTAAGCATCTTTCAACGTGCTCGATATGTGCTTTTTCTTTTTTGACTTGGTAATTAGTAGGTTACATTACTTGATTTTGGAACCAACTTTGCATACCTGGTATAAATCCTATTTGGTGGTATTTTTAATTCTTTAAATACATTGCTAGCTATGGTTTGGTAATATTTTATTGAGGAATTTTTCATCAGTGTTCATGAGAGAGATTGGCCTATAGTTTCCTTGTAATGTCTTTATCTGGTTTTCTTATTATGATAGTGGTAACCTCATAAAATGATTTAAGAAATATTCCCTCTATGTCTGGTTTCTGGAAGAGATTGTGGAAACTTGGTATCATTGTTTTGTTAAGTAGAATTCACCTGTAAAACCAGGTTGGGCTGGTGATTTTTTGGAAGTTTATTATTTTATTTTTTTTATTAGCATATAATGTATTATTTGCCCCAGGGTACATGTCTGTGAATCGTCAGGCTTACACATTTCACAGCACTTAACATAGCACATACCCTCCCCAATGTCCACAACCCAGCCACCCTATCCCTACTCCCCACCTCCCAGCCACCCTTAGTTCGTTTCGTGAGTTTAGGAGTCTCTTATGGTTTGTCTCGGAAGTTTATTAATTATTGATTCATTTTTAAAACATGTAGTTATAGTCAGACTATTTTTTTAGTGAGTTTTGGTACTTTGAGTCCTTTGAGGGCTTTGTCAATTTTATCTAGGTTATCAAATTTGTGGAGACGTAATTTTTCATCCTTTTATCATCCTTTTAATGTTTAAGGTATCAATAGTGACAACCCTACCTACAATTCTAATACTTTAAATTTGTACCACCTTTTTCTTAGGATTAGCCTGGCTAGATGTTTATCAATTTTATTGATTTTTTTCAAATAACTAGTTTTTGGTTACGTTGATTTTCTCTATTCTTTTCTTGTTTCCAAATTCATAGATTTTTTGTTCTGCTTTTTATCAATTACTTTATACTGCTTAAACTTAATTTACTTTTACTTCTCTCTTTCTGAGGTAGAATCTTATGTTATTGATTTTAGATTTTCCTTCTTTTTCTAAAATATATATTTGGTGCTATAAATTTTACTTTTAGCACTGTTTTCACTGCAACTGACAAATTTTAATCGGTTATATTTCCATTTTTTAAAGTTCAAAATATGATTTAAAATTTGTGACATTGTCTTTGTTATGCTACTTAGAAGAATGCTGTTTAATCCCCAAATATGTGGGAATTATTTATCTTTTAGTTTTTTCTCATTTGATTGTAGTATGAGAGCATGTTTTGTGTGATTTTTATTAATTTTTTAACATGTGTTTTAGGTCAGAACATGACCTCAGAATGTTCCTTCTGAGCTTAAAGGAATATGTGTTCTGCTGTTAATGGAATGTTCTGTAAATGTCACTTAAGTTGATTGATAGTGCTGTCCAGGTAAACTATATCCTTACTAATTTTTACCTACTTGATCTACCAACTGTTAAAAAAAAAAAAGCAGTATTCAATTATGCATATATGTCTTACTCTTTTTTAAACCTTTTCTTTTTTTTTTTATGAGAGGGTGTGGGGAGGGGCAGAAGGGGAGAGAGAGAAAGAATCCCAAGCACTCTCCGAGCTGAGCACAGAGCCTGATGTGGGGTTCAGTCTCACCACCCTGAGATCATGACCTGAGCCAAAAACCAGGAGTTGGATACTTAATCAGCTGAGCCACCCAAGTTCCCCTCTTACTCTTTTTAGTTCTGTCAGTTTTGCCTGATATATTTTGACTCTAATTTGTACTTAGCTGTATTGTTAGGTGCATACATGTTGAGGATTGTTATTTCTTCTTAGGGAATTGATCTCTTTATCATTATGTAATAATTCATCTTTTTTTAAAAAAGATTTTATTTATTTATTTGTCAGAGAGAGAGCGCGTGCATATGCACACAAGCAAGGGGAGAGGCCAAGGGAGAAGTAGGCTCCTGCTGAGCAGGGAGCCCAGTGTGGAGCTACATCCCAGAACCCTGCGATCATGACCTGAGCCCAAGGCAGATGTTTAACCAACTGAACCACCCGGGCGCCCCTAATAATCCCTCTTTTATCCATGGTCATTTTCATTGTTTTGAAATCCATAAATTGGCACTTTCAGTAATCTGATGATCAGAATGTTTTGAAATGATGGTAGAGGTCTCTGGTATCCTACTCTTGAATCTGACCCCTGTTCCTTGTGTGCTGTTGACCCCCCTCCCCAGCTGAACTGAGTTTCCACTAGAGGACTTTATAACTTCCTCTTTCTTTAGTAACTATAGCCAGCCGCTGACTGTGCTTCACTTCCTGCAAAACTCAGCTGCTCTGGTACTTATCAGGAGCAGCTATTAGATAATCTGGAGGGGAAGCCAACCAATATTTGGGGGAGGGTGGTAGAGGCATTGAAGGCATCAGAGGCTTCAGGTGGTGCAGGCTGTCAAAGGGGATCTCAGAGAAGAAAGAGCCATGACCAGAAGTCTTGCTGCCTGGTGCCTTCACCTTGGGTAAGGGCTGTTATGGGTTGTCCAGGCCAAAGAGTATGAAGATAGTGAGGGTCAGTGACTTGGCAGCAGACACCACATATCACCCCTATGAAAGCCGCTTCTCTCCAGGAAGAGACAGGCCACTTTCTCCGGAGCTGGGCCACATTCCCACTCCCTGAATCCACCCCTTTTCTCACACTGAGAATGACCTTTGGGTCCCAGGGGTAAGATGAAAGAGGAATTTAAAAGCTGTTAAAGCAATCCTTGGGAAGTGCAGTGTGAGAAACAGCAAACTTGGTTGAAAACAGCAGTGGTCTGGGAGTTGGCAGCCTGCTTTTTGGGCCTCAGACCTTGGCCCGGCCTTGATGTAACCTTGGGCAAGTAACAGACTCTCTCTTGGCCTTTATTTCTTTATGCAGTTGGAGTTGATGAAATGTATTTTTTTTTTTTAAAGATTTTATTTATTTGACAGAGAGAAACACAGTGAGAGAGGGAACACAAGCAGAGGGAATGGTAGTGGGAGAAGCAGGCTTCCCGCAGAGCAAGGAGCCCGATGCGGGGCCCGATCCCAGGACTCTGGGATCATGACCTGAGCCGAAGGCAGCCACTTAACGACTGAGCCACCCAGGTGCCCTGAAATGTATTTTTGTAATAGAAGTTAAAGAACAAAGAAAACACTGAGGGAATTAGTTGACTGTAACTTCTTACAGTCAACTTATTACAGTAACTTATTACAGTTGACTGTAACTTATTACTTATTAACTGTATTAATCTGTGGCATGGTGTGACTTTAATGAAAGTAACTTGATGTTCATCTACTTCAGGAGGAAGATATCTGTTCTCTTTTGTCCTGGGTTCAGGTCACATAGCCTGAAATACAAAGAATAATTCTGAGTCACACTTTTAGAGTATATTCAGAGAAAAGAATCTGGGAGAGTGAGAAAACTAAAAATCAGGGAGATACACAATCTGGGGCTAAGGAGGCCAGGGAATAAGATTAGATTTATTATAAAGGTTAAAACATGGCTACAACTTAGCAAGTAACTTGTATTGTGCTAAGCACTGTCCTAGGGAATTTGAATGCATTATTTCATTAATTTTATCACTTAGTATGAGGGAATGTGTGTGTGTGTGTGTGTGTGTGTGTGTGTGTGTGTGTGTGTGTGTGTAGCCTTGTAGTGAAACTGAGATTTAATGAGTTACTTAACATAACACAGCTTGAGAGTACAGGGTTTCCTTGGTTTTAACCCACATGCATCAGACCAAAATCTTAGCCCTTAACTCACAACCACCACAGGATAGGTGGTGATAGTCTTCAAGTGCTTACATAGTGTTCAGAGGTGCCGTGTTTGTATATAGCAGCGGAACCAGGACCTATGGATGAAAATCACATGAAGATAGACTTCATTTGATATAATTATGAACTTCTTAACAAAAGAAACTTCAGGACAATTGGATGGGCTGCCTCACAAGAGTGAGGGTCCCCTGGATTGATCAAGGCTTTGATCAAAGGCTTTGAAATAGAGTCAAAGCAAATATTTGCCTGAGATATCTTTATGGTTATTCACGCACAATACAGAGTGGCCTCTATGATCACCAAGACCTTTTTCAACTATGAATTTATGTTTCTCTAACTGCCAAATTTCTAGTGTCTTTTAAGAGTTGATGTTCTAAGTCTCCACAAACCATGATTAAGATTGGTTAGTATCAACATCTCTTAAACTCGAAGAGAAACATAATAAATACAATAAATAAATTTTTAAGAAATTTACTAATTCCTTACATAGTTCCAGGGACTAAGTGCTTCACATGCTGTAATCCTCACTACTTCTTGAGAGGTCTACCTCTTAAAACCATTTTATAAAGCTGAGGAAGTACTTGAGACCCATAGACACTAAGTAGTTTCCTCAAGTTCACAGGGTAGCAGGTAGCAGAAGAGGAACTGGACTCCAGGCCTGTCTGCTGTGAAAGCCTGTTCCTTATTATTCTGTTATTATACCAGTTCCCTCCAAATGATAAAATTTCCTATTACTGCTGAGAAATATGAGGCTTTTAAGATTCCTTTTAATCTAAAGGAATTTCTTGTGAACTAACAGTTTCCTAGGTGCCTTATACTTTTATTGGACTTGAAACACTTGATTTACTATTCACAAAGGTCTTCTTAAGTAGTTCTGTTACCCTTATTTTATAAATACAAAACTGAGAAGCAAATGATTGAATACATTGCTGTTTGTCACTCATGTAATAACTAGCGATGTTAGTTAACATATTAACACTCCTAAGTGTCTTTGCAGTGAGCCAGTCTGGATTAGTACATTGGACTGGCCATGCCCACAATGATAAGGCTAAATGACTTATTTGGACCCTCAATACTTAGCAAATCTGAACCTAGAATCCATTTTTTTCAACTTGAGTTAATTTTCTGTCTTTCTACACCAGCAATGTTGATCATAAAAAGTCAGTAAGCTTGTATGGCTCTGTTTATTATGACGAGCATTTTAAATTCCATTTTCTCATTAAGTCCTACTGTCTATACAAACTAGTAAGTATTTTCTGGGTGTTATACAAGTTGCTCACATACAGCAGTTTGGGGCAAATCTATTTACCTGTGCCTGGGCTCAGATGCAAGAAACAGGTCCAGACAAGTTCCCATCCCACCAACAGAGAAAGTGATTGCAAAAGTTGACTGTTTCCTGTTGAGTTCAGGTTCAGCTCTTTAACTCAGCAAAAGGAAACAAGGGAATGAAATTATTTCTGAAGCACATTTTGAGAGGGGAGCAGTATTTATCTCTCTGGATTTTTTTAAACATTGAAAGATTCCTTAGACATATCAGGGAGACAGGGTCAACCAGTTGGAGGTTTGCACATCTCTTAGGTAAAAAGTGTTTCTCTCAAGAACAAGAATAGAATGTAGAGCTAGCAAAGCAACCCAGTAAGCTGTGCAGCTAACAGGGAGTTAGAGTTAGCTGCATCCTCCTGGGTAGACTGATTTTCCTACCTCAGTGTTGTGAGGGTACAGAGGTGCAGGACGTCTGGAGGATTTTCATATTCTAGCACAGTGTTTCCCAAAGAGTGAGTTTGTACCTTGGCATCTTCCAAATGTTTTATCTATAATGCTTGTGATGATTGAAAAGGTTCTCAAAATGATTGTAGGTGGTACATAAACCTGACACTAAGAAAAAGTGTATCACATGATCAGAAAATTATTTTCATTTTAATTTTTTTCCAGTCCTTCAGATTAAGTCAGGAGGAAGCTCCTAGTCTGGGGCTAAGAAAGTCTTCAACACCCAATTTCACCCTCCTTTTGTAACAAAGAAAAAAAAAAACAAAACAAGCCTCATATTGAAAAATTAGGACCAGCAAGAATATCTAGCTAGGACTTAATCAACTGTAATTGTTTTCCTTGGATTTAATTTTAACATGATAGTCTATCCTTGTTATGTGCAGAAGTTATATTTTCAAATTCACCAGTTCACTAAAATTTATTTGTAATCTCAGAATCAATACTTGAAGCAGTTTTGCAGACGTGTACAGCGTAGTGAAAAGATTGAGTCACCCCACACATACTTTCCCAGTTGAGGCTAAACAAGGAGACACCGTGCCTTCTTGTTTCAGATCTCGTGCTATAGATGTGTCCATTACATGGTCTGTTTGATTCCACATTTTTCACATTTTTGTGGGGTTTTTTTGTTAGTGGTTTTATGGTTTAAAATGGCCCTCAATCATAGTGCTAAAGAGCTAGTTAGTGTACTCAAGCACAAGGATATAACTTAAGGAGAAAACTCATATTAGATAAACCTTCAGTCATGAGTTACAGTTTTACTGGCTGTGAATTGAATTTTAATGAATCCACAATATACATGAAATCAATGATACAGGTTAGTCAACCATACATATTAAAGCTGTCTTTTAACAGAAACACATAAAAAAAAGGTTACATATTGATTGATGAAAATATTGTGACCAGAGGCTTGCAGGAACCTAGCCCTGTTATTTCCCGTAGGTGCAGTTCAGTATTTGTGGAGACGTTATAGAATGTAACTACCATGAATAATGAGAATCAACTGTACTTCTAGCTTAGACTGATGATTTGAACCTTCCATTTATGATGGTGCTCATGTAAAGTATCCTTTAAAATAAATAGAAGTAAAAAAGCCAGCTGATTGAAAATTTTAAAGTGCAGGTAAGAATAAATAGTATAGGTTGTTAGCTATGATAACCAAATTTTGAAATCAGTAAGGTTAAGTCTGAGGTTCTTAAGCCACTGCTTCAAAACATTTAATCAAATATGGAGCCTCAGTGTCCTAACCTTTAAAATGACTATGCCTTCTCACATAGTGAGATGCTCGTGAAGAAACAAATGTTGTAGCACTTTGAAACCTATAAACAACCTTACCACTATGAGTGAGGAATCGCCAAGATCATTGTTACTGCCTCTTGCTAACAAACTGTGAGGATTACCAGCTACTCTGAGCAACTCTGCCACTGCAGTTCCATCTGTCGGAAAAAAAAAAAACAACAACAAAAAAACCCACATCTGATATGCCCCCACCCTCATTACCCGCTAATAATGAAAAAATAATGACCTTTTTTTCCCATGTTGGTGACTGTTTTCCCTGTCAACTCTGATATGCTCATAATGTGGGCAGACAGATTATTTATGACCAGGGAAATTAAATATTATTTCATTTCTCCTAATACAATCTGTGGCGTCTCCCAGCTCCCAATTCCTTCCCATTAAGGTTATTGTCTTTTCTGCTCCAATTGGCTGCGTGCTGTTGGGTTGTAACAGCACTGGCAGAATGCTCGGAGCATAATGGAGGTGGGAGAAATGGTGTAATTTGCAAGGCTGCCTTTCCCGTCTCTTCTAAATGAAGACATTTGGTCCCTGCGAGTCAAAACCCATTTTGATGAGTCTAGATGCATTTGGACTAATGGAAAAGGACAGCTACGGATGTAATGGGTTTCCTGAACTGGGTTTTCTTACTCAGAATTACAGAATTTCAGAACGGGGCGGGGGGGGGGGGGGTCATTTAAGGCCATCTACTTTAAGTCTCTAATTTTGCATATGGGGAAACTGAGTTACAGGGAAGGAGCCTCATTTAATGAAGTCCCTGGTGAGAGAGCACTTTTTCCACCACCAAGTCCCATTCCATAATCATTCTGGTTTTTGATTTACATTATTTTCAGAAGCCACTTCCTTTTCTAAGCACTCAGATACCATCACGTTATGTAAGGTCCAGAGATAGGAATGTTTCCCAAACATGGAGTATCCTTCGCGACTCTGTCCCTTGGCTTATTCTATTCCTTTGAGGCAGTAGAGGTGACGGTGCACAAGGAGTGGGCTGGGGTTTTGTTGGCCCTGTACGGCTGTTCAGCTTCTCCCTTTGTCCAGTTCTGCTCTTCCAGATCCCCTCCAGGTGTGCTGACTGCCAATTCAGATGCCTGCATGTCAGACCCCATCCCAGTGCCTGCTCAGCCGGTGGCACGGAGGAGGTGAGAAGTTTCTTTCTTCCCTATTTTAATACCTATTTCACATCTCCAAAGTTCCAAAACTGATAGAAGTGTAGCATGTAAAATGTAGTCCTGCCCACGTAAAGATGCTAGCTTGGTAGTAGACAGCCAAGTCAAAATAATTACATTAAGCCACTACTTAGTCTCAGACCACGGATACCTCTTACCAGACTATTGCAATATGGCCCTCGCTTATATCACACTTCCCATTTCACTCCCAGTTATCCACCCCAGTAAAAACCCAAATCTGCTCCTGTCATTCCTTGGTTTAAAGTCAGTGAAGCACCACTGCAGTTTAAGGAAAGCCGTGCTGCGTACTTACTGCTTGCCTGTTTTCCCAATACCATTTCTCTCTGATTTATTATGCCTTAGTAACACTGGCCTGTTTTCAGTTGCTCAAAACCATATGTTCTTCCCCATTTCAACGTCTCCGTACGTGCTGATTCTTTCATCCGGAATATTCTTCTTCTGCCTTCTCTGAGTAGCTGACATATCGTCATCCTTGACAACTTGCTTTGTTTGTCATCTCAAGGCCTCTGCACGCAGTTTTGTAGGTTCTATACTGCAAATTCTAGGGGATGCTGTTCACATTGCTAGTTATCATTGATTTGTGTATTTATTATAATAATTTGATGGTCAGTAAAGAACCTTGAGCAACAGATGAATTTTTCCTATTTGCACAAAGGACCCGAGTAGGCATAATAAGGGGGGAGTGGGTCAACCCCTTGGCCACCTACTTTGACCATTGGCTGAAATTTATTCCAAGATTATATATATTGTCATTCTAATCCTATATTCGTTTGCTTATTTATTATTTGTCTACTCTGTTAGATTTTAAGTTACCACATGGTTAAAAATATAATTTTTTTCTTCACCCACAAATATACTGTCTGCCTTGCATGGTGCTTGACATATAAAAAGTGCTCAATAAATATTTACTGAAAAATGATTATTATTGAGTAAATAAGGAAAGGTGAATGGGATGGGTGACAATTTGAACTGAGGTGTGAAGCAAGTATGAGATTTAAGTATTGCTCTGTGAAGGAGAGTCATTTTTGGCAGTGGTGGGGAACAACTTATCTGTGAGATGGAACACAGAACACCTATAAGTAATGTGCTTGTAGATGGAAAGTGCTAGCACAATGCCTGACATGGTAACACCTAAGAACATTTCTGTTAGCATTATCATTATTCTTTTACTGTGGTTAATATGTAACGGAGACATTACTCTCATCCATTGATTAAAAAGTACAATCTTGTAAAAAATACAAAATCAAGGTTTATAATTAGCTTGTATGGTTTGGAGAATTCTCTGGGGGAATTTGGATTTTATAACTTTTGAAGTACCTTCCAGCCTTGCAATTTACATTGAGACAGTGAAAAAAATAGCCCTCACAGAAAATTAAGCACATGATTTAGCCCAGGATGCTGAGACAGTGATTGAAAATAGTACCCGTGTTTTTCTTTCTTACGGAATTTCTCTGTCCACCATTGCCATGGTCTGCTGATCAAATGCCCCTGGAAGGCCAAAGTAGGTTGGACAAAGCTTACATCACCAATGTTAGTGGCTTTCTTTAAACTGATATACCAAGGGAAGACCATTCAATGGCAAGTTTTCAGCAATCCCCCTTTATATCTCCAGAGCTAGGAAGTCATCGGTACCTCAAACACACTTTGAAATGTCCTCTGCTTTAAGAAGAAAAACATTCCCGACTTCAGAATTCCTAAGTTCATGGTGAGGACTCAAAGTTGAGGTCACTTGCTCTTTTCTTCTCCAAGTAGCTTATCACCCTCCCATTTCTCATTTTTTTTTTCAGATAAGTGGGTGTTTTTTTAATAGTGAACATATTCTGTTACTACATTGTACATTCTAAAAAGAAAAAAGAGAACAGCCAACTGAGATCTTAACAACTTCCATCTTTCCACAAGAAAGTGCTATTGGCAAAACTTTGGTTTGCTAAATGATTTGGGTATTAGAGCAAATGTGGGTGTCATAATGAAAAACAAACAAAAATCTAAAAGTTATTAAATCACCCTCCCTTGCATTAGATTGTATTTAGCTATTTGTTTTCCTATGATTAGACTAAGTCTCATTTTAAATGATTAAAACATTAGAATTCTGCCTTTTCACTAAGGTAAAATTCTGTAGCATGGTTGAATAAGCTTTTGCTTATAGGCAGCTTTCTATCTTGTTTCCTGGCAGTTCTTCAAGACCCTGACAAGGGATCATTCTACCTGGAAGCACAATGCTATCTGTAACAACACTGGTTCTGCTAGGTCGTAAGTGCCAGTTAGGATGCTGTTCTCATTATGGCCCAAATCATCCTCTCGTCTTCCAGAGGCCACATAAAGTGAGCCTAATTCACCTAGTAAATGAGTCAGAGAAGCATAGATAAAATCAGTCTATTTTTTACTTCAAAATCCTAAGACGTCAATGAAGCATCCTGCCTTTTTTTTCTCCCAGTGGTATAAAGCACAAGGAATCCTAACCAGATCTTTATTCTGTTGGAGATTTCCCCAGATCTGTAGAAACAACACTGAAGTCCATGTATGTCTTAGAGCTTATTGTGCATCCTCTCATATGCATGTCTCTTGCCGTGTCAGTGTGGTACCTGCTACTTCCTCCCCTGCAGATCTTATCAGCAATATGTCAGCAACGTGGTAACAATGACATCGGCCACTGTAGCTCTAGCTACTCTCTATTCAGTGATTACCGTGTTCCAGGCAGTCTTCTGATAACCTTACGTATATTAACTAGTTTAAACTTCACAATAACTCTATGAGGTAGATATCATTGCCATTCCCACTTTATAGATAGGGAAATTGAGGCAACAGGACACCAACTAACTGACTGCTTCCATCATATGGTAGAATGGAGATACGAAGCCGGGTATTCTGGCGAGCTGCAAAACCTTTATTCCTGACCATGACACTATGTGACTTGCCCAAGGTAAGAACAGAGACCCTTTGAAACAAATCAATGCCTAGTTTTCACATCAAAGAAATATAAAGATGTTAATTCTACTGATGTTGTAATTTGACATCTCATCTGTCATTGACTTTGGTTTTTGTGGCTTCTGAAGAAAAAGATTGTTTTGTTATGGTTTTGTTTTCTGTATTTCTTAACTCATAAAAAGTCCCTAGATTTTAGTCCTTGTTTTGAGCTAAGAATTTAGGGATTTGTGCTCTTCATTATTTTTCTTTATGGTTTTAAAGTGCTATTAGGAGTAGATGTCTCACCCTGCTGCTCCTGTCCTTCATACTATTTTATGGTCGTGACAGTGCAGTTCCCAAAGCTTTGATGTTAATGGGTACTTCATTCAAGGCACACACAGATGATGCTTTAATTAGCTGTAGCACTGTTTCCCGCCATGGGCATCCAAATTCCCTTTCCTGAATTATAACAGAATTACTACTGCCTTCAGCTCTAACTCGGTAAGGTAATCTATCACAAATTCCTCCTTTCTTCTTGGGGACCATTGCCTGTAACCCACTCGCTGGTACTAATCTCTGTATCAGTCATAGTTTTTAGTTGCAAACAACACAATGAATACATTGGTGATAAAGGCAATTTATTGCAAGGATATTGGGTAGCTTACAAAATCAACCATGGACTCATCAATCAGGCTCCTAAAACATGCAAAAATGAAGAGAGTCTAAGCAACAGGAAATGCATCTGTGGTCTGCACACACTGGAAACTCAGTACTGAAACCAGTGGAGGGATTCTGGATGTTGCCATTTGCCACTAGACCCATACCACCACTCCTACGATGGGACTCTTGGTGCTGCTGCCAACACGAATAGTTCTTCATCATCTCTGCATCTCAATGTCAAACCCTCAGGAGTCAAAGTCATGGATGGGACCATCTGAGTGACCTAGGCCAAGTGCCAGCACTGATACCCTGGCTTCCAGCAACTCTCACCCAGCAGGAGGCAGAGAAGCTTCCTATGTTTTCCAAAATCAGAGTGATGTTTGATATGGGAGACTTAAATTAATGGCAAACTTCAGTAGCAGAAAGTAAGTAATAATTAGTTTTCAAAACTTGTCCACATGTTTTAATCAAGTCTTTTATCATAGAGAAAAATGAGAGTTGAGCAAAGGGAGGTATTCTTTCAGGAGATGAAGTAGATGAAGATAATAAGGCAACCATCCCAAAAAACCTTAACACAATAACCTTTCACAATCCATCACAAACCACAATCCTATTCAAGATAGAACTTCCATTCAGTCATGACAAAATTACTTATTAAGGTTCTATTATCTAAGCAATATGGAGTCAATCCATATGCTCAAGAAATTTATTTACTAGATAATTCATTGACTGGTGACTTGAGTGAAACCAGTGAATACCTTCAGTTCTATGTACATGAAATTGAAACTCACTATGCCTTTTTCTGCTGTGACACTGAAAGGAAATTTATTCACCTCTACACATAAATACCAATAGGAAAGGCCTTGAGCAAGAATGGCAGTCCAAAAAAAAGTGGTTAGTGGATTGGTATCAGCTGTAAGGATAGATATTTAGGTTTCAGCTTGTAGATCTATTGTTAGACCTCTGTGAGTTCTCTGGCAGATCAGTGGGCCTCTGTTTCAGTTTCTTGACATGTTAAATGGGATAACACTTAATCTACTTGTCTTATTCGTTTTGCCAGAATAAGGAGGGATATTCTACCTGGGCTGGGCTTAATTTTGATTCTTCATAATATACAAAGAAACATACTTTTAAGGGCATCAAGTGACAGATATTGATTGACAAAGTATTTTGCAATCACACTTCATTTTCTACCCCAGTCCATCAGAAAACATCTTGATATCACACAAGCTTCAGCCTGTTTGTTCAAGTGGTTTCTTCTGTCTACTAATACTTCTTTTTTTATTAAAAACCCAAGAATTACAGTCATTCTCATTATCCACACACACAATTTCTTGGAAGTATAAAGTGGTGAGTCAAAAAGGGTTCTCTGTTGCAATTGGATAATGACTTGAAAGTCGAGAAGTTTTCCTCTGATTTTATTATCTTTTTTTTAAGACAATGAACAGTGAGTTCTGATTAGAGCTAATTTTAATTTTCTTTGCTAAGGAATAACACAGATCTCCCTTTCCTTACATTCCCACAGATGAGAAAAAATATCCCTTTCATTTCCACAATTTGGAAATGTTTCTGATTTTTCTGGACCTTTCTTCTTCCATTATCAAGAATGAAGTACATTCCTTGATTGGTAGGTTCAAGAGAAGGGGTTCAGCATGGCCAGTTCAGGACCCTTGCAGGTCTCTTTTATGGAGTGTCAGGACAGAGCCTTCTTCATTTATGTATATGTGTTCTATCACCCACTACATGTTCTATCTCTACAGGAGATTGTGTAATAGAACAGACCCAGCACCTCTAAGGGGCTGGTGTATATTTAGAGAGTAAATTCTCAGAAAAGCCAATTGTGGTTGCAGATGAGGTTACTTTTTCTAATACAACTTTATTTCTAGTAACACTGACACTACACTTTGATGTCTATTTCTCAATAGGGCCACACTCAGGGAAATCATGGGATGTCACTTATGGGATCCTTGAAAAGACCAGCTTATTCCTTCTGTGGCAGTAGCTTTATTGAACAAGTCCGTGTTTACATTCTAATGGCCACATTCTCAGTATACACTTACCATAATTTCTAGGAGGATAAAGTTCTCACAGGAATGTGGTAAGCCATTACATATTCTTTAAAAAAAAAAAATACATGCAACTTTTTAAAGGACAGGACACACAAACCTTTTTTGCCCTTCTTACTACACTTTGCTCATCTCCTCTCTCTCTCTCTCTCTCTCTCTCTCTCTCTCTCTCTCTCTCTCTCTCGTCATCCAAAGAGAGGAAACCAGCTCTAATTGTATGACAAGTATCAGTGAGTTCTTTCAGGAGAGACATTAGGAAAAGGGATTTAACTAAAGTTATCCCAGAACACTATCTCTAGCTTTGTTTGAAGAATAAATTAGTCAGAGTAAAATACCAGATTGTGTTGATAGGGATCCCTGGGATAATTGCCCTTCTGAGGTCAGGAGCATCCAATCAAATAATACCTTGAAATGAGACTTTCTTCTCCCTGTGGTCATTAGAGCATTCCCTAAAATATATTTAGCCCATAGACACTAGATATTATAACAATATGATGTGATTTTGCTATGGTGCCATAGTTTGGATTTCACTGCATATGCTATGCTTGAATAGTAAGAGGGAAATTGGCTTTAGTGGTATTACTTAAGAAGATTGATGGGTTACTTGTACATGGGCAGACCAATCCTTTAATCCCAAGTTGTTCTTGCGAAAAGCCCAAACTACTACAAATTAACTTCATTAATTCCTTCATTTTTTTACCATCCATTCATTCAATTAAAAAATTATTAACAAGTCAACTGGGTTCAGGCATTTTTCTTAGTAGTGGAGATACACAAGTCAACAAAACAAACAGGAATTTTAAATTCTGGTAGGAGAGCCTGGCAATAAACAAAATTAATAGGTAAATGATATAGTACTTTAAAAGCAATAAGGTCCAGAGGGGAGAAAAATAAAACAAGAAAGAGGTATATGGATTATCAAAGGCAAAAAAGGGGGGCAGGGGTCAGGGAGACAAGGAAAAACTCGCAAATGAAACTAAGAAGAAAAAGCCCATAGTATAAGAGAAACACCAGAGGTGTGTGTTCACCTGGAATTAAAGTGGTTGAGAGAAATAGATGTCATACAGTGCTCATAGATCAACCAGATGAGGACAGAGACTGGCCATTGGGTTTAGAGATGTAGAAGTGGCTGGTGACCTGGACAAGAGCAGTTTTGCTGGAATTGGTGCTAAAAGCCTTGTCAGCATGGGGACAACAGAAAATAGTGGTAGATCAGTCGGAGACCATGACTGGCCCCATTCCCTGAGAGCACCATCAGCAGCAGAGCTACTCACCATTAATTCTGATGACATCCCCCTTCAAGGACTCAAGAGGATCACCTCTCCTATCTTGAGATTAGAAATGGCCACTTGTCTGTCTTTCACAAATGGATCATCAGCAGAAGTGACCTGTACAATTCCAAGTAGAAACACAAAGATCCAGTGTGTGATTGTCCATCTCTTCTTCCTCCAGCTGCCAGCAATGTTCAGTAAGGTTGGAACTTCATCAGCCTTGGTCCAGTATGAACTGAAATCCTCCAGAAAGGTGTGATATTAACATGGTGTGAGTGAAGAATAAGCTTTGTTGTTTCCAATTGCTTACCTTTTAGGATCAATGGTTACTGTAGCCTCATCTGGCTTAATTGGACTAATAAAACAACATGAGCCCCTGCTTTGTCTCTCTTGCACTTGCCAGAAGGGTTGTACCTGTACTAACTGACCAGAACCTTCTCAACTCTCATTGTGAACTCACAAGCTCTCTCGAAGATGAATAGTATCTGCTTTCCTCAGTAGCATCTGCAAACTTGGAATGGCAAGAATGAGCCCTTATTCTACCCTAGACCTGGGGCACTCCTTCTCAGTGAAGTGGTGAGAGGTGGCAATAACATGCTTGAGTTTAACATATCTTGGGAAGGATATGGTCTGTGCACTCAGTGTAAGAGTCCACTGGATTAGAAAGAAAGCACCTGCTCACATTTCACATCCAGAATTAGGAAGTTAAAACTAACTAACTAGATAAATAAAACTATGAACTAGGAAGTTAAAATTAACTTCCTAATTAGGAAGAGAGTACTTCCTAATTCTGCAGAAAAAAACCCATCAATAAATAACAAGTGTTTGGTAATCATTAACTGTTACTTTTGTTGCAATTATTAGTCTGTTGTCATTGTTGCTTTTATTATTGTATCTTGATGGTCATGATGACATTCAGTGTCAAAGTAAAATTTTATTTTGCACAAAAATTCATTTTCCACCATTCTTTGTATAACAGGACATAAATAAAAGAGAAAAACTGAATTCATTCAACATTTGCTGGCTGTCTGCTGCATATTGGACTTTTTCTTAGAAGACTGATGTTGGCCAAGCCATGTTTAGGTTTATTCTTCTATTTCGGCTCCTTGAGGCATGAAGTCATTCATATAGGAAAAGAAAGCTCTCCATCAACCCCATTTATTTTGAGGAGACCATATTTTCCCATGTCAACACACTGATGGTAGTTTTTCTGTAAGTTGATGGCCCCCTAACCACCAATCTGCAAGTTGGGAAATTGGACTCAATTGGATTGGATGATTTGTAAAAGCCAAAATGCTAAAAGGCAGAAACAGAGATAGACAGATATAGAAAGAGTAAGTTGAGTAAAAAAGAAAAAATAAATACCTGTGTTTTTTTAAAAATAAGTTTATTTCTCATGAAGTATTTCTACACTGTCCAAGTGAATGTATGATACACTGAATTTAAACAATGGCAATAATACAAAGAAAGTGTAGTTGGTGGAAACCCTGAACAGTGTGCCAGATGACTATATTCATTCTGGTCCCTCTTTTGCTTCCATAAACTGCACCCAGACAGAACATTCAACTCCACAAGCCATTGAGGACTGTGAGCTATTACATCATTATAATGCCATATATATAATTCATTCAGTGTGTCAATTAAATAGTGATAAATGTTGGACTTACTCAAAGGGATCATATGGCATATTTCATCTCAAGCCTTTTTTAATAATTTTATTTTTTTTTAATTTCCATTATAACTTCCATCCACTGATCACACTTATGATCATCAAAAAACTACTCAGCCCCCAAAACTGATGTTGCTTAGTGACACCTGGTAGAGACTGATAGCAGCCTTTGGAGGGCACAAGGGAGGCTTGTTCATCTACTGGGAGCAAAAGGGCAGGTGAAACCAACTTTATGGGTCCTTAGTTTTTTCATCTATAAATTGGAAATAACAGTCCTGCCTTCCAAGGTGTCTAAAGGACAACTTAATTGAAAAAAAAACCCACAATATTTTATTTCTAAAGTTAGCTACCATTAGATACATGAGGCTGGCAAAAGTTTTATTTTTTTTAATTCAATAAGTCTGTGTTGAAGAACTATAT
>CM053615.1:64887627-64909491 GCA_028646535.1 Procyon lotor
GGTCCTTAGTTTTTTCATCTATAAATTGGAAATAACAGTCCTGCCTTCCAAGGTGTCTAAAGGACAACTTAATTGAAAAAAAAACCCACAATATTTTATTTCTAAAGTTAGCTACCATTAGATACATGAGGCTGGCAAAAGTTTTATTTTTTTTAATTCAATAAGTCTGTGTTGAAGAACTATACACCATAATTCCTGACTTCAAAGCGTTTTCAGTCTAGTTCAAGAGACTGTCAGGATAATTACAACAATCATCTTGTTGATGACAGTTGAACAATTCAGTGTAAGAAGTCCTGTAAGAGAGATCAGAAAAACTTGCTTCTGAGAAAAATCAAGAAAAGAGAGCAAACTTGGTCCAAGTCTCTCCTTGAAGGATTATCTGAAGATATGATTTATATACTGGATCCTAAAATATGTTTAGAAAATTTCTGTTTCTGGGAAAAGGGAGTAGCTTGTTTAAAGTCCTGGATCGTTGAAAGGGGTTGGCATATCCATTGTATTAATTTCCTGTAGCTACCATAACAAAGCATCACAGACTGCTGGATTAAAACAGAAATGAATTGTCTCATAATTCTGGAAGCTAGAAGTCCAAAATTAAGGTGTTGTCCGGGCCATGGTCATTTCACAGCCCCTGAGGAGGATCCTTCCTTGCATCTTGCAGCTTCTGGTGGCTGTAGGTGTTCCTTGGCTTATGGCAGCATCCCTCCAGTCTTTGCCTCTGTCTTCATAGCTGTCTTCTCCCCGTGTGTCTGTCTTCATGCAGCATCCTCTTCTGTATGTGTGTCTGTGTCCAAATGTTCACCTTATACAAACACCAGTCTCCTTGAGTTAGGGCCCACATTAATGATCTCATCTTAACTTGATTACATTTGCAAAGACCCCATGTGCAAATAAGGTCCAATTCACAGGTACTCACAGGAGGTGAGGACATCAGTGCACCCTCTTTTGGACAGGGATATAAATCAAGCCATTATATTCACAGAAAGTTAAGTGTGGCCTACAGGGAACATGGTGGAGAAAGGAGAGGGGAGGACTGGAACCAGAGTGTGAAGAACACAGAATGCCATGTGCAGGAGCCCTTAGGCACATTTCAGTAGGAGAGTGAATACAGTAGCTTTCTCTTGATAAAGATAATTCTTAACAGCAGTGAAAAACGTACCAAATGGGCAGTGACAGCCTTGCGAGAAGGCTATAGCAGTTGTCTGGATGAATAGTAGGGAAGCATGAGAGAGGCCAGAGCTACAGGAAGTTTCTCAGATGAGATAACAGTTTATCATCCTCTGTGTGAGAATCAAGAGAGGAAGGAATAGAGAATGATCCCAGTGTTTCTAACTTTGGGCACTGGGTAGTCGGTGAAGCTATTAACCAAGAGATGAACCATATGTGGCCAAGCTGATTGGGAGTTAGTAGGAGGAGGAAGCAGCTAAAAAATTTAATTTAATATATGTTAAGTTGACTCAGGAAAATGGAATTGAAGCAAAATTTTGAGGACTACAAATGATGAGTATGTCTTGCGTTGCGCTAATTCTTACACATTCCAAAACTTTAGAAGAGGTCGTCATCTTAACTATTAATATTGAGGTCACAAGGGTAATCGGTTATCCAGGGTGTATGAGTTTTCTGTTGCAATATAAATGGCCACAAACTCAGTAGCTTCTAACAATAGGCACTTACCTCACAGGTTTGGTCAGTGACCAGTCCTCTGTTGAGAGTCCACCAGGCTATAATCAGCTCAAGGGCATGATCACATTTGAATGTTTACTGGCTCTTTCATGTTTACTGGCTGTTGGCAGAATTCAGTTGCTTGAGTTATAAGACTGAGGTCCTCAGCTTTTGGAGGCTGCCCATGATTTCTTGCCATGAGACCCTCTCCATGACAGGGAACTTTTCTACTTCAAAGCCAGAAGGAGAGCCTCTGTGCTGCTTTGAATGTCTCTAATGTCTAGACCATATTTTAGAGCACTCAACTGATTATATCAGGCCCACCCAGAACAGTCTCCCTTTTTACTAAGTTAAAAGTCAGCTGCTTAGGGGCATTGATTACATCTGAAAAATTTCTTCACCTTTGCCATCTAATGTAACCTATCATGGGAGTCTTCTTTCATAATAATTGTAAATGCCACCCACATATAGGGAGGCAGGGAATTACACAGGGTGTGTGTTCAATATGGTAGAAATCTTGAGGGCCATCTTAAAACTCTGCCTACCCCTTCAGTTAACACAATCACTGTTGGTGAAGTACTACACTTTGTATCTTCTGACCTCAGTTTTGATGTTATTTTCTAATACACTGTTTTGCCCCGGGAATGGCACACATCTTATTCTCTTTGGGTAATGAAATGTTATGTAGGGCCATGATTCTGGAATCATGAACTATCATCTGCATTCTTATACAAAGTTTATGGACATTTTTAACCATGACTGTGAGTTTTGTTGCATACTTAACATCAGAAATAAAGATTCATTTTGTACCCATCAGAATAAACTAACAGAACAAGAAAGTTGGCACACACTTTAGAAATGTTTAATGAACTTAAATTTTCTCGATATTCCAAATTCTTCTCAGTTAGCAATAAAAGTCAATCACACAACTGTAGCATTAATAATAATAGTAATGATGATGATGATTTGTAATTTGCATTCATACATTTTCTCACACTAGCCTCAAAACAATTCTTGAAGTCTATTCAATAAACACTAATTTATCCTCAACCATTTGCATTGTGGTAGGCTTTGTGCATATAAAACTCAGTGACCTGTAGTCTTTTCCCTCACCTAGCTCAAAGTATAATTAAGTGAAATATATAGATCATGTTATTTCATTTAAGAAGGGAAACAAAACTCAGAGAAAGGAACTGCTGGGTGGAAACCACACAGTGCATAAATAGAAGAGATTGCTTGTTCTAACCTCATAGCCAGCTGTCTTCCTACTGCTTCATATCATTGTGTATTTTAGCGACAATAACATTCAGGTAACTCATGTACAAAGCATTTGTGCTTTAGAATAATACTTTAAGGTAAAGACACGTAGTAGGAAAGAGAACATTAAATGCGAAAATGCACTGGTTTCTTTATGGATGCTGCTTGAAGCTCATTGAACCCAATCAAGGAAGCATCCAACGATAGCCAGTGTGCTGTATGGCCATCTTTGTTGTTTCAAACTTTCCAAACCAATGTCTGAAAAGAAGACCAGAGTAACCTCTCTGGTGCCATGGATTGGATTGTTTCCAAAGGTCAGAAGAAATTTCCCAGGGAATTGCTGCTGGAAAGAGGACAAGCTTACCTAACTGCTTTGCTGATGCAGAGGGGGGACAAATACCCTCAAATCAGTGAAAGAGAAGTGATTCGAGGCCAGGGTAATCAAAGTAGGAATCCAGATTCTTCAAGGAGGCCTCCCAAAGAATGACAATACTATATAAGTGGATGTCCCCAAAAGGGCTTAATAGTTTTGGAAATTGCTTACCTAGTATTTAGAGGAGAAAACGACATTTAAAAATGAATGAAACAGCTTTGTGTCACAAATAACTGTATTATGCTAGATAAGCTCCTTGGTATCCTTTATTTAGAACTACTTAACAAACTCTCACTGCAGCTCATTGTATCTTTATATCTGACTTCTGATTGGCTTGGATTTCCATCACCTGGCCCCCCCATCACAGTAAGTAGGAGAGGGGGAAAAAAGCTGAAGTTTTCTATTCTGTACACAGCATTTGAGAAACTTTCTTCTTTCCCTTTTTCATCAAGTTATTCAAATTCATTAATGATTAGGCAAAGGGAATAAATTGCTGGCTAATTAAATTTGCAGATGATATTCAGTAGTGAGGGTATGTGAGGATAAGGGGATAATGTAAGAGGCCTCAAAAGCCTTGTGTTCTATGCATGAGAGAAGGAAGGGCATGAGTCATTTTGTGCAATTACCACTGGCAGACAGAAATGAAAGGCAGAAGGGAGGCTCCTGGAAGAGAGAACTGCTGGATGGCAGTGAGAGGACATTGTGGGCGGAGCAAGAGATGGACTCTAATAGCTGTGAGATATCAGTGAACAATTACTCCTGTCCTGGCTAGCTCCTGGATTCATTTATAGGAGACCTCCTGTGTGTATAATTCTAGAGAGAAACTTCCAAAACCTCATCCCCAGATGAGGTTTGATATTTGGCAGACCACTGAGTCCACATCATATCTCTGGCTACAACATGGCTCCTGAGTTACCAAGTCTGGTTTCATTCATTCTCCAAGTAAAATAAGCTTATTGGGAATGGTATGTGGCTCTATGCCAGAAAGTGTGTAAAGCCAGACAATGTGTACAGCATATATTTCTCAGTGATTAGCTTTGCTCATGGCAAGTAAGGTAAACCTACATCTAAACGAACACAGACACACTGTGTACATGATGGAGAGATTGCATGCTGTTTGAGCTATACTTTAAGACTTGAAAGAGATTTCTTCCTTAAAGTGCGCCATCTTGACTTACATCTTCAGGTGTTCTCCAGGGACATATATATTCTTCATTGATGTTATAGATACTTAGGTGGAAGAAATTAAGAAAGTTAAGTTGGTGCATTCCAAACATGTGCACAGCATGGTATGAAATAATTATTTTAAAAATCCTTAATTTATTCTTAATGGAGAGCCTGTCCTGTACTAGACCCTTCTAGTGGGGTGGAAAGAGGTACACTGATGTACAAAAAAGCCCCTACTCTTAGGAACTTGCATTCCAAGTTTCTGTTATATTTTTGAAGTCCTTCCCATAGAGTAATCTAACATAGTCTTACGTAAAGTATTATTAACTGGTATTCACTTATTAGTTTACCTGGCATACTTTCTCTGCTAAGCATTGCCCTAGGCAGGAGAGCTAGAGAAATGGATATTTCAAACCTGTCCTCTGCCCTAAAACAACATGAATTTTAATAAGGAAGACTATCAATTAAGCAATCAGTTCTAATTCTATGTGACGAGCTCTTTGCAAGTGACAGAATTTGGTACAGAATGATTTGGCAAGGGTGTTTCATCTGCACTGAGATATGTACAGTCCTCTCAAAGGAACTATGTTTAAACCTAAATTGGACAGATGTGTTGAAATTGGTCAGATGGACAGAGCGGAAAACTGTATTTCAGGTAGAGGGGTAGCAGGAGGGAAGGTGAGAGGGAACATCTCTTTACTTTAGGGCATGAAAGACATTGATAATGGCTGGAATGTGCCATGGGAGCAGAATGTGAAAAGTCGAGGCTGTGGACACAGATCTGATCATGGAGATCCTCAGAGGCCATGCCAATGGATTTGTGTGTTGTCCTAAGGATGACAGAAAGATCCTGAAGGGTTTTAAGTGAGGGCAAGTCATGACCAAAGTTATCGTTTTTAAATGGTTACTCTGGCTTCAGTGTGGAGGATGGACTTGAAAGGGACCGAGTGGAAGTGAGGGCAAGTCATGACCAAAGTTATCATTTTTAAATGGTTACTCTGGCTTCAGTGTGGAGGACAGACTTGAAAGGGACAGAGTGGAAGCAGGGAGATGATTGAGGAGGTTATTGTAAAATCCAGGCAAGATGACTTTGGTCATCTTCCCTGTTGGCAGGGAAGATGGGCTAACATGGTATTTAGGAGGGAAGTCCAGAGGATTTGTTGAGTGGTTAGAGATGGGTCAAAGGCAGAAAGGTGAAAGGTTTGGGATGGGTAACAATCTGCATGTGGTTGCCACAGTCGTTTGGGGGAAGACAAGGGTATGCTTGACTTTGGATATCTGGAATGTGAAATATCCACATGCAGATAATCAGTGAGCAGTAGAACAGGAGCCTGGAAAACAGGAATAGGCTATGGATCTTTTCAGAGTCTTGTTGATCTTGGATTGTAACTTTGTGGTTGGCAAAGCAATATCCTACACATCGTGCTTATTTGACTAGATTTCCACCTAAAACTTGATGCTGAGACTCTTCCCATCATACGAGACTGTGGCCAGACCCCATTCTGTCTTGTCATTATTTTGAGAGTAAATCCGACCTTGTCCTGAGATCTGTCTGAAGTAACTTTTCCAGAGTCTTGCAGCCACTAGCGCATAGAGGAGTGGAAACCTGAACCTCAGTCTCCATGCTACCAGCCCGGTGTGCTTTCCTTTATTCCAGCTCCCCACCTCTACCCCCAGATCACGTGAGCCCACCTGTCCTCAGGGGCTGTGGTGAGTCTCTATGTCTTACTCTACTTTCAGCTGGTAGAGGTATTCATTTTTTCTCCTGGGTCATGATGCAGGTCCCCATGTGGGAGCTCCCTCTCCCTGCTGGAGGAAGCCAAAGGCCTCTGTGAACATGAGTTCCATTTCTCCCCAGCCAGCCATCACTGTCACAGACTGACCACTCGGGCAGTGCTGCCCGCCACAAGTGGACAGGCTGACTGACAGGAAGCACAGATCTGCTGCTCACACCAATCTAGGCAGGCCAGGGACGGAAAATAGGTATGCTGGGCCCGTCTGGCACTGACAGCTTCTGCCACACCAACATTTCAATCAGCACCATGTTAAGCTAGTCCTTGTGTCACTCAAAAATTATCTAGCACTAGCTCCAGGGCTGGCTTCTAGGGAGCCAACTGAGTCCCTGGGCTGCTTCAGAGGAAGGGGTTACCAGGTCCCTCAGCAGCATCTGCCACACCTCCTTTCTTGCCAGATAATTAGGATAGAGTCCAGTTGGGTGACTTTATCCTACCCAAGGAAGTGACAGCTAATACTGGGCTGGCAGAGGAGAGCACTCTGTAGTTCATAATGACTGTCCAAATCGGCAGGAGCTGTCTGGTGCATCCAAGAAGAGTTGAGTTTTATTTATTTTTTCTTTGGGGAGGAGGGGGAATAGCAAGGCTAGGTATGCTTTGAAATGTGAATCTAACTACATTGGCATTTACATGTATCTGTTCATACGGATATAACAGACTTGCACAATTACCTAGACACAAAGTTATCGGTTCACATATAGGCTAATTTATGCACAAACCACAAGCGTGTGTGCAAACATATATGTCTGCAGAAACTCATGTGCTAATTGTATGCTCATAAACACACATGCAGACTTGCATCCAGATGCACACATGTGGAAAACACACACACATACATAAATGTATTTTCTGCATGTGTGGGTGCACACAAAAACAGAAACATTGATATACAAAAGTACATGTACAGAAAATGCAGATTGATGAACTCACAGACACAGGCAAATACAGATATGAACATATGTGAAAGGACAAATGTACAAAGTCATGCACTTATATGCATACCCACACACTCTCTTTATCAGGGATGAATTTAAAGAGAAAGGGAGAAAGGATGAGGAATGTTTATGTATTGAAGTTTCTGCTTGCCATCACTCAAATCACTTTCAAGAGTGTAAAACAGAAGAGGGTAAAAAAATCAATTGCTGATAGGAGAGGTTCAAGGAGCTGTGAAATCAATTATATTTTATTTTCAAATATCATTCAGAGAAGTTTACACTCTTTCAGAAAAGTCTGGTCTTCCCGGGGGGCAAAGAACCAGCTGGAAATGGTAATGTGAAAGGCACTGCCAAGTTCAAGGCAAAGGCCAGTGCTGAGGTCAGAAATGACGCTTTCATCTTCTCTGGCAGGAGAAGGGGGTTGGGAAGGTTTCAAGTGCCCCGATTCAAATAATGGCCACAAGGGCTATCTGATGTGACACGGGTCACCTCATTGATTGCTGAGTTTGACTTGGTCAATTCACATTAAAAAATAAATGTATGTGAGATCTGAAAGGAGCCTTAGAAAGCTTTTAAAAAAAAAATACAAAGAGACAAAAAGGCTAGAAGAAGAGGCGTGACTTGCCCAACATCATCCAGGAAGAGGGTGCAGAGCCTGGGACTGAGCCCAGCCAGCTGGTCTCCCAGCCCCAAACTTCCTGCTTCTCCCATTAGACATCTGCCTTCAGAGCACCCTCCCTACCAAGCGGAACTTTGATTTCTCAAAGACCTTTATAAACATGTAGCAATTAACTCATGCAGTATCAGGGATATTTAATTACAGACACCAAGCTGAGGGCCGGTGGTATCTCCAGGGCCAGACCCGGGTGGTCTATGTTGAAGACTAGCACAACCCGGACAGGTTTCCATATAAATAGCCTCCCTGCCCCGTGGAATTATGTGTATTGCCAATGTATGCTAAAGTTGTGCTGGGCCCTTGATGACCAGGGCTGGGCTCTAGAGTACATAGCAGGATGCTGTAGAAAAACTTAAAGCCCAAAACCCAGCACACTCTGGAATGAAGAAACCTTAGTAAGCAAATAAGCTCAGCAAAAAAATGAAGGGATCAGGGGAGAGGGAACACAGGTGATGTTGAGAAAGGTAGATGCTACATTACAAGCTTCAGTTTTCTCACTGGAAAAAAAAAGGGGGAGAACAAGAAGCTAAACCTCGGTTGCAAGGGGTTTTAAATTAGTGAACCTGTATGAAAATGCACTGTGAACTTACTGGACAAATGTAAGGTGTATTACTGTCTATGATCTTAGTAAAGGAAAACATTATGCCAAGCTTTTGCTTTTTATTCTTCTCCTCCACCTCCTACTTCCTCCTCTTCCTCTTCTTCATGCCGTATCCCCTTGTGAATATCCTTGCTGTTCCCTGAATTGAACTTGAGTCATCCTTTAAAGATTGGCCAAGGAAGCTCACCTGAGCTGCCATCTCTTAGGACCATGTCGCTAAAAGAGTCCTTAGACATGATTTCTGGCATTTTCCACTCTGGTTCTGGGGCATATTAATGGATGTTACTCAGTACCATATAATAGTAGGTTTTGTAATAAAGCAATTTTACAATATGGTACAAATAGGATTTTCCTCTTGTAGATTCCCGAAACACAGAAGCATCTTCAAGGTTCTGAGAAGTCTTTGGGGAAACAAACCTGCTCAATTGTGTTGAACATGTTTCTAAAATGTTTCTAAATGTTTTTGTCTTATGCCACTCACTCCAACCCTCAACTTTTTTTTTTTTTTAATGTTGCAAACCTATTAATATCCTAAAGAGGAATTTTCCACAGAACATAATTTTGGGATGCATTCATCTGGTTCAGTGCCCTCATTTTAAATAGGAAACATCTGATGAGGGAAATGAGTTAGCTTGATCATGTAGCAAATTAATGATGGAGCTACACTTCTCATGGTCTTTCTCTTCTCAGAATGCATATTGAATACAAGTTAGTACCTGGTTATACTCTGTCTTAATGTGCTATTTATTAATTTGTTTATATTTTTAAATGAAGTAATAGGTATAAAATCAATCAACATAGTCTCTGGAACATTTCATTCATTCAGTAAATGTTAAATCCGAATATGTCCCTTTGTGTGGTTTTTCAACCAAATCACGAACTCCTGGGAGGGGCCGTTATCTCCTGCATTTCCCTCCATCCCCATGGCTTATACAGTCGTTCTAGACACACCGAGCCATTCAATAACTGCTTTCTCATTTACTGATTGAAAATCAGAGGCAGCCCCAGTTTTATGCCCATTGGAGGAAAGGAGAAAGCCTGACATTAAAGCAATAAAATGAGCCATTTCCCCTGCAGAGTTAGTCTAACATTAATAAAAGCTTCATGTTGCACTATTATCCTTCCCTCTTATTATTTTCGTGTATTTCATGCTGGATATAAATGTCAGAACACTTTATCTATCTGCATTTTCATGGGATTTATTGCCACTGAAGGAACACATGCTGTGGCCTGTGGCAAGGGAAATCTTGTTCTCGGTGGCCTTCCCTCTCCGACCTTGCCCACAGTCCCACGGTGACCACAGAGCTGTGGAAACTGGGGCAGGAGCATTGTGTCTGCTGTCGTAAGCCAGGATTCGGAACCCACCTCTCCTGTTTTCCAATTCTGAGGTCATGGGCAACTTGCTTCTACTCTTGACTGCAGGGAAGCAGATGTGGTTGTTGTGAAGTATATTTTTCCACCCACCACACCTAACATGGATAAACAGGTATTTATCCATTCTCTTCATAATCAGATGAGTCATGGAAAGAGATTCTTCCCTCACAACCAGGAATAGATTGCTTAAGCCAGGCGTTTTTAAAGCTGGCATGCATCAAAATCACCTGGAAGGCTTGTGAAAATACACATTATTGAACTCCAGCCCCAGAGATCCTGATCCTCGAGGTCTGGGGAGGGGCCCTATGTTTTGTTTTTTTAAAGATTTTATTTATTTATTTGACAGAGAGAGAGAAAGATCACAAGTAGGCAGAGAGGGAGGGAGAAGCAGAGAGCCCGATGCGGGGCTCGATCGCAGGACCCTGAGATCATGACCTGAGCTGAAGGCAGAGGCTTAACCCACTGAGCCACCCAGGTACCCCTGGGGCCCTGGTTTCTAACAAGTTCCCTGGTAAGGCTGATGCTACTGCTCTGGGGCTCATGTTTTTTAAACCACCCATCTATGTTGATTGAAGTGTTCCCATTCCCCAGTTGGTCAGGTTCTGATATTTTAACTTGCTTTAAGTTGTCCTTCCAAGAACAGAACCCAGTATGAGTTCAATAGAGTACTGGGACATGCTCCTGGGAATCACTGTAAAAGAGTCATTCTGTGAGAAGCCACCTAGGAGGAATCAGCGGTCGGCCTCCTCTGTGTGCCACAGGGTTATTGCTGCTGCAGACCTTCTGCAAGACTGAAAATCTACCTGCTAGGAAATGGGGAGGCCAGATTTTAGTTCCCATCCTCATTTGTTTCAGGTTGTTAACTTAGGACTTCAGCTCCTCGGCATTTCCAGCCTGTGTGTATTCCAAGAGGCGACCTCCAGACTCAGAGATGCAGTTTCCTGAGGAAGAATTAGGGCTTAGATGCATTTTGCCCAATAAATAGCAGGTGATCTGGGTGTGAGCAGAGGGCATAAGGTGGAGTACCTGCTCCGTGCACTACTGATGAGCACGTGGTGTAGATATGGCCAGGGAAATGTGAGGGATATCTGCTTGGGGACTCTCATCAGGGTTGCACTGTTCCTTTTCCTTCCTTCCCTCCCTCCCTTCCTTCCTTTCTGATTTTGCTTTTTTGAGAGAGAGGTGGTGAGCATGAGCAGGGTGAGGGGCACAGAGAGAAGCAGACTCCTCATTGAGCAAGGAGCCCGATGCAGGACTCAGTCCTTGGACTCTGGGATCATGACCTGAGCCGAAGGCAGCTGCCCAACCCACCAACCCACCCAGGCATCCCAGAGTTGCACTGTTCTTAAGAAGAAAATTGTAGGGGCGCCTGGGTGGCTCAGTCGTTAAGCGTCTGCCTTCGGCCCAGGTCAGATCCCAGGGGCCTGGGATCAAGCCCCACATCAGGCTCTCTGCTCTGCAGGAGGCCTGCTTCTCCCACTGCTATTCCCTCTGCTTGTGTTCCCTCTCTCGCTGTGTTTCTCTCTGTCAAATAAATAAAATCTTAAAAAAAAGAAGAAGAAGAAAATTGTAGAAGAGAAATATTTTCCTCTGGATGTTGTCACATCTGAATAGGACATTGAAATTGCTATATCCATATCATGACCATTAGAAGTGGCCTTAGGATGGAGGCACCGCTGAGAAGAGCAGGGTGGGGAGATTGAATCAACCTGCATCTTTGATGACGTCATTGGGATGCTGACATATGGCTGGAGCCGCCCCACCACTGGATTTATTGTATGAAACATAACAGTGTCATCGTTAAGGCTTTTTGGGATTGGGGTTTTCTGTTACTGGTTGCTGAAACGCTTCATAAGAAGATTCCCTAAAATGCAAGGTTGATATGGTGCTTCACACTCCTACCGCTCAGAGTGTGGTCCCAGGTCTGCAAGCCTCGCTGGGAGCAGAATTTCAGGCCCCCTCAGACCCACTAAGTCAGGATCTGCCTTCAGCCTGGCTCAGAGGTAATCTGTACACACATTCAAAGATCAGACGTCTCACCTTACAGATTAAAAGAGCTGATGATGTATAGGAATCACACTATGCATGTTGAATTTGATGATTATTTTTATATTGACACCTTAGTGCCTCCTTCTGGTCCTCTTATTCCTCGTTCCTTATATAAAAATAAGATTAAATCAGCCTATGGAAAGGTACCCAAATGTGAAATTCATTACTGGTTAATTAGTCTGGGAGGCAATTTTTTTTTTTTGATGGTGTTGTTAGGTTTCTTTTTTTTTTTTTTAAAGATTTTATTTATTTGACAGATCACAAGTAGGCAGAGAGGCAGGCAGAGAGAGAGGGGGAAGCAGTCTCTCCGCCGAGCAGAGAGCCTGATGCAGGGCTCGAACATAGGACCCCGAGATCATGACCTGAGCAGAAGGCAGAGGCTTTAACCCACTGAGCCACCCAGGCGCCTCAGCAATTTTTTAATTTTTTATGTGGGAGTTAGTTTCACTAAATATTAATAAGCAATTAGAATTCCATTCTGAAAACAGATGGCATTGCGAGTCGAGGGTAAGTAGAAAAAGGTGAGGAATGAAAGGATACATAAGTAAACATGGTTATATATTAGGATTACTTTGAGGGCTCATATTTCCTTTAAGCCTGACACGTGGCAACTTGAATGAAAGTAAATGAGGAGCACCAGGGTGACCCTCATAAACAAATGCGTCATCTGCTGGGAAGATACGAAACAAATAACACTCTCCAAATCAAGCAAATGGCAAGTTCTGTTACCATTTTTGAAGGGCCTGGAATGTGACTTTTTTAATCTGAGATATCCCAAAGCAGCCTTTCTTAAAATGTGTTCATCAGAATTTCATGGAGTAAAATAGGTGTTACTGAAATAATGATTCTGTGGTCAAATAAGTTTGGAAAATGATGGGGGGGAAATGGTAAAGAAGTTAATAGTTTGACTTATTTTTTTTAATAGCAGGTCAGTATTGAAGAGGCTAATTTCCCCATTCCAGAACTTTTCACTGGAATTTCTCTGACAGCTTCTTGCATTCGTCCTCTCACCCCCACATGATACTGTCGCCTGTGGAGCAGCCAGTGCAATATTTTCAAAATGCGAATAAAGTTGGGTCCTTCTCCTCCTCAGAATGCATCAGTGTACTTTATATTCATATTTTTATTTTTTCCCCTGACATCCCCAGCAAACTTTTTCTTTAGCTCTTATGTGTTCTTCTCAGGTCATGGTTGACAACCTCCCCCATTCCTTTATCATGTTGGGTATGCCAAGATATTTCTTATCTGAGCTTTCTATGTACTTAAGTGTCATTTTCTCAGGATGATTCTTGCACTCCCCTCATCTCTCAGAACACCCTGTAAATTTCTTTTAGAGCAAGTTACAATTCATAGTCATCTTTCTATTTGAGTAATTAGTAATTTAATGTTTGTCTTTTTCCTAGAAGAAAATCTGTAAGAGATCTTACTCACTGTCCTATTCCTGTGCCTGGCACAGCGTTTGATGCATAGGGGACAATCAGTAAATATTTATTTAGTGACTGAATAAATTGTGAATCACTAACACAGCAATGCACAGCGGTTTTCAAATGCATTTGAACATGGGGACATTTTTTTTTTCAGCCTAGAAGTAATATTCCATGGAATATATTTTGAGAAATGCTTTTCTAAAGTCAATTCCACTTCTCCTAAGTGTGAAGAGGGGAATATAAGTTATAACTACATTTCAAGCTCTGACTAGCTGTGTGACCATGGGCAAAGTTATTTCAAGCTTGAGACTCACTTGTGGAATGATGAGCCTGGATGAGATAATCTCTACAATACAGCGCCCAAATTCTGAAGTTCTAATCATACAGAAAGAGTACCACTTTCACTTTGGTCATGGCGTGAACTCTCCAAGAGTAAGTCAAAGCGGACTGACCTCATTTCACTCCAGAGTATTTATAGCCTAGCGTGGTAGATCAGGGAAAGGAAGTTGATACAGCATATCTAGCTTTCCACGAACCATTTCACGAAGTTTCCCTGATGTTTTTATAGAAGGAAGTGAGGAATGGGGGTTTGATGGAGGTATGATGGACTGGTTTTGTAACTGGTTGAAAGATGGTCCCCATGAGGGCTAATTAATGGATCAATGCCAACCCTGAGGACTGGGCATGGCAATAACCTGCAGGCTCTAGCCTTTGTCCTGCTTTGTTTAACATTTCTATCAACGTCTTGGATGAGGAGTAAAGACTCATGATCATCAAATATGCAGGTGATGGTAGGAATATGTTGGATGACAGAATTAGAATTCAAAGTGTCCTGAACAACCTGGAGAAATGAACTGTATCCAAAGGGGGGGGAGGGTGTAGTAATACAAAAGGAAAGTCCAAGAGAAAGAAGCAATTGCAAAATTTTATAACAAAAATGTGTATTTAAGCATCCGTGTATCTATGTATATGTGTGTTGTCTGTACATGCTTGTGCCTAGATAACTTTGGGGGTTTTTGTTGCTGGTGTAATCAAATAATAAAATAATGAAAGATGGTCACCCTAACATGAATGTTTGCTGCACATTGAAACTCCCTAATTAGAAATCTAACATATAGGGGCGCCTGGGTGGCTCAGTCGTTAAGCGGCTGCCTTCGGCCCAGGTCAGACCCCAGGGGCCTGGGATCGAGTCCCGCATCGGGCTCTCCGCTCTGTGGGAAGCCTGCTTCTCCCGCTACCATTCCCTCTGCTTGTGTTCCCTCTCTCGCTGTGTTTCTCTCTGTCAAATAAAAAAAAAAAAAAATCTAAGAAATCTAACATATAAAAATAGGTAATTAATATTCCCTATTCAGATGGGACTCACAGTACTACTTCCAATTTTTAAGAAGGGAAGGAAGATTAGAACATGATCACAGAAAAGTGAACAAAGTAGTGAGCAAAAGAATTGAAGGAATTGAGTTTATCTGTAGAAAAAACAACATAATTTTGGAGACCAGGATTTTTCCACTTTCACTAATCTGGATTCCGTGCCTCTCTGATGTAATTCCTCAGTACCTGAAACTCTCTCGTCATTCATCCATCACAGTGTATTTTCATTGCCTGTGTGTGTCCTTCATGAGGCCAGAAGCTACATAAGGGCAGAGTTTGGATCTGTTTGACCACTGCCATCCATCCCATTATTAGTTCAGAATCTGGAGCATAGCATAGATTCAGTGAGATGGTGAATAAATAAATAAATAAATATTTTCCTTAAATATCTTTAGTGTTGTAAGGAAAGACTATGTTTATTCTTTGTAATCCAGTAGATAAGCAAAAGTATTACCTGCAGGTGAATATTTATTCCACATAATCATCATAGATTTCCAAACATGCCAAGGACTGTTGGGACAGATACTGAGTTTCTCATCACTGGTGGTAATTAAGCCAAATTTGGTATTTGGAGGACCATTTGGCTGAAACCACTATAAACAATACTCAGTTCTCATAATTGTTTGCCTTAGATGACTTTTATATTCCTTGAAACTTGATTTCGATTCAGAGGTCTGTTCTCTAAAAGGTTTGCTCTGATCCAGCAGAATGACAGGTTATTTCCTGAATATTGTCTGCCATTTTGTGCATCCTGGTCTTTAGTCTCACTGTTTGGCCAGTCCATAGCTCATCTAAATTCTGTGTGTAAAATCCTACTCATCCTTTGTAAAGACTTCTAACGTTTGGCTTTTGCTTAAAACATTTAATGAACAAATTTACCAAAGTGAATCCCTTCCTCCTCTGCATTTCTGTAGTATCTTCATTCCTCTCTTATGCCCTTACCATTTTATGCCTTATTTTACAGAGTTAGTTGCCAGTCTGACTTACTATCAATTTGAAATACTGTAGAGGGGACATTGACATGTGCAGGTGAATGCATATATCCATCAGTCAAGGGGTTTCCCTTTTGTGCCTCACTTCTGCTAAAACCTCCTAATGAAAATCACAAGATTAGATTGATTAATTCAGATTTTTAAATATGCAATTATCTGCCTCTGAGTATGGGAACTCCTCCTGGTATTTTTTTCATTCTATACATACATATGTAGAAATAAGTGTCAGACCTGATTTTCTTTGCTGCACAATTGGAGAGCAAAATCTATCCACCCTCAAGATATAGTTGATATCAGGGTGAGAAAATGAAACACACAGACCAAAGGAAGGCAGAAGTGAAGCAAGTGAAAGCAGTTGAAATCCACAGTAACACTGGAGTGGTGGAAAAAAATCAGAATGATAATATCTGTCACTTCATTTTGGTTGACAAGTTTGTTTACCAACATGTGGTTTCTTGTCTGGCAGGAAAAAAAAAAAACTTTTTAAGAAATCATGTGTGATTCTTTCATATTTCTCTTTAAGCACCAAATATTTATCCAATAATATTTGGATGGTTTAAGAGTAAATAAGTAAATGGGAAGCATATGGATTAAATTCCCCCTGGGAATGTGCTTTGTTTTAGAAGAGGGCAAAAGTTGGTAGAGGAAATCTCTGCCAAGCATATGCTTAATTTCTGAAACACTGGACATCATCTAAGTCTTACTCTGGTTTCCCATCATCTGTACTCCCAACACTGGCTCTTTTTTCAGTTAACAATGTTTGGTAGTAATGACTTTGCCCACAGGACTGGAGAGAATCAGATGGGTTTCCTATCTCTAGGGAACTATTATTGATTATCAATAATAGTTCTCAAATATTTGAGTTCTCAGTAGTTCTCAAACTATTATTAATTGTCAACAATAGTTCTCAGTGTCTGTCAGTCAGGGTCCTATACTCCTTGTCGGTATCAGTGTATTTAATATTTACAGTGACCTAATGAGAAAAGTAACATATTTTGACTTTGTACCTTGATATTCTCATTTTCCCTCATAATATTCCCATTTTGAAGATGAGGAAACTAAGAGTGAGGTTAAGGAATTCATTCAATGCTAAAGAGCTAGCAAATGTGTCAACTGGGATTTACACCCAGGCAAATGGCTCCAGCATTTTTATGCTGAACTTCTACCCATCTCTGCTTCTCTACCCCACCACTAGGAACCATTTACTCATAGCTAGGAATTAATACCCTACCTCATTTTGTTCTCAAGCGTATGCCATGAGGCAGAAATTCTTCCAGTAGTTTTATAGGTGATGCAACTGGCTCTCAGAGACAGTTTGAGAAGACGTATTACATTCACAGAACTAGTGAATGGCAGGAGGTAGATTTGAACTCAGATTTCATCTAACACCTGCCTCAGGCTATTCTGTGTTCCAAGAATGGCTCCTGAATTAAGTCCATCAGAATTGCCCACAGTGGGGTGGTGAAGCTGTGCTGGATAAAAAAAGAGATCCAGATTTCCAACTATCCTCATGTCATCACTGAATCAGCCTCTCGGAGTTGGGGCTTTAGGTTCTTCACTTTTAACAAGTGATCAGCTGAATTTTGACTCCTAAGACTGTAAGCCACATGCTGCCTCCAAGAACCTCTTGTGAGGAAGAGGTCCCCATCAACCACTTAGGGAATTTAAAAGGAGAGAGAAGATGGAAATTTATTGAGTATGGACTAACAAAGGAATGAAACAGCTTCAAAAATACAGATTGGAAAATCAGGTAATTCTATAAATCGTCTGTTTCTAGAGTCATTTGCAGGGCTATGGTTGACAAGCAATTCTGGAAGCCCCTTGGTGCCTTGAGCACGGGAAGCAGGAGAGTGGCCAGGACAGTAGTGGGCAAGAAACATGGCTCTGAAGTCAATTCCTGTCTCTCCTGTTTGTCCTATAACTTTGGGTGAGTTATGAATTCATCCTGCATTTAAAATTCTCTCTGTAAGAGATTTGCCTCATTGATTCTTATGCAAATTAAGTGAGCTACGCAGTTGACACACAGTAGGTACTCAGTAGTCTCATATTTATTTTTGTCTGCCTGTAGTGCTTCACAAGTTACATTTTTGAGGCAGATTCACTTGCCAACTGTCTCCCTACTCAAGCCTATGTTATATTAGCTATTACAAATTTCCAGTTTGTCAGTAACTTCCTTTCCCGCAGACCATGAAACTGTCTGCTTAGGAAACTCTGCCTCTTAATATGAAGTTCATTGTCAGTGGTAGGTGATGACTTATCTACTTGCACTCTCATTAGAAGAAGATGAAGTCATGTAGGATTACACCAAAGAAATGAATGTCTAATGGGAAAAAAATATCAGAAACTGTTATGGATTGGTAATAGGAATATTTGGAGCAAAAGTCCTTCAAGAATATAATTTAATTTCCAAGTTCCATTGCCTTCTATATCTATTTGAAATACCAGTTCAGAAATCTTATTTGTTTGTTTGTTTGTTTGTTTATAACATAAAATTGTCAAGTTGCAAAGGACTTAGAGGTCACTTTTAACAACTCTTAGGCAATGCTTCTCCTTAGAGGAAAGAAAACAGTTTGCTCATGTTATATAGTGTGATACAGTGCACATTTGTTACTTACTAAACCCAATGAGATAGAAAGCCAGGTGCCACTTTGCACAGGAGAAACGTAAGGTTTAAAGAGATGAAAGTCCTTTCCAAGGTGGCTCAAGGCTCCCAAGACTGGGCCTTGTCTCCAAATGCCAGGCTCCTTGTCTTTTTTATTCCCTTCCCTAGGCCACAGTACTTGTTGATTCCAGTCAGGCAAAATACTACGGATGAATTCCTTTCTCTATCTCTTTCAATCTCTCTTTTTAGAAACTTTTAATTAGTCTCTGACTCTCTGCCATTATTAGTATTTGTTATTAAGTATTAAGAGCCATCCCTGTTCCCATCCTCTTCCCTGTACCCCTCCCCAAGCTTCCCACTCTGAGACTTCTGGTTTTAATTGTTACATTTTTTCACCAGTGATCAGTGGAGCTTCCCTAATGATCTCAACTCATTTGGAAGGTTTATAGCTCCAGCACAGAACTCCAATAAAAGAAAAAGAGAAGCTTCCCTGGAATCCCTGAGGGCTTTGCTTCTGCCAAGAACATAATCCTTTGCTGTGGACGACCAACAACCCCCCCCACCCTAAAGAATGTTTTGTATGGAAAGACTCCCATCTCCTCCTTGGGAAGCTGTCCTACTGCACCCTCCCGTTACTGCCTCCTCCTCCCCTTCCCTTTCCTAGGGTACCAGCTGAGATTCCCCACGCACAGTAGGCAGGCACATGATACTATTGGCTGAAAGATGCAGTGAATAAGTGCATTAGAGTAGGAAGCAGGAGGATAAAAGGAAGATTTATGGGCCACGTAGCATTGCCGGGAGGTGTGTGAAGTTCTTAGGAGTCAAGTGTTCCCAAGCATGGGTAAGTACTTTTATACATAAGGGCACAGGCATAAAGCCCTATTAAAATACTCCCCATAACCAGACATATATTGGGACTCCTAACAGCTAACGTTACCAAGCGTGTACTATGTGCCTGGTGTAGGTTCAGGTACTTTATATGTATTCATTTACTCTTCGAAGCTTCAGCACAACTTGTCCTGCACTTGCTCTTATTGTGTTCAGTCTGCAGGGAGGAAATAAATGGGCAAGCCAGGATTCTAACTGAGGTGGTCTAGCTCCAGAGCGTGGAGCCTTAATCTTTACATCCTGGTGGTACTGTGGTCTTAGGACCTATCTCCCAAGGACATAGCTTGATTATTATGTATTTAAACCTTTCAACCTATTCATTTGTTATTTAATTTAAATATGATAAAAAACAATGATGTAGGATAAAATACTATCTTTCTTCTCCTTGATTTTTGGAAGGAATGAGAACAAGAGGGCATTATGGCCCTTCCCACATTCGTTACCTTGCAAAGGATAGATGCAAGTCTGGAATTCAAGTCAATGAGCAGTGCAAGGTGATACAGAGGAAATGACTGTAGAGGTTAGTTGTATCATTCTACCCCTGCAGTTCTATGTGCTAATCATTTCACAGGATTTAGACTGGTTAGCTTCTTTGAATGGTTTTTCCAAATGGTTTTTCCCATCTGTAAAATAAAGATGAAAATGCCTATCTCACAGGATTTGGGAAAAAATGTCATTAGATATTTTATATGGTAGAATATGGCCTACATTATGCATTTGGTGTTCCTCCCCAGGCTCATGAGAGATATTGCGACCAGGTAAGCCCCTCAAAGACTCTGAGTAGGGAGTTCCTCAGAACATATATATGAAGCTGGACCTTCTTATCTCAATACTCCGTGTTGCTCATCCACCAAGGAGATAAATGAGGAAAATCATCATGTTTATCTATGAATCAAAGCACTTGCCTTTGCTGACTCATGGCTGTCCTCTCTCACTACTGGATAGAAAACAAAATGAAGTGCATATCAACACTGACCACAATCGTTCAAATCTTTCAAAGTCCTAGAAGGTCTAAACTGGGAAGCACTGAGCGTTAAGTCCCTCGCCTTAAAGAGAAGGAAAAACAGATGCATAGAGAGGAGAAGAATGACCCACGATCACATTGTTCAAAATGGCAAAGACTGGGACTGAAACTCACATCTGATTAAAACCACTGTTACAGCGAGAGAGTACCTAGAGAATAGTGCTTGGTATGGTTTCTGTCAAGGGAACCCAAACAAGAAACTTCCAAGGTTGATAGCTCCCTCGTGAAATTGCCCGCACCAGAGGCAAAGGCTTCAAAGTCTACCCAGGGAGTCACACCAACTGGCAGTGAGGGAACCCTTCAGCTCCATGTCTGAGTAATGAAGAACATCTAATAAACATGAGGAGAAAAGCCAAGGATTCTAATACTTAATTATCTGCCCAGCGATTGAAAGACTAATTTCATTTGCTTGTGCTCATTTGTGAAGGCGTCTATATTTCCCAGCAAGGAAAGATCCTCAGAGTTCAGGGATTTAATGTAGATGAATTCATTAAGGTGCTTATTAATCTACCCATCCTAGTAACTTAATATTAAGTCACTTGTCTGTCAATTCCAGACATGGAACCAGAAAACTGGGGAAGCAGTATTGTGAGTTTGTGACTTCAATCCAGACTTAATGATGTATTTATTGACCATTGATTAAAGTCCCTAAAGTTAATGTATTTCACTTTGTATAATTATATTTTGTTTCATTTTAGAATTGGAATCAGTGATCTTAGAGTTCTCACGAAGTGTAAAAGCCTAAGGACATATATTTTTGGCAATATGGCAGACCGGAGAGCAGTGAAACCTCAGTCAGTAAACAATATTTAACACACTGAATTAAAATAAATAAATAAATCTTTAAATTAAAAAAAAAGGTTTTATTTACTTATTTGAGAAAGAGAGAGCATGAATTGGGGGGTGGTGGGCAGAGGCAGAAGGAGAAGCAGACTCTCACTAAGTGGGGAGCCCAATATGGGGCTCAGTCCCAGGACCCTGAAATCCAAGACCTGAGCTGAAGGCAGATGCTTAACCAGCTGAGCCACCCAGGTGCCTTCTTTTTTTAAAAATTTTTAATACATCTAAAAAAAAAATCAGAAGCTGGAGACTATATGAAAGTGTAAACACAAAGGATTAATGAGAGCATTCTAGACAATGTTCTGCTGCTGGAATCTGTCAGTTAATGGAGGCCTAAGCCCAGTTGTTTTTTTCTTTTCTTTTTTTTTTTTTAAGATTTTATTCATCCACTTGACAGAGAGCACAAGCAGGGGGAGTGTCAGGCAAAAGGAGAGGGAAAAGCAGGCTCCTTGCTCAGCAAGGAGCCCAATGTGGGTCTCCATAAGGACCCTGGGATTATGACTTGAGCCCAAGGCTGATACCCAACCAACTGAGCCACCCAGGTGCCCCAAGCCTAAACCCAGTTTTAAAGAAACTTTTGAGCCAAAGGAAAGAAGAAAGCCTGGGGCCTATAATGTGAGACTAGATCATCTATACTATGGCAAGACTTAACTATCACTGGATGAACTAGGGAGAAATTCCTAGTGCCCATAGGGATCATGGTGAGGTTCAGAAGCACAAGATCTATATGATGTCTGAAACCTCTTCATTAAAAGTTCATAAATCTGAAAGGATATGACCCAAATTAAAGTTTATCAGTGTACATCATGGATTTTCTTTTATTCTTTCTTTTTTTT